>JAGFMF010011435.1:2439934-2464559 GCA_019455555.1 Galemys pyrenaicus
CCCGCCCACCATGTGCTTACAGGAACCTGGAGATTATTTTAAGTCTCCCTCACCAGTCTTGGGGGCTTTTGCCACTTCCTTGCACGCCTTGAGACTGGGAAGATCTGTGTGAAGTTGTCTTGCTTGCTCTGAGCCAGGGCATGTTACTGACCCTCAACTCCTGCCCCGCCCCCCTTCCTCCAGTCTCAGATTTCCTCACTCACTTGCCTTTGCTTTTTTATTCTCCCTGGATATGTCACTTGTGCCCCAGGCAATGCACAGGAAATACCCTGCTGAGGCTGGTCAAGGAGGGGATGGCACAGGAGCAGCCTTCCAGAATGTCTGAAAGGCCCCCTTTTGCATCTTTAATCTGAAGCTGCAGCTTAATCAAGTCAATGCAAGTCTTAGTGCAGGATGGTGCCGAGGCAGCTTGCCGGCTTCTGCATCCTCCCAGAGCTCTCAGTGAAATGAGATTGTGATGTCAATGTTGACCTAAAGCGGAGTCCCTGATGTGAAACCACTTGACATCACTGTCTCCTTGGGAAAAAAACCAGTGAGGTGGAGAGGAAGGTTCTGGTTATTTCTGCTGTTTCCCTAAAAGCGTCCCTATGGGGTCATACTGTTGTACAGGGCTGACCCTCCCCTCCAAGTTAGGGGGACCCAGGGTCCAGGTTGCCAGTGGAGACTAGAAGCCTAATCATAGAATGTTCCAGAGAGACAGGGTTTAGAGATTTGACTCAGGGATCAGTGACAGGTTGTGCCAAGACCAAGAGAAAAGGAGGATCTGTCAGCCTGTCTCTATTTAAGCATTTTTGATATTTTGTTCACCGCTGACCTTTGGTGTCAGTTTTACCTTTTGGTGCCCCGGTCCATTTCGAGCACCTCATCTGCATCACCTGTGTCCTGGACCCGGATCTTATGTAGCTTGTTCGATTTTCAGATGAGAAAACTGCAGCAAGAGCACAAAGTGACCCACCTGTGTGCCATACATGATGTGGGTTTGTTTACTGTCAGCCTGGTGGGTTGGTTTTTTTTTTTTTTTTTCTGTCTGCTTTATTTCACTGCACACTTACTTGCTATATATTTTTTTTTTTAACTAAAGAAAAAATTCCAGGAGTCCAGAGGAGGCTTCCTTCTCATCAGGTTTAAGTTCCCAGGCATGGGTGAGGTGCAGACGTGCTGAGGAGGGGAGCCCAGGCTCTCAGAGAGGCTTCACGGAGAAGGTCCCCGAGAGCCCACTTTTTCTGTAGCTACAGGTTATTTCTTCTAAGGCAGGTCAAGTAGAATCTTTAAATGGCTGCTTCTTCAGATTTATAGCTATTTTAATTTAAGTCCAAGTGCTCAGAGGAATGCTTTTATTTAACTTCAATAGAGTATAGCATTATTAAAGTCAAATAAGAAACAGGAAAAAAATGAACCCAATGAAAATATGCCAATGGAAATTCTTATTTGAGAAATGTCCACCGTTACATGTCTTTCATTTTAATTTATTTCTTAAGCATTGAATGAAATTTTAGACCCACCTGAGAGGCAAAATAAGATTAGTCTCTCAAACAATAGGTAACCAGGTTAAAAAAAAAAAAGAGACAGCAAAATTTGCAGAGATAAAAGTTTAATTATGTCCTAGTTGCTTGCTGAGATCTGGAAATCAATGTAGTTATTTCAATATAATTCTTGGTGGGCTAGCAAATGACATAGGGGATCTTTGTACCCCTTCTGTTAAAATATAGCCACCATAAAATAATTAACAATAATGGAGTTGACATTAGATTAATGTAGCTAACCTCAGGTTGGTAGTGGAATTGCTTTTTGAATGAAACCGGAAAAAAAAAAAAAAATGAAGAGCAGACCTCTGTGTGAGCGAACTAGCAAGGAACGTGCCTGGAACTCTGAAGACATTTCCTCCTTTGTCTCAGAGTGGAATAAAACTTGGAACCCTGCTTAAAGACATTCTTTTAGGACAAATTTGTGAAAAATGTATCTTAAATTGATCAACCTGGATGGTGTGGTCACTTCCATACATTTTAGATCAGACCTCAAATATTTAATATACTTTATTGCAACAACCAATCAACCTATCTTTTTTCTTTTTTCAAGTGGAGGAAGCGATGGTCATAGGCAGTTGAGAGAGAATTAAACTCCAGTTGGGGGGTTTAGTAGCTAGATTCCTGTATTTTATGTTTATCGTCTTGATAATGTAACACCAACGTAGCTTCTTTACAAAGCTATTGTACAAAGCAGGTTCCTAAATGCTCTCTTAATACACATGCTTTTATTATTTATTAAATATTTATTAAAAAGAAGTACTTTTAAAAGTTAAGAACATCTACAGAGCTATTTGCTAACCAATCCAAATAATCTTGTGGATATTTTGTGGTTGTGTTCATGAGATTAAGAAAGAACATTTTTTTAAAAAATGAGAGGAAAAGAAGTCCCTCTGTGGGCATTATCTGGGTCTCGATAGTGAATTATCTGGTGCCAAGACCATGAAAATACCAGCTATTTCCATTGATATCACCTTGCTTTTTTACTGTATTTTCTGAACTTTATGAAATCAGATTCTATGGTAGCCATTCTAGAACTAGTTATTTCAGCCTAAATACCCCCCTAAACTTCCCAAGGACCTAAAATCACTCTGGATCTTGTTTCTGGAAGCTCCTTACTCTGACCCCTTTGCTAGAGTGTCTGGACTTCTGGTCCCAGAGGGTGTCTGCCTCTGACATTTTGAACATTATTACCAACTTGGTTACATCATTTAAAGGTTTGACAAGTAAGAGGGAGGCTTCCGTGTTTTAAAAACAGCAGTCATGACAAAGGTGGGGCTAGGAATATGGGACCATCAGAGGTACAGCGGACCCTTCAATCATCCACCGCCTGATTGATTCATGACTTAACATGTATTTACTGAGAACCAACAATACCCGCAGGTGCTTTGGGAGATGATGGGGATACTTGGAGCAGAACTCAAAGACATAGTCTCTGTCTTGATAGAACTGTTCATTGTAGTTTAGATTTTAGATTTTAATCCAAGAATTACGCGAGTCAATATAAAACAATGACTCTCCAAAGTGCCCCAGGGGAGAGTGCTGTGGTATTTAGACTGTAATAGAAGACATGAGGTACACATGGATGCTGAGAAGGGCTTTCTCAAGGAAGACCTACATGAGCTGAGATCTGATAGAAGAACTGCAGTTACAACACAGCAGGGGAGCAAAGGAGGGAGAGCATTCCAGGTAGAGGGCACAGCAAGTGTTAAAGCCCAGGGCAGAGAAGTTAAGTGCATTAGTGGACCTGAGCGTAGGCTTCGGGCCGAAGGATGATACAAATGGTCATGTGGAGGTAGCTGGGAGTTGGACCACATTAAGAATTTTGGTTTTAGGGCCTCCCTGGTAACGCAGCAGGTTGAGCGCAGCACTGTGAAGCATCTGTGGCACTGAGCACAAGTTGGATCCCCGGCCAGCGAGGGGACCCACAGAGTTGCAGACCTCTCCTGTCTCACCCGCTGCTCCCCTCAGCAGTGTGTTTCAGTCTATCCGCCTGTCCTGCTCCCCACTCTGTCTCTGGTGACTCCTCTTACCTCCTGGGACTCTGGCCTGTACCTCAGTTCTTGTTTGCATAAATAAGTAAATCTTTTTTTAAAAAAACGACTGGGTTTCTGATAACTTTAAAAAAAAAGAATTTTGGTTTTAATTATAAAAGCAATGAGAATTGTGGAAATGGTTTCACTTGGCTTGCAATGTGTGTGTAGCTCAGACCTGTAATTTAAAAAGATGACTTTGGTCGAAATATGAACTAAAGATTGAGCATGGGCTCAAGCCAATAGAGGGGGATCCCTTAAAAGCTGTTCCTAGTTGTATAATCAGGAGGTGATGATGGTTGGGATTCAGGTGAGCAGGGCAAAGGTGGGAAAAGTAGAAGTTTAGGCAGGAATTTGGCAAGTATCCAAATTACAGTGCGATGATGGGCTGTATTTGGGATTTCTCCTGATGGTTTTAGCAAAGTTCATTTTACGTGCATTGTTTTTTTTTAAACTTTCTATCTGTTCAAAATAAATGTATTTGCTAATGTATTTATGCACACCTCCACGAGGCGCGTAAGACACCAGGGGATTTCACGATGAGGCAAAGATGTGCCTGCCTCAAGCACTGGCACCTGCTGGACACAGCCACTTTCTTCCCAAGGGCACCAAATGCCAATCATTTCTATACTAATTTTTAAAATATGTTACTCTCAACCGCCATACAGACTGTTGGGCCACAGTCATCATCGTGAACTGTGTCAAGCAGCTAAAATCTGTGCCTTGTGCAGACAACCAAGTTTCTTACAGTCTTTTCACTTGTAGGTCTCTGCCTCGCCCTGAGACTTACATTCTTGTCTGAATGCGCTGAAACTTCGCTGTGGTCTAAAAAGTGTGGGCCAGCTCATCTTTTTCCTTTGAAAATATGGTTTTCATTGTTCAAGTGACATCTTTCTCCAGCGGCACTTGGCAGCAGTCTCTGAACAACGATGGACGGACTGGAGTCCCAATGTCTTGAATGCGGTAGATTAGGGCACCGAGCTATAAATGGAAAGGTGTAATATTAAATCCTGACCAAACAGCTTTCAGAATTTAACCTCCCACTGAGGAGTTCTGATATGTGAAGGATGAATTGTGCTGTTTTAGGGGAAACTGGCTCCTAATAGCTACTTCAAAACCTTTCCCCTTAACTGGTGTGGAGTCTTTGTTGTTAAAAACAGAAGGAATTGAATAGTGCAAAGAATAGAAAAGAAAGAATAAAGGTGTTCTCTTGAGCTGTTTGCTAATCACAGTGGGTACTGCAATATCTGTCTGTCTACTTATTACCCATATACAATTGAAGATCTTTACTTCTCTTTTATAGAATAAAATGTTAAACATTTAATTTATCTCAACTGGAAGCATTCTTTTTTTTCATAATATCCTTTTGTCTACTTCTATTTTATTTAGGTCGACATTAGACATATTTAACTACTTGTTTAATCTGGTCTTATAAACACAATTTAAAAAATCACTTCTATCAGAGTTTAATTTTTCTGGGATCTCATGTAAACAAGTAACATGTTTTCTGTCTTTGATGCATCATACTTCTGCTACTTGATCTCTCACAAGAGGTCTCTTTCCTGGAGTTTCTAGAGTCAGATGGTGATGGTTCAACCCTATAAGCCAAGGTCCCTGATCACCAGCTCATTCGATCTGGAATGAGGTTGGGGAATCTGACTTTATTTAATATCCCAGGTGATTTTTATTTTACAGTATCCTTGAGTGGCTCCCGCCTTCAACCAAAAGCATGTCTTTTAAATAAGGGATACTTGTGTATAGAGCAAGCTTATTGCCTATTTCAAAAAGTTCCTGAGATGAAGCTGTGCACAGTGTTCTGTTCTCCCTAGTTTCTGCCATACATTTGCATGTACAATAAATCCAGATTGAAATGTCATTCTTTATTTTCAAATATTCTTTTGAAGGATTTTCTTCTTCTGTCTCTGGATACCCTATTATAGGAAAAAAATCTCAATATTCATTTAATAACTTAAAATATGAGAACTTTAAACCATGAATTGAGTCTTCAGATCGGTCTGCCAGTCCATTGCTAATTTTTGTGCCATAAGTAATGTAGGATTTCCATTGTTGTCTTTCTTATATGACCCATCTGTCATTGAGCTGTCACATCCCAGCCACACTTCTTGCCAAACTTTCTTTTAAAATATCTTTTTTTTTAAAGATTTATTTATTTATGCATACAAGCACTGGGGTACAGGCTAGAGGTGTATGTGTTAGGGGGGGTGAGAGGATTCACCACAGAGACTGGGGAGCAGAACAGGCAGATCAACGGAAGCACACTGCTGAGGGGAGCAGCAGGCACAGCAGGAGAGGTCTGCTGCGCCATGTGGGTCCCCTCCCTGGCCGGCAGCAGGGATCGAACTCGTGCTGCAGTGGCTGCGGTTTGCCTCACAGTGCATTGCTTAACCCACTGCGCCACCAGGGAGGCCCCTCTTTTAAAATATCTTAAGTGGATGAACATCCGTATGATAAATTTAGCCTCACACATGCCATAACCTGAGACTTTCTCCAGTAAGAATTAAGTCTCACTGACCATCACGCTGTGCTAGTCACAGTTTGCACGGTGATCATTAGGGTGAAGACCAAGGTATCACTCGGTTGCCTTTGGGGTGAGCTACCCAGCCTGGCCCTTGTGGGACACTGAGAACTGTGGGTGACACAAAAGAACAGGCCCCTTATAGTCCGGGGACATTTGTGTTCTTGCTGTTGTTACCCACGAGAGTTAATTAGTTCCAGGTGCATCTTAAAGCACTGATTAAAACAGCCCCGTATGGGTGGTAATTGATTAACTGGAATGGCATCTCCAACCTCTGTATCCCGTGAGCAGTTGGAAAAAACTGGCACAACTCACCCACTCGCACATATGGCAGTTTGAGGAGACTTTTGAAAGGACATTCTGAAATGATTCCCTAAGATAGAGCTCCAAATAGTCAGGTAGGACTGGATGAGATGAACTAAGCTGATTATCTTCAGAAGAAGAAATGTTTTAGGGAGCGTGTACCCTTGAGTTGCCTTCACGTGAGTTTTTGTTGGATTCCTTTTTGTTTGGGCTTGTGAAGACTTAGTCTTGGCTCCAGAGTTAGGCCAGTTAGAGTTTGGCTCAGTGGTTGCTGAACTTCTACTTCTTGGTTACAATGCGATCTGGGATACGTGCGCTGAATTTGAGAAACTGAACATAAGTCATTCACACGTATTTCCGAATGATGGCAGAGAGCAGCAGCATCAGGATAAGGAGGCTGGCTGCTAGAAGAGCACCCTCCAGATCTCAGGGGCGTGGCTAAATCAAGGTTTATTTCCTGCTCCTCAGAGTGTGGTGCAAGTTGGGCGCTCTACCTGTGAAGCTCTAAGCTAAGAAATGACTCGGAGATCCAGCCTCTTCTGGCCACAGTGCTGCCATCTTAGACAGGTGACCTCCAGGGATGCAGAAGAAGCAGGGCCAGTGTGAGCAACCTGTGAGGTATTTTCTGGTCTAAACTGAAAGGGGCTCAGGTTGCCCTGGCCAGAACCCATCTTGTGCGTTCACCTGTCTTCCAGGGAGGTCAGGAGATGTGCTCCTTCTGGTGAGGTAAGAATGTTGAACATCGATTCAGTCTCTCCACTCACAGGCTCAGGCAAACTTTCATAGTGTAGGACCTCTCCTGGGTGTGGCTGTATTTTGACAGAAAACAAAGAAATTCAGCTTAAAGTAAGGACTTCGGATTCTGTTTTGGGAAAGAAGGCCTGCAGAGTTTGGCTGGGGATCTAGTTTTTATTCTGCCACTTATTCCTAGTGATGTTGCATACACTTATAAAATGGGAATAATATAAGTAGTTATCAGTCCTTAATAACATCAGTTTGTGGGGCTGCTATAAGAATTGAATGAGTCAATGTTCAGAAATTGCCAGTATGTGCTTTATTGTTATTATTACTTTTTATGTTATTGCTCCAGTGACCTGAAGGGGCAGGGCTTATACCACAGTTTTCAATCTTGTCTACAGAGGGGAGTCATGAGTGAGATAGTTTTTGAAGTAGACAGGGGGAGGGCAGCACCCAGCTGTGCCCAATCTGGGCCTCTTTCCATCAACCATTGAGAAAGACGTGGGAGGAGAGTCAGCACTCAGGATATCTGGCCTTCCCTTCACACAGGACGGCTGAGCAGATTCAAAAGGCTGGAAGAGGAGGTGTATTTGAGGATGAGCCAGCTCAACAATCTCCATGGTGAGTCAGAAGACAGAATAAGATGGAGGGAGGTTGGGAAATCTTGTAGTGGGAAGAGTGTCCAACTTTATTTATGACACCACAGCATTAGAGAAAGTAGCTCAAAATTAAGGTGCATCTTAATTTTTGTAAGTTGAGGTTGAGCAGCCCATTCATCTATTCATCTTTCTTAAAGATTTTATTTATTTAGTTTTGCATAGAACTGGGTTGCAGGCCAGAAGTGCAGGGAGTAAGGAGTCACCAGAGACAGAGTGGGGAGCAGAACGGGCAGACTGACTGAAATCCACTGCTGAGGGGAGCAGCGGGTGAGACGGGAGAGGTCTACTGCACCATGTGGGTCACCTCCATGGCCAGGGATCGAACTCAGGCCATATGGGTGGGCCTTCATGGTGGTAGAGCTGAGACTTAACCCCTCAACCACCTGGAAGCCCCATCATCCACCTTTCTAGAAGTTTGTTCTTCAACTTGAAGTTTGCTTTTTCTTGCCTTCAAGGACAAATGAGTGAGAATACCCAAGATCAAAGAGAACTGTTGCTGATGAGAATGTGGAGAAAAAGGAAAATTCTTATACTATCAGTGGGGACATAGACTGGTCTAGCTCCTATGGAAAACAGAGTTCTCAAAACATTAAAAACAGGTGTAGTATATGATCCAGCAATTCCATTCCTGAGTATCTACCCAAAGAATGAAACAAACAAGCAAACCACTATTCAAAGGGGCATATCCACTCACTCCTATGCAGCACAATTTATAATCAAATTCTAGAACCAATGTAAATGCTCACTGGCAGATAAGTGGGTTAAGAAGATACAGTTTGTATACACAATGCTATACCATTCAGCTATAAGAAAGATAAAACCTTGCTATTTATGATTACATGGTTGAGTTGAAGGGTACTACCCTACAAGAAATAAGTCAAACAAGAAAAAAACAATTACCAGATGGTTTCACTCCTAAGTGAATATAGAGAAACAAAACAAAGGAAGAGACAAAAGAAAACCAAACAAACCTTAGAAATTTGATTGTGGAATTGAGGTTACTAGAGGGGAATGGGGAGGACTGAGGAACCAAGGGGGAAGAAGACCCCACGTCTTGAGGTGGAGGAATCTGGGGGCTTTGGTAACCTACATCTGAAGAGTTGTGAGTGTGTAGCCTTGAATCATACACAGTTTTGTTAGGCAGTGTTGCCTTGATGATGATGATGATGATGGTGATGATGATGATGGTGATGATGATGGTGATGATGATGATGGTGATGATGATGGTGATGATGATGATGGTGATGATGATGGTGATGATGATGATGGTGATGATGATGATGGTGATGATGATGATGGTGATGATGATGGTGATGATGATGATGGTGATGATGATGGTGATGATAAAGAACACATGAGAGGGCTTTTTGATTAGGATATTTGATTGTTTTTCTTCCCCATGTGGGTAGGAACTAAAATTTTAATTCATGTGTCCATTCTGCATACTTAACCGTGCCTAGCATAGAATAGAAAAGCTATGCCATTTCACTGGGCAAAGCACTGATGATAAATGGTGATTAAAAAATGACTCCCGGGCCTCGCTGTGGGGGCAGCAGGTTGAGCGCCACTCTGTGAAGCATCCATGGCACAGCAGCACGAGTTCAATCCCCGGCCAGGGAGGGACCCCACAAGGCACAGCAGACCTCTCCTGTCTCCCCGCTGCTCCCCTCAGCAGTGTATTTCAGTCCATCTGGCTGTTCTGCTCCCCACCCTGTCTCTGGTAAATCCTCTCACCTCCTGCAACTCTGGCCTGTACCCCAGCTCTTGTATGCATAAATAAATAAATCTTTTAAAAAAATGATTCCCTTTGGTTTTTATAACACCTTTAATATCCCAGGTATTTCTGAAGATGTTCTGAAAATCGCAAAACAAACTTCAGCTGATTTTCCTTTAAGAAATAATGTGATGCCTCCCATAATGTCACAGCATGAAACAGTGAAACTGCATTTGTTATGGAAGTTTTGAGGTGATTGTATGAAGATTCCCTTGAATACCAGCATAAAGATGGTATTACATCCTTGACAAGACATCCCTGCCTGCCATGGCGTGTTGCATAAGAAAGTACAGTATTAGCTCCTGATATAGTACATTCCAGGTAGTCATTTTTCTTACTTAAAATACATTTGGGGTTGTCTGTTGATGGCAACCTATATTTATTAACATTTTGGAAAGTTCCAGCTAAAAGAAATGTATTTTTCAAGGAGATAAAAGTTTTTGGAGTCATCCAGTCTCAAACTCATGCTTGAAAGATCTGGTTGCTTGAATAGGTGACTGTGTGTTGCATTCAGCTGGTGAATGAATGGTAAATTAAACAAATGAAATGATTTCCATCCAGTTAGGTTTCTTTTTTAATTCAGTTCCTCTTGTCTTTCAATATCCTCTATTAATATTATTATATCCCTTTTGCATTTCATAATATTCCAGTCTCGAGCTTCATATAAAACATTGCTTTCACAGTGCATTCATAGCACCCTGCCTCCCCGCTCCCCACACAGTCAGCCTAATGCATTCCCCAGCCCTCCATTGCTGGCCCAGGTGCTGGCGCTGTTGCGGTCATTGTTAAACATTAGGGTCAATCACTCAGTGTCCCCGAAGGTGGCCGGTTTGGTGTTTCCTCCTGCTTTGGCCCAGACAGCACAGTCCTGTCTGAATGGGACCTCAGTCTGCAGCCACCACCCAGAGAGCAGATGGTGCAGGCGCCAGTGCTTTCTTGCCTTGTCATTGTTCCCGGATGGTAGTCTTTCTGGGGCCTGGAAACAACTGTTCTTTCTAGAAAGGTTTGTCTGCACTAATGTGCTTTAAACGTATATAGTAAATACTGCAGTTGTAACAATCCTGAGCTGAGAAAGAAAACACATTGTGAAACTACATCACAATTAAGAACTGTTCATTACTTCTTTTGCTCTAAGGATGATATTTTATTCAGCTAGGCTTGGGAAGAACTAATGTTCTCAGGTCCACTTTTAGTGACCCATTCTTAGAAGCCAATGGAAAATCATGGGCTTTGATGTATAAAATAATTGAGAAAAAGGGTGGAGAGCCTTATAAAATACCTGAGTTTAATCTCGACCAGCCAGGAGCAAGACTTAAAAATCCTCTTACGGAGGAAAATGAACGAAGGCACATTTGCCTTTTGAGGTACAAAATAAAAGAAACCTATAAAATTTGTGTGGCGCAGTGTCCCAGAAATCAATTATGTAATTTTGTACAATCATATCAGGTAGAGTATCAACCCATTACTGAAACTCAGAGCTTTCAAACCTAATGGAGACTATTTGACATTCCTAGGCGAGCTGCCAAAGGCCCATTGCCAATTTCCAACATGACAATTATTGACACAGACATGTACAGGCAGGGAAGGGTTTCAAGGAAATAATGTCAATAATTTTCTACTGTGTTTTAAGCTAAAAATCAGTTGAAGGTGAGTGAGTAGAATCCTCATGGACTCCAGGTCTGCCTTGGTGGGGGGCAGGCAATAGTGGGGGAAGCGGGCAACCACATGAAATCCAATCAGGTTGGACGTTGGAGAGTTGAGAGGTGCAGGTTGGAAGTGTTCAGAATTTAATTTTATTATTTACTTATTTTTTATTTTATTTATTATTTTATTAATTTATTTTATTAATGTGCCATCCAGGTATTAAAGATTACACCTCTCAGGTTGCACCTTGCTCATCCGCTAAGCATAGCAACACCAAGCACATCTTTTCCGACTTGGATTCATCAAGCTTCTCTGCTTTCGAGTCCACGGGGGCTGCTCCATGTTACCCCTCGGCCTGCATCCTGGTGCTTGAGTGTGTTGTGCCTTCAGTGTGACCTGTCACTGCTCCCCAGGGGATCCCTCTCACTGCTTGGGCCCATCGGAACTCTCCAATTTGATATGCCGAATCTTCCTTCTCTGCCGATTCTCATGCTTTCCTATAGTCTTGCAATATCCCCTCCACTCAACTCACTGATCTATTTCCATTCATTCTTTGAGGTCCTACTTCAGTCTAGTCATACCATGTTCTTAACACTAGGTCTGTTTGCGAAGACTCTACTAAGGCCGAACATCATCACAAGGGTGATTTATACATTACATCTGTGAATTTCGTACATCTATCTTTCTCCCAAAAGTGAGTAAACAAATGGATGCATGGGATAACAGGGAGTTGTTTTCTGCTCACAGATAAGGTGCACCTCCCACTGAGTCATCGACACTCTTTCCTTTTCCTGCGGAACGACATGGTCGGTATGCGTGATAGGTTTGCAGCTCCCACTTTACGAGTTATAAAAGCTGAGGTTCGGAGCATTTGAGTTTCCTTTGCAAACTTGTTTAGAGAATCCCATAGAGATTCAAACACAGGCCTCTCTGTTTCCAGCACCCACATGGTGCCGAGGCATTTACCTAGTCCAACCTCCAATGGACTCTCTATCTTGGCAGCGATCTAATATTACGCGAGTGACGATGGAGAAAGCAGCAATGGTAACAGCCACAGTTTGCTAAGAACTTCCCCCCACTGCTGTGACCTTCGCATCCATGATCCCAGCTGCTCTTACAGTAATCCCAAAAGGGGCTCCTTGCTTCTTAGGTGAAAAATCTGAGGACAGAGCAGAGACCCAACTTCCCCAAAGCCACACAACAAGCACGGAGTAAAGTCAGGCTTCTCAGCCTGACTCCCGAGGTGTGTTCCTGCACTCCATGTCCTTAGCCTTCTCAGCCTGACTCCCGAGGTGTGTTCCTGCACTCCATGTCCTTAGCCTCCCAGCAATCCTGTTCTTTGCTGTTTCTTTCTGGTCCTGCTTCAACTGGGCCTGCTTCAAGGTGGGGCCTATTCTCTACCTGTCCGCCTGCCTCCAGCCACATGCCTTTGGATGACAGGGACCTTCCACCTGAGCCGACACTACATGTCTGGGGCTGGCCTCAGTGAGCCATGGCGGCCCAGGCCCCACCGGCTGAACAGGGGTTTGAAGTCCAGACTGGGGTCCACGCAGCCTTTGTGTTTGGGTTATGGGAGGATGCAGGGAGTATAAGACAAGGTGAGTTTTAAAAGGCACTTTTCTCTGTGTAGGCTGCAACTTTTCAGGAAAATACATCCCCAGGATTGTCTGTAGTCAGGCTCTGCTGGGTATTCGGTGGCATCTGCTCCTTTGGTGTGGTCCCCAGGAAGCTGGGCCTGTCAACCCAGGTCAGGTTTTGGAGCAGGGGCCCTGTCAAAGGATCTCCTTAGAGTGCTCACCGAATAAACGGTGCTGTTTTCCCTTGGGGGAGACAAGAAGGAAGGTCAAGAGAATCCTGTTTCTGCCTCTTAGGTAAAGCTGTCATGGGTTCTGGGTGGCAGGAACCACCCAGAAAATGCCCCTGAAGATCTGGTTCTCTGGGTGATTTGTTTCCTCTCTATGAAGAGCCATATAATTCATTCTTCTGCTCATGTGATGTAGGCTCGTCTATTACATGAGAGATTGTATTCCTCTATTAGATGGATACTGGTTGAGAATAGCTAAATCATCTACTTTGCATTTTATCTTGGATTCTAGGAAACCCACGATTCATTTTTACACTCAGTTTCAGATTTACACTTAACCCAACTCTGGGCTCCATCTACCTTTCTCTCACAGAGGCAAAAATGAACTGACACATGCAATGCAGGAGGTGATGTTCTTTCCTCACGATACGCTTCGTGTGTGGGACTGACTTATTTCCTTTACAGAAAAACAGCTGTGGTTTTCTTGTTCAGATGCTATGCTCTTTCGCCTATCATTTCCAGGAGAGAAAAGTACCTAGAGCATTTGGGGAAAAGTTTTGGTAAGTAGGCTGTTAGGCCTGTTGAAAATTTATGAAATTTAAGACAAGTCTGAGTGAGATCTAGTGCCCTGGTGGAGGGGAGCCCCTACCTGGTCTTAGGCTTCTCCACATCTGCCCCACGTTTTAGGGGGCATTCCTAGAGCTGGTTTCCTGGAGTTGCTGTGATCCAGTTTGTCTGGGAATAGTTGGAGTCAAGAGGAAGGGGCGTTGTCTTTCTCCACCATCCAGTCCCACTGCTGCCCAGTGGATTGGTTTCTCACACTGGACTTTATAGGAATGTGTGTGTCTGGACCTTGGGACGCACAGGACAGCAGCACTGTCAGCGCCTGCTGGACAGAAGGTATCCACAAGGACCAGGATAGTGTGCTCAGAGCTGGAACACCGCAGCCTTGGGTCCTTGGAGACCAGGGACTCAGATTCAAGCAATGAAGACCCCAGGAGGAGGGGACTGAGAATCGCCTCTGGGCCCAACACTGTTAGGGAGTGCAGATGACGGGACACGACCCTCAAGGACATGGCGTCACGTGCACAGCAAGGGGTGGTGACAATACTCCTGTTGTGTGTCTGTTTGAAAGTTGTTCAGAGTCTATCTTAAAAGTTTCTCACAAGAAGAAGTTGTGAGGCCATTTACGAACTTTCTGTGGTGATGATTTCATAGTAGAGACAAGTATCAACTTCTTATGCTCTAGAAGGAAAATGAACACGATGCTCTAAGTTAACTATCTCATTCAAAACAGCAGGGGCTGGTGAGCCAGCACAGGTGGCTCTGGGGTAACCAGGTGAAGACTGAGAGGGCAGTGAGGTTCATTAGCAGGGGAGACCGAACTCAGACAACTACGTGTGCACGTCCTGTACGTGAATGTCTTTATTTACACGTGCTTATTTTTAGCGATAATGTGACCTTGGTAAGACCCACTGGCTGCTGAGCTTTGGGGAGACCACGATGACACCCGCACTAATGGCGGCAGGAGGGGAAAGGTCTCACCTTCCCTCTTTCTCCCTCTGGAGCTTGCGCAGCTCCGGTGACAGTTACTGGGTCAGTTCTCTCACCTGTAAAACAGAGACCTGGACACCTGGACTTGATGGTCTCTACCAATGTTTTCACTGGAACATTCGGGATGTACCAAAGGCAACGGCAAGAGAAGATGGAAAGGAGGCCACAGAGCGGAGGGGCCCAGCCCTGCATCTAGCTCCCGCGCTGGATTTACCACTCTGCCATTTAACCTGGAAAAGAGTGCTCACGTGCCCTGCACCCAGAGGCCTCCAGCTTACGACTAGACCGTGATCCTCACCATCAACATAGCCGGCAGCGCCAGTGTGGACGCATGCCCAACGCTGCTGCCAGGGGCCGGCCTTGGTGTAGACACGCAGGAGGGCTGCTGGCGGACACCCAACCCCCAGCCCCGGGGACACCCGATGTTGCTACCCTGTCTGAAGCTAGCATGGGCAGGGACAGGCGGGGACTGAGAATGACCTTAGCCGCTTCCTGGACGAGTTTGAGAATAGTGCGGCCTTATTCCTCATCTGTAAAATTAAAGCACTTGGGTTGTGTCGAAACCTTCCCAAGTTTTCCCAGCTGGTAGAAATCTAAGATGCGTGAGCTCACCCACCTTCTTGGAGGTCATTGCATTCTAAAAATTCCATCTTCATGCTGCCTGCTGCCCCTTGCGCATAGTAGGTGCTAGAAACGGTACATGGACACAGAGCGCGAGGGCCCTGGGGATTAACTCAGCCTCAAGAGGATAGGAAACTGCACGTAAAACCAAGGACCTGAAACCTTAATTCTCTGAGAGCTGGGGTTCTGAGTCATGCTGTTTCAAAGATTCAGCCTTGTGGCCCAAACTGATAACAAATTCTTTCCATTAAGAAACTGCTCTCTCTGGTGAGCTGACTTTTGAAGCGGTGCAGCCCGGCAGAGCGACTCTGCTCGTGAAATGATTGCGGTCAGGTCTGGCCACCCAAGTGACAGCGAGGGGCACCCCAGTGACAAGGACAGCACGGAGCCAAGACGCACAGTCTGGCCGGAAACCGGAGGTGAGGCCGGCAGGTATCTCCCCATGCCGCTGATTCAAGGCTGAGAAGTCAGATTTGCTCCAGGATAATTCTGTGGTAAATATTCAAGTGTAAGCAGCCGGGAAGCATGAGGGGAACCTGGCAACTGAAACATTTCGCCTTTATGCGGAAATAGTTCACAATCCCGAGACAGCGTGGCAGATGCAGAAACGCCATTCTGTGTCTCCATGGTGCAGAAGAATGAGCTGGGTAAAGCAGGGGTTGAAGCCCGGTTCATTTTATTACCTGCTTTTGTGAAATGTGTCTGTCGGGCCCCAGCTCGCATGGGGAAGCTGGAGCTTGGTGGGTGGGAATGCGCTGGAGGGAAAGGCGGTCATGTCAGGGCAGGTGGAACTAGGAGGGAGAAAGAACATCTCTGCAGCATCCTTTCGCGGTCTTTCCAGCTGACACCCCCCATCTTTCTTCCTGCACGGTGAGCTCTCTTGACTGCTCGTGTCTGCACACTGAGAGGTTTCTTTCCAATGGGGTGCCAGAGTAGGAGGAGGCTCCTTGTTCCCCATCCAGAGCCCACTGACCCCTGATTTCTCCTGGTGGGGTTATAGGTGTCCCAGTGCCTCGTAGGTTCTAGAATGTGCCAAGGACTCTGGAACCCAGCGAGTTTCTATCACGAGCTGTATGGACGCCAACGGTAACTCCAAAGTTCCCAGTCTCTGTGTGTTTTTATTTTTTAGATCATCGGGGGAAAGTACAACTTCAAGGTTTCACCCAAAGAGAGAATGGTTGCTATTGACTTTTATCCACTTCCTAAGCACTGCATTGCTTTCAGCCTTCATCAAAGGCATAATCCTTCATTCAGAATCTTTTTCATCACTTTAAATAGTCCTCCTGCCTTTGTTGAAGTTTTCTGCCTTTAGAGAGATGAGGTCAAATCTGCTCCAATGGTAGAAAGAAAACGGGGGAGGGGAATAGGCTGTAACCTTTGTGCTCAGAATCTTAGAGATGGGAAGCATTCCCCCCAACACCCCGAAAGTGAGTGACTGCTTGGCTACCCTCATCTCTTAAGAAGCATCTCAAGAAGCATCTCAAGAAAGTAGTATCTTTTAAACAGCAGATGCTCAGGAAAATGTCCGTGCTAATATATATCTTCCACAAAGTTTTTAGAGAGCAAAAAATGATATCCAATTGTTTGAGATAGTCAGCCTGGTTCTATTATATCTGTGGAGCGGTAGGGTATAACAAAGCTGAAGATTTAAGGCAATTTTGACACCTTAAAGCAGAACTGCTTGCACTGCACAGGCTTTTAAACCCAAAGAGGATTCAGCCTGCTCACTTATTACTTTCCACATCTTCAAAAGGACAATGTCTCTTTTTTAATCTTTTGGCTTTGCTGTGAAACCGTGGGAAGTTATTGACTTTGCACGCACTTTAAGTATACAATCGGCAGAAAAGGGACACGGGTGCACTCGGGGGCTGTGAGTTCAAATTCTCGTGTCTTTGTGTGCTCTCCTGCTCTGTAGAGAGAATGGGTGAGGGCAGAGAGAACAGCAAGGGGCTGTCGTGCGTTGTGATGGGGGCCTCTCTGCAGCCGTGGGCACCTGAAGCCGCTGGGCTACAGACAGGCTTCTCTCTCATTGCTGTTGTTATTTTTTCATCTTGACAGCTCCCAGGGTTCACTGGATGGTGTGTTCAGAAATGCCATGCTTCTGTGTACCCCTGTGAGCTAAAATAATGAACAAGCAATTAAATCTCATGCTTGAGGGCCTGTGCTGATTGCTTGCAGGAGAGGGGCACAGCCCAGCCTTGTTCTCTGTGATCAGGGCACGGGGATGGGTGGGATTTCTCTGGGCGGAGAAGCCATGTTAGTGGGCCGGCTGCGTCAGTGGGAAACCAGCGTGCCAGGAGACACCTGTTCTGGAAACGGGTCCACGGCCATGTTGTGCTCATAGGTATTGTTAGGACTGTTAGCCTGTGACTCCTCCTTTCCATAATAGACTAAGAATGAGCTAATATTTGCTAAGGTTATATTTTAAAAGAAACAAAACATATTCTTGGTATTTGACCAGCAATTAGGTTTCATTAAGCTCATGCTTGGGAGGGCAACACGTTTTGCTGAGTTTCCTGGACAAATTGTTGCATTTTGGAGAGGAGTGTGGCAGCCTGGCCAAGGTCACAAAACCAGTCCGTGGTAGAGCCAGAAATGAAGCCTGGCAGTTTGCTTAGGAAACCTGTACTCTTAGCCACTCTGCTGATGGACTTCGATATTAACTCATTAAAATCTTAATTAATAATTGAATAAATAATTCCATTAATAATACAATAGATACATATTGAGATTGTACTGGAACTTGCCACTGGGAATTCAAGGACTGGTAAGACATACCAGATCATGCCCTACCAGGTCATGCATGCTAGCGTGGGAAATTGACGTTGACGACAAGACGCGTGTTATGATATAACAGCAAACTGTGAGAGGAAGGGTCTGAGCTAGTTCAGGATCATAGAATAACATTCTGAAGACATGAACTTGAACTAGGTTTTTGTAGGTGAGTGAGGGGAATGAAAGCACTAGGATGACATAGGGAGGGAATGCAATGGGAGCGGAGGCTGGAGGATAGTTGGGACCAGGTCTTGCATAGGGATTGTGGAAATCTCGCTAAGAATTATATTTTGGACCCAAAGAGTAAGAAAAAGCCATGAGAGGGCAGAGCAGGGAAATGACACCAGGCATTTACCTATTGGGCAAAGGCCCTTCAGCTCCGGGCAGGAATGAGTGTTGTGGGAAGGCTTAACACACAGACCATGGCGGCATGGACCAGTGTGGTAGTAGAAGGGTGTAGGTCTCAAGCACATATGTGGCCCTTTACAAGGCAGGCTGCACAGGACTCTCCAGGGCTGGGTTTGGGGTTCAGTGGGTGAAGCATTTGGCTTGCACAGATGGGTGCCCGGTAGGACCATTAGCTGAGGTGGAGAAATACTAGATTTAGGAGAAATTTGAAATTGGTTCAGAGCTGTTGAGTATGAACTACCCTTAAATGGAACTATTGTGTAAATTCTTGTGTGTAAGGGTCTGAAATTGAAAGAAGAGGTTGGAGGCAACTGAGCGTTGAAGTTGCAAATGCCTTAACAGGAAGCTATAACATGAGAAAGGGGCACCAAGGATGGACTCATCAGGGACAGTAGTGGATATAGACTGTGGGATGGAATTTAGAAAACACCAAGGCCCCAGGAAACCTGAAGCATGTGGGGGTAGCTCTCCCCAGAGAGTCTGTGTCAAATAAAGGGGACCCAGGGCCTCCCTGGTGGCACAGTGGGTTGAACACCACACTGTGAAGCATCCACTGCACAGCAGCACGAGTTTGATCCCTGGCCAGGGAGGGGCCCCACATGGCACAGCAGACCTCTCCTGCCTCCCTGCTGCTCCCCTCAGCAGTGTGTATTTTAGTTGATCTTCCTCTTTTGCTGCCTGCTCTGTCTCTGGTGAATCCTCTCACCTACTGTGACTCTAGCCTGTACCCCAGCTCTTGTGTGCATAAAAAAGTAAATAAAGGCGATCCAGTCGGGTTATCTCTGTGCTGAGTTCATCAAGAAGAACTCCACCGTCCTCACCTATCACCAAACAACATGGAAGGCAGGAATTACTGCTTTCTTCTAATAGATAAAGGGGCTGAGGTTCAAAGATGTTAAATAATTACATAGTAATTCATGAAATTCAGTAAATCATGAAATAAATGAGTGGAGCAGCAGGATGTGAAATGGGTTCTCTAGTGCAGATCCCAAGGCTGGGGTCCCTGCCTCTCTGTAGCTTTCATTCATATTCAAGTTCCTGTTTTGATTCCAGAAAAGGAATAACATCATGGTATTTTTAGTTTGTTAAGAAATTATGATGAGAAAAAGAATGACAACTGACATTTAATGTGAGGCTTATAAACTGATTAAGGTTTTTGGATATATGATAAATAAATAAGCTTTTAAAACCCATGTGTCTGACCCTTGATTAGGCTGTTTATTTCAAAGCTGACAGCACCACGAAGGCAATTGTGCAGGGACCACATATGTCTTCTGCCTCAGTTGCTCTCAGAGCCAATTAAGTCGAGATGGTGTTTCTGACGTTAGCCAATGCAATTCAAAACCAGATAGAAAGGAAGACCTGGCTTTGAGGATTCCTGGAGAATAGCACGGTAGGGCCTGAGAGAATTAGAATGAACAGAGGTCTCTTCTTTCTTTTAGCTTTATGGAGATCAGAAGTTGAGGTAAAAGGATAAGTGAATGTCTGTTCTCAAAGCTAGTTTCAGCCTAATGTATTGAAAAGTCACCTTCCCCAACTCATCGATGGGTTAAAAGTCTCAGGTGTGGACAGAGGTAGGTTTGACTTCACGGAGCTCCAGGAGCCTGCTGTCAGGAGTGGTGTTTGCGATGAGAAGGGGATGAGTCTGGGTGTGGAGAACTTTCTGGCCAGCAAAATGTGATGATTCTGGTTGAGAGTAGGGAAGGTTGACCTGGTGTCTCTGAGGAAGGGTCGGTAGAAAGAGAAGTATTTGTGCACTTTCAGAAAAATAAGCCCTAAAAAGTACAGAACCCAAAGAGTAAGGAGGAGACAGAGGCCCCACTGGGTGAGTGGGTTTTTCTTTGTGGGCCGCCAAGGCCCAGGTTTGAAGCTCTCCCCACCCTTCTGTCATCTCTGACGGTCTTACGGTTGGTCTCACTCACAAGAACATGAGCCTAACTTTTGGCGGGGATGGTCTTACTGCTCTTTGCTCCCTGGTGCTTGCGTCAGTGTCCTGGCCATAGCAGGGAGTTGTCAGCTGAACATTTGCTGGAAGCCTGGACAAGCGAATGCACGTCATAAAAGGCTTGGAATTAGAAAATTGGGGGCACGAAAGAAGATGACTGAGCTATGCGCCAGGAGAAGGAGAATCTGGGAGAACTGTTCTCGTGGATGCTCAGCAGATTGTTAACGGCTTGCATGAGTTCGAGTCTGCCCTGGGTTTCCCTAATAAACAAATCATTCATTCCCCAAAGTAAAAGAACGAGAAAATAACTCGAGTGTTTCGGGGGAAGATTCAACACCACGGCTTGGAGTCAGAGGAGAGCCCAAAGAGCGCCAAGGTACGAGCCAGCCAGGAAGCGGGGAGCCTGTGTGGCGGCAGAGGGGACCCAGCCCAGGAGGTGAGGTCAAGGAGGGGAGGGAAGAAAGCAAGGATGAGGTTTTGGAGCCGGGCCTCTCCTCTACCTCATTTTCTTGCTTTGCTGGCTGGGGGAAGGCGGTTTGTCCTCAACCTCAGCAATTAGTCCGATTCAAAGTAAATCCATCCAGTGGTGAAAGTAAGAAGAAAAGCCAGCAAAAGATGGCCGGTGTGATTTACTTTTATATAACAATGAATCTCTGTCCTAATTGATTTTTAGCCACCTAGGGTAATTAAAGTGTCATCTGTACCCAGCTCTGTTCTTTTGCTGGAGGGGAATGCTGACAGCTGAAATAGCTGAAACCCCAGATCACTGGTCCCAAATTAGCTCTCTCTCAGAGAGCGACTCGAGTAACCTAAAGGTGACCGCTGCCTCATTATAATACTAAACATGCCACCCAGGGCGGACACGGGACACTGTCACGAGACGTGTGGCCCGTGCACATGTGTGTAATGGGAGAGTGGATGCTGTACTTTCATCCCACCAGATCACAAGAAAAGAGGTGGTGCTGTCCTGGGCCTCCCAAGCCCTCAGGGCCATCTAGCCTCACCTCCCCCACGCCTGGGGAGAAGGTCCTTTGGAACACGAGCTCCCCTCCCCCTCCTCCTCCTCAGACCTTGCAGAAAAGATCAGTCTTTGCTCTGCTGAGCCTGCTTGTCAGGTCCCAGGCCCAGCTTTCGCCACCAGGCACAGACCTTCCCGCTCTGGCGGGAGGACAGTGACGAGCTCGCTGTGGCACCCAGTGCGTCCTTGAAGTCTTGATTTGCTCTGCGACCTCACTGAGGATGAGCTCCTCTGATGGGGGCCTCCCACTCTCGCAAAGTTCAGAGACTTCTGAAGGGTCATTACTTTTCTCCTCCCTTGTAGCCAAGAAGCTCTATGGATAAAAGAGTCTAGTCTTGGTGGCTTAGGGGGTTGAATCTCAGCGCTATCGCTGCTATTGGCCTGAGTTCTATCCTGGGCCAAAGAGCTGACCCACACAGCGCAGCAGACCTCTCCTGTCTCCCCACTGCTCCCCTCAGCAGGGTACTTCAGTGGAACCACATGTTCTGCTCCCCACTCTATTTCTGGGGAATCTTCTCACCCCCACCTCTAGCCTAGACCTGATTCTTGTATGCATAAATTATATACATATATAAATAACATCATTTTTTTTAAAAAAAGTTTTACCTGCCATTAATTAGTTCATTAAATTATTTAATTAAAGGTATATTATTGTAATGTACTGCATTTCAGGTAAATTCGACTGGAAGGAGGAGTCACTCCACACTCTTGAAGTCGTTGCCTTTTTTCTTTTTTGAATTTCTGAGCATTTTCAGTGTCACTTACAAAACAATGGGCTTAAAAGTGCTTGACTAGGGAAAGCCAAGATCAGAATAGGGATTGTATAGTTTAAACTCATGAGCAGCGATGTGGTGGGTGTGTGTGCCAGGGGCTCAGGGAACTGTTCCCATAAGTGACATTTGATGGCTTTGGATTCCCGGTTTTCAGTGTCACAAGATGGCGGCTTTTCCATTTCTCTCAGTGCAGGGAAGAGCCAAAAGGGGACACTCTGTTCTCTGCTCTGATTGAGGAGTGAAGGCCCAGGACACAAGGCACTTCCGGGGAGTGGGTTTGGTGTAAGAAGGGTGCTTGTGATGGTCCTGTCTTTGGTAAGGTCCAAAGTCGCCCTAAGGACATAAAACGGGCCTGTCTCAAATAAGAGACGTCATGGAACGTTCCTGGCGCCATACTCAATCCACTCAACCGTGTGTATAGAAGTGCTTAATAAATATTGACTGTATTTTTGTTTTTTCACATTATTGAAGTTTGTTACCAGAATTTGTAACTTTCTTCATCCTGTCGACTCAGACATCTACCCCCCCACACTTACGTCATCCCCTTTATGTATGTCCCTCCCCCCAGGCTTGCCAATATCGGTTAAATACCCGGATGTATATATAATACTGTCTTTCAGACACTGCTTTTATCTCAAAAACAATGGCTGCTACACCTCTGGAAATTTTAGAGTGAACTAGAGATTAACACATTACCATATTTTAAAAGACATTCTTGCTCTTAAGAAGTTCACCCTCTGGTAATTCCCTTGATTCTTTCAGTATCCACCTTAGTCTATAATTTGCATTTATCTTTAAGAGCTTTTTAAAGTACTTCAAATATTTTTATAGACCTCAGGAATGCATCTTCTAAAATTTCCTATCTTGTTGAAGGTAGCGCTTATGCAAGAATTTCTCTACTACTCAATTATATTTATCCTGTGTTGCTAATCAATTTGCTGTTGGTCACTGCACTTTATGTGATATTTGATTGGGATATGGACTTTAACTACAGACAGCTTCACGTTTTGAAACACATTTGGAAAGATACCTTGATTTTTCCTAGACTGCAGTGTGGCTGTTCTACACAGATTGCCCGGGATTTGGGGGTTGTTTTTAACCTTCAAATATTTCTAGTCTATATTCCACCATCGGCTTCCAAGCAGGTTGGTGTAAACCAGCTTTTTCCTTTGTTCCTCCTCCAATTTCTCTGTTCTGCAGTATTCAAACTAGCTTTTACGATTTATGAGAAGAGAGTGAGTAAAACACATTGGACATCCGGGGATGGAAACATCCAAATTTCTCACTCACTGTAGGTGGTTTGTTTGCTCTTTCTAAGTGTGTCTTGGTTTCCCAGGCATTCAACTTGGTATAAATGTTGCTACTTATCCACCTGTCAAGGATGGTGTGAGAATGAGTAATAATATCTGAGCCATATTTTTGCTCCTTAGAAGAAAGGTGCTATATAAATACAAAGTGTTATTTCATTAAAAATACTTGTATGATAACAGCATATGTTAAATTCAATTTCCTTGACCAATTTTATAAATATATTTTGGTGTTACAATATGGTTGTTTTTATGGTTAGTGTGTGTGTATCCTACATCTCTGTGTTTTATTTTCTATCTGGGTGGTATAACATCAATGTTTAAGAAAAATAAAGACATCACTCTAGATAAATCCTGAGGATACTGCTAAATGTGATTTACATGTTTGCACTTTAAGTCAATGTTACTGACATAGAATTTGCAGAATGTGGAGACTCTGAACTGTTTTCCAATGCAATAGGATAATCATCAAAATGCAACCTGGATAAACAGTCTACTTTTATCAACCTTATCTCTATATCAGTGACTTGCAGTCATGTGACAAAAATATTACATAAGATCTTGGGCTTTAGGGCCCTCCCTGGTGGCGCAGCGGGTTAAGCAACGCACTGTGAAGCAAACCGCAGCCACTGCAGCACAAGTTCGATCCCTGCCACAGGCCAGAGAGGTGACTCATATGGCGCAGCAGACCTCTTCTGTCTCCCCGCTGCTCCCCTCAGCAGTGGATTTCAGTCCATCTGCCTGTTCTGCTCCCCACTCTGTCTCTGGGGAATCCTCTCACTCCCCCACACCTCTGGCCTGTACCCCATTTCCTGTATGCATAAATAAATCTTAAAAAAATCTTCAGCTTCAGCAGCCAGAGAGGATATTTGTGGGTGTCACACAGAGGGTACTGTGGGACCCCGACTCAGCCAGGTGAAAGTTCAGTCTGGAAACACCTCCTTCTGCTGAACAGGAAGATTTGAAGCCCCTCGCTAGAGAACATCCAGAGAACACAGCGGGGACAGATACCTGGAGACACAACATCCCCGAGCATGTATGGCGACCGTTTGATGACAGTAAAATGCAGAGACTATTTCTAGCAAGAAGCAAGGAGAGCTTGTACGGCCTCTTCTTTCTTTCTTTCTTTCTTTCTTTCTTTCCTTCTTTCCTTCTTTCTTTCTTTCTTTCTTTCTTTCTTTCTTTCTTTCTTTCTTTCTTTCTTTCTTTC
>JAGFMF010011435.1:2464609-2594155 GCA_019455555.1 Galemys pyrenaicus
TTTCTTTCTTTCTTTCTTTCTTTCTTTCTTTCTTTCTTTCTTTCTTTCTTTCTTTCTTTCTTTCTTTCTTTCTTTCTTTCTTTCTTTCTTTCTTTCTTCATTCATTCATTTTTTCACCACAATATCTGACCTCCTGTCTCACAGATGAGAGAGAGCGCCATCCTCACCTCTCACCAAATTATTTGCAGCCATCTCTCATTTCTGACTTTTAAATGATTTTAGGTTCACTGAAGAGTAGCTGAGAGAGTAGTGTTCCCATGAACTCTCCACCCAGCTCCCCCTAAGGTTACAGCCTCACAAAACTGTGGCACGTTTACCAAAACGAGGCGACTCACTGGTATAATATATGACCTGGATGACCACCTTTATTTAGATTTCCCAAGTTTTTCCACTGATGTACTCTCCTACTCCAGGACCCACACCAGGTGCCAGATGCCTGCAGTCGCTGTGTGTCCTCACTGTCTCCAGCCTGGGTCCATGTCTGTCTTTCCTGACCTTGAACATTTTGAAGAAGAGGGGTCAGGCATTTCGCAGACTGTCCTTCAATTTGGGGTTATCTGATGCTTTCTCCTAGTGTGCGAGGTGATTCATTTTGGGGAATGTGACAGAGGGCTTTGTCCTTGCACCCTGGCTGTGGCTACGTACTATCGACATGGCGAACTACAGCTGCCTTGTACCCTGGTTGCTGGTGAGGAGTTGCCTGTCAGCTTTCTTCACTGTGCGGCTACTGTTTTCCTTTCTTTAGACTGGTCATTGGAAGCAGGTCATTGATCTGGCATACACACCAGGGGAGAGGAACTAAACTCCACCTCCTGGAAGGAGAGGGAAGGTCAAAGAATCTGTGGTCATGCTTTGAATTCACAACAGTAATTAGTAAATGTGGGGTGTGATACAAGTGTGGTGGAAATACCATTTCTTTTTCAGCCTTCACCTACTAATTTTAGCAATTATCAATTAATCTTGCCTGGGGCAAGATTATTGTGGTGTTCTAATGGTGATTTTCTATTTCCCTGAGTCCTTCTAGATGTATTAATTTGCATCTCTTTTTAATGAAATTTGTCTTCTCTTGGTAAATCTATTTATGCCATTATTTATACTTATATAAGCATGGACTCATGGATATATTCCTGGATTAATAATAAAATCCTATTGTTATTTATTATGTTGCCTAAATTATATTTGCTTTGGCTCCTGGGATCCTCTTCAAATGGTTCTTTGGTCCTATAGAGAGATCCTCATGAAGAACAAATTTTTATGAGTCCTAACTTATTTTCTGACATTAAAACATATCAGACGATCTTGCATTTTCCTTGACCCGGTCTTAGAATCCGGAGAGGTCCATGGGGTGAGGAGAAGAGGCTCTTGCTGATGGCCCTTGAGTTCGTCAGGTTGAAGACAATACGGCAAGTCCCACCTCCCCACAGGCTCTGAGTGGACGGTAGCCCCGCCAACATCCTGTACAGTTAGTTAGTCTGTTAGGCTGACTGGCTTAAACAGTCCACCCTTGTTCAGTTGTCACAGTTCTGGAGGTTGAGAAGTTCAGGGTCAGGGTGTGGCCACATTTGTGTCTGTGGCCCACGTCCTGTGTCCTGTGTGGCAGCCATGTTTTCTCTTATCATGAAGTGGAAGCTCAGGTCTCCTTTTCTCACAAGGATGCTAGTAGGGAGCACCCCCTCCTGACCTAATTAACTCTCCAAGGCTGCACCTGCTGACACCATGTGGTTTGGAGAGAAAGTTTCAACGTATGGATTTGGGGTGTGGCAGACATGCAGTTCATAGCACATCCTGACTCGTGAGAGACTTGGAGTCAGAATCGCTCAGCTGAGTCCTGGATTCCAGACCCAAAGAAACTGCTCTACAGTCCAGATCAGCACACAGTGATGAATAACTAGCGTGGATTTGGGTACTTGGAAACGGTGTCATCATCTCCAATAAACATGCAACATGTGGGAGAGGCTTTGGAACTGGTCAAAGGGCAGAGGCTGGAAGAACTTTGAGGAGAGTGTTAGTGAAAAGCCATGAAGAAATTGTCCGTTGGGCCTCCCTGGTGGTGCAGCAGGTTGAGCACAGCACTGTGGAGCATCCACTGCACAGCAGCTGGAATTCAATCCCTAGCCAGGGAGGGGAACCACATGGTACAGCGGATCTCTCCTGTCCCTGCTGCTCCCCTCAGCAGTGTGTTTCAGTCAGTCTGTCTGTTCTGCTCCCCGCTCTGTCTCTGGTGACTCCCATGCCTCTGGCCTGCACCCAGCTCTTGTATGCACAAATAAATAAAAAAAAAATAAATTGTTCATAGAATGGCATCTGTGGGCCTCCTTGGTGGTACAAGGGGTTGGACACATCACAGTGAAGCATCCACAGCCACTGCAGCATGAGTTCAACCCCCAGCCAGGGAGGGGACCCACATGGTGTGGCAGACCTCTCCTGTCTCCCCGCTGCTCTCCTCAGCAGTGGGTTTCAGTGGATCTTCCTGTTCTGCTCCCCACTCTGTCTCTGGGGAATCCTCTCACCACACCCACACACACCTCTGGACTATACCCCAGCTCTTGTGTGCACAAATAAATCTTTAGCTACAACAAAAAAAGAATGGCATCTGTGGCGAGGGCTTATAGAAAAATGAGGGAAAGCCCGTCTATGGAAGACTGGGTCAAGATGTCTCTAAACACGCCAGGGACACCACTCAGCATGAGGAAGTTGCCATTTACAACGAAATAGAAGGAGTCCGAGGAAATCCTGTGCAGTAAAGACAAGCATTGGGCACTTACGTAGTGGCTGATCCACCGAAGTCAAATACTTACCAAAACCAATGGCAAGGGTTTCTGAGCTAAGGGTGGTTTCTGAGCTAAGAGGGAGGGAGGAAGAAGAAAGGGCCAAAAGGGATATAAGAGATGGTGGTGAGAAAAAAAAATAATTAAAAATGAAATGCACATGTGAAAATTGAAAACAAAAAATGCACATTTCATAGATCGGCTTATTCCTAGAGAAATGCGTGTCCTGAGTCAAAGCTGGAAGTTACTGGGGTCCCGGGCTGAGGCCTGACCTGAACGAAGAAGAAAATGGGGGAAAGCCTCCTGCAGACGCCCCGCAAAGCAGCAGACACGCGGAAGGACGCTGCCTGCACCGACTGAGAGAAAGCACCTGCCGCAGGTGTGCAGCCCAGGCGCTTTCGCACAGATGGTCACTTCTTACCACGCAGTAAAGATGAGACGAGGGAGGCGAAAGGGTGCGCAGAGGCAGCCAGGAGGCAGGGTGTGAGGGCTAAACTCCCTTGCCCTCTAGTGGGGGGGGCGCTGGAACCAATGGACGACATCTGGCCCAGCTGGGGTCGGCCGAAAACAGGGTGTCGATGTGACCCCCTCACCTTGCACCTCGCAGCGAGGGCCACCTGCCACTGCCTTCTGACCCCACGCAAGTTCATGTGCTCGTGATACCTGAACCTGAATCCGGAGTGTCAGCTATAAAGAAAAGGGGGGTGGGCATAAAATAGCTGCTTGGGGAACTGCATGCTTGCAGTTCTGCTTGGAGTCTATGAAAGAAGAAGAGAGTCTCCTTAGAGCCTCAGACCCCATCCCTAGCTGCGAGACTGACTGGGAAGGCTTCACAGCAGGTGGCCGTCACCACCTCCCGCAGGCCATGGAGGGAGCCAGCATGGGCAGGAAGGAGAATTCAGACGTGGGCTTGGGCGTGGAGCGGTCCTTGGACTGAGAGTGGGATGTTAGCTTTCTCTTTCCTTTCCTACGGCAAGTGAAGGTGAAAGGGTGCCCCAAACTGAGTGTGAGGGACGCCAAGATAACTTCTCATAGTAACTGGGGTGCCTGCAAGAGGGGAGCCTCCTGCCTGGAGCGGTTGAAACTCTCAGACTCACCCTGGTACGTTCAAGTAGAGAGGAGTGCAGGATGTTCTTTATGGAACTTGAGATGTGTTCTCCTAAGTCTGCGAGGCTGCGACATGGAGACCGGTGATGATTTCCTGTCTGGAGGATGCTGTGGACAAGGGGCCTCCTGCCGTGGAGGGAAGGGGAGAGCAGCGATGGCAGCTGTGGTTCGAGCATCCAGAGCGTCGGGAGCGAGTCCTGAGTCCATGGACATGATGGAGGGAGCTGGGATGAGCCCCCCAGCGAGCCCAAGCTCGTGAGGCAACCTTGCTCAAGCACAGGAACAGCCCGAGGAAAATGTTGCACGGATGTCGATCATGAGAGAGGCTATCAAATGGGATCCGTGACTGAGTCAATCTATAGTATCATTTAGTTTCCTACGAGGGTCACCAAGAAACCCCTAAACCAGCTCTATCAGGGGGAGCACTGCAGTCCAGCATGATGGAGAACAAAGTCCCGGCTGGCACTGGGCAACATAGAGCACACGCAGCTCCAGGGAAGTGGAGATCAGCCTGGGTTATGGTCCCTTTATCGCCTTGTTATCCTTCTCCCGACCCCTCTTCTGACTTGTTCTGCTTGAACCTGCAGAGCACGTGGAACACTAGGATGGGAAGAGCCAGCAGAGAGATGGATGTAAAACATGGTACCCTCCCCCTTGCCGCCTTAAGCCTGGAATCTGCCCTGAACCGGGGAGGGGAGGGCATGTGACTGACATGATGCAGGACTTCCGCTGTGCAGTAACGTTCTGGTTCAGATGGTGTTGTGGGATTATAGTAATGGAGTGCGTGCGGGATGTCAGGTTGAAGGCTGGGCACCCACAGAGGTAAGTGGCGGGCACTCCGTCATCGCTGCTCTTGGTACCCTGCTCGCCCTCTGGCTGCTTCCTTTGGCCTGGCCACTAGGAAAGGTCCGTGACTCTCAGTGCCCCTGAGGATGGTACCGCCTTGACTTACAGCCAAGGAGCCTAGCTTGGAAGTCAGACAGAACACTTTCCTTTAAGCACATGAACTTGCTTTATGGTGTATCTTCCTATACTTTATTGTGCAATCAGTTATTTTAACAGAAATGCTAGACTGTTAGAATGCATCATGTGGGTTCAGGCTCTTTATTCCACCCTATTAAGGTTTTCTTGGTCCTCTGATTGATGGTGAATGTATTGGTTATCCTCCCAGCCCAATGTCCTTTGCCAATCAGATAAACATGCTCAATTACTTAGGATACAGGTGCTCAGACAGCGACTCAAAGTAATTGTGGCTTAAACAAGATGGAAGTTTCTTTCTTTCTTAACTATCTAGGTATAGGCTGGCCGGGGCTGGTGGGAAGATTCTCAGGGTCAGAAATACAACCTTCAGTCTTATTTCTCCACTGTCCCTAGAGGCAAGTTCACACAGGTTCATACTCTATTTCATAAGAAGGATACACATTGAATGGGGTGCATTGAATGGGGATGCCCCTTTATCTGAAGGACATAATCCCAGAACACATCACATCTGCTGTCATCTAATTGGACAGAACTTAGTCATGTGGCTGCTCCATCTTGTGAAGAAGGCTGGGGAAACACGCTTTTGTGTGTCTGTCCAGCTAAAAATCCTATTATTTGAGAGAAGAGGAAATGATTATCAGAACATCACGAGAAGGGATTATGCTCAGCGAAGTAAGTCAGAAGGCAAAAGAAAAATACCAGATGGTTCCTCCCCTAGGAGAAATATAAGGGGACCAAATAAAGATCAAGGAAAGGAATAAGAACAATAATAATAATAATAATAACAACAAGAAAGAAACAAAATCCAAAAATGAAAAGACAAAGACAAACTGGGGACACTTGGTGGGGAGGGGGTAGGGGGAGAGTTGAGGGCAGACGAGCATGGGGGACTGAGGTGATGGTGCACTGGTGATATGGTGATGGGGAATACATGGAGATTACAATTGATGTCAAATATATGTAAATTAAAAGATATATATATAAAAAAAAGAACATCACGAGCGCTCCTTGCCACTGCCTCCATGTTTGTATGTAAGCGATGAGAAGCCTAGCGAGGCATTGTCATGGGCCTAAGGGTGGGTCTGAATGTTCAGGTTTATGATGCTTCCTTGATGAACATGCCAGGGGCATGGATTTCAATCAGCCACAGAGCCGCCTAATGCCAAATCTCATTCAGTCCGTTGCTCTCGCTCCCTGAAGGCTCACGTGACAGCCTTTTACCAAACACCTCACTGAGATGTAGATACAGGAGGACAGTGGGCCTCCCCTAGTCTCCCTCTGCTGCCCTGTCAACAGAGGAGCGAGTTTGGCTCACTGCAACTATCTCTGGGTGAACTAGCATTTCCTACGGCAACCACCTGTTCAACAGTCCTCTCCAAAATTTTGTCAAGGGAATTCATTGCAATTGTACCCACCTGCAATTTTTGGAATTCATGTTATTTCTATTTTTGAAAGTCAGATGGGCTATTTTGAAAGCACCTATTTCCAGCTTGCGATATTGGTAGCATTTACACTGCTTCTCCAAAATTACAGGAACTGGGAGGGGCAGGGGAGAGGAAAGGTTGAAGAGAGTTGAGAGGTGCGGAAAGGGTGTGGAGAGAAGAGGTGTCCCTGTATCCAGACCTGCATTTGATCTCAGCTGCCTTCTCCTTCCATTATCAAACTCAACTTCCATTTGAAAACCTATCAAAACTTTCAGGGTCTGGCCCTGTCATGTCAGAATAAGAAGTGTTAGAGTCCCTCTGAGTCAGGGGGCCCGCTAAGCCCTGGCCTATTTGGGTATAGCACTCCACACTCTTAACTTCTCCACCACCTTTGCATCAGCATCCTTTAGATGCCAGCTACTCCAAGGTTTCTTCCAGAAGCTTCCATTTCCCTCTGGAGCCTGAATTAAAGCTCCATTCGCCCTTAGCATAATTGTGGAAACCTTCCCAAATACCCCCTTTTCAAACTGCTGAATCCATAGTCTGAGTTTTGAAGAAAAGTTTCTTTTTTAATCATTGTTTAAAAAGTTTGCTTTTCAAGGGGCAGATTACACGTGAATTTTTGGAGACAATTTTTTGTTTCTTTTTTAGTGGTGAACTACTTTGAGCTGCTTCCCAGCACAGAAAAGGTCAGCAAACTGGGAACACTTGTCATTTTGAGAGAGAAAATGTGTAGCTCATCTGTAAATTTGACAATTACAGTATTTTAAATAACATATCACAAACTCAACCACGAACCTCTATGTGGAACAACAGATTTTCATTGTCTCTCGCCTATTTTGTTATGAACTATTATAATTTTTTACTGTACTTAAAGGTCTGTTTTAGCAAAATTAACCACATGGATGGCAATCTGCAGCCCTTTGTGCATTTCTGGCTTCAGCATCTTTGCTGTGATGATCTTTCTATAAATGATGCGGCAAATATATTTGGAGTGTGGTGTCATCTCTGTAAACTTAACCTGGACCAGGCTGTTCATGAGTTAAGAAAAAGTCTTCTCCCCTCCCCCTGAGGCCACTTAGGTGCCCCACCTACTGGCCCAGTCTGCCTGTTAAATATTGGCCAAAATGGATTTCTCTTTCAGTTCTATCTAAACATGCTTTAGATGTTTAAAAATGTTCACTTTCACCCCCTGGTCAATGGACCAATATCCCATAGTTAACTCCCAAAGACGCTTGCATTTATCACTTCTCCTTTGCTGCTCTTATGATGATTATAATTGTATCATTGACTTCAGTCTTATTTATTTTAACTTTCAAAGAAGCCTCAGTATGTCAGATGGCAGGTTTCATCTCCATTTTGTTTTTTCGAGAGTCATCTGAGCTCTACTTGAATTTATAATTTTTCATATTGATTTTAGATTCAATTCATGCCACTTGTGTTCCAGATTTTGTTGGAACGGTATTGAATTTATAGACTTATTTGGAGAGATGTCATGTTTTTTCTCATGCTGGTTTTACATCTATGAATATGGTATATATGTCTATTTGTTTGGGTCTTCTTTCATACCCTTCAATAATATTTCAGAATCAGGGCCTCCCTGGTAGCACAAGGGGTTAAGCAAAGCACTATGAAGCAGATGGCAGCCACTGCCAAGAAGGTGACCCATATGGTATGGCAGACCTCTCCTGCCTCGCCGCTGCTCCTCCCAGCAGTGGATTTCATTAGAGTTGCCTGTTCTGCTCCCCACTCTGTCTCTGGTGAGTCTTCTCACCCCTCACATCTCTGGCCTGTACCCCAGCTATACCCCAGCTATTTTGTGCATAAATTAATAAATCTTTAAAAAAACAGTGTTTCAGAATTTTCTCCTTAGTGATGTTTTACATGTGTGTTACATTTGTTGTTATCTGTGATAGCTTATATCTTGGTGTTGAAGTGAGTGTGATCTTTTGGTCAGGTGCACAAATGGAAGGATGCAGCCTGATTATATTTTCCTTGTTCCCTGCAACCCAAGCTAGTTGTCCCTCTACAGCGAGGGGCGTGCACCTTGCTTTATGCTGTTGCAGACAGATGGGCACACTATCTGCTGAGACATATCCTACTGGGCACCAGTCCTTGGGCGACAATGAGCAGTTTGATGCGATCCTAAGCAGTAGGTTGGAGATGAAGCAGGGTAGCTATTCAGAACACTGAGCGTATGTATAGACAGAGAATTCATGAGAGGGAAAGAGTCAGGGGTAGACCCCAGAGACTTAATATGGGAATAGTGGGTATTCTAAATCACTAGCTATACACTGAAAGAAAGCACCCATGAGGCAAAGGGAGGCTTAGTCTTAAGAATGAGTAGTCTCAGACTTCCAAGAAGGATGTAAGAGAAAAGATAGACAAGTATATACCGGAAAAATTCATGAACGTGGATGATAAGAATAAAAACCTGTAGATAGCAAGTAGGAAGAAAAAATTACCATGGAGTAGGTTTATGTTTTTAATTATTATATTAAGAAAGTATTTTATTTTACTACAGAAAAAAATACTAATTTTCGTACGATGGGTGTGAATCCAGTGACTTCAGTGTATTTTCTTGCTGATTCTAATGATGCTTTTGCAAATTTACTTGCATTTTTTCCTATGTAGATGATTGCATTACCTATAAGCAATGGCAATCATGTTATTTTACTTTCCAGTTCTTATGTGTTTAATTTAATTTTTGTCTTTGCTAAGACTGCTACACAGTAAAACATGGTGAAGGCAGAAAACATCTTTAAAGTGTCACTACTGTTGATAAGGTTTTTTGCAGACTTTTGGTACGCATCCTTACTGAGACTTAAAAATACTGACCTATTTTTAATATATTAAAAAATCTATTAGTTAGCTGCTGAATTTGATTAAATTCTGTTTTTCATTGTTTTAAATGGGTATATGGTTTTCATCCATCTATTAAAGTGTGAAGTTTTTTCTAATAGTAAATTATCTTTGCATTCTGAGACAAACTACTTGGTGATCTTGGGGTGTTTTGTTACAGTTTACTCATTTAAAACTTTAAAAACTAAAACAATTAATAATATTTTATATTGTATTTTCTTTTGTGACACATATCTAGGATTTTCCTTTTTTGATCTGTCCATGTCATGTTTTGATAGCTAGGAAAATCTCTCCCTTTTCCTATTCTTGGAAATTATTTTACATGTTGTAAAAAGATGATTTGTTCACTGAATATTTTTTAACTGTTGTGAATTTTGTATGAACTCTTGGGAGAAGATACAAAAGTAAATTTATAAAATGGTTTATGAGCCATCATGGTTATAAAATAACTTTTGATGATTCTTATTTCCTAGAAAATTCAAATGCATTTCACTAAGTTTTCAGATGTATTGGCCTGAAATTCTTCAGTCACTATGCTTTTAAAATCTCAAATACATATGTTATTTCTCTTCCTTTTCCTCTCTTTTTTCCTCAATCAGTGTTGCTAGTTTACATTTTCCAACCAGTTTTATGAATTTTACTTATATCTCTTATTTCCTTTCCTCTGATATTTGAATTTATTGATTTCTCCCCAAATTCTTAAGCTGAATACTTAATTTATTTTCAATATTTCCTATGAAATTTCTAATTAAATAATTCTCCTCTATTTTATAAGTTTCGGTCTGTAATGGTTTTGTGCTGGTTTGTTCCAAATATATTGCTACTTTATTGTAATGTTTCTTTAAACTATAACTTATGACATATTTCATGGAGGAAAATAGATCAAGGTAGATTGAAGCACGTGTAATATTTATGAACTCTTTTTTTAAGTAAGTTGCACTGTTGTTGGAGAATATATCTACAATGATATCAGTTGTCTGGAATGTATTATAATATTTCTCATAACCTAGTAGGCAAAATATTTTTACAAATATTTTTTGTTTGCTCTTAGGATAATCTTATTAATTTTGACATTGAATTATTTAACTTAATTTACACTTTAGCAGCTAGATCTTTCTGTTTGTCAGAGGTATATAAATTTTTCATTGTAAGCCTGTCAATTTTCGCCTTTATATATTTTGAAGCTACGCAATACACACATGCGATATCATTATTTTCACACTTTATCGCTAGAAAAATTTCCCATGTTATCATACAGCATTTTATCTCTATTAATTATTTTGCCTTAAGTTCTATTTTGTCTCATAATAATTTGCTATATTGGATTTTTATTGCTTTCATTTCTTGCCTAGGATATATATTTCTTTTGTATCTGGATTTGGAATTTTTCTGTGAGGCTTATTACTTAGTATCTCTTGAAAAACACTATGTAGCTGAAAAATCCACCTGGCAATCCCCCATTTATAATAGATACGTTTAATTTATTTATATTTTTATGGTTTCTGATGTTTCTGTTTATTTCTGATAGATAGTTTAGCCCATCTACTAGCATTTCTCTCAGCTTCTTTCCCCTCTTCTATTTAGTTGATATCATTTTAATTTTTTTTCTTTATTTTCCTTATGCTTATTTGGAAATTATAATTTATATATGTAAAAATTTTAGTAACCTCAAAATTAAAAACTATATAGTTAGTTATATATTTTGTAGATAGCTTAATTTGTTAACTAGTTTTCCATTATCTAAAAGAAGAAAATGTTTTCACATTTATTAATTAACCCCACCTTTATTTCCCCAGTTTTCATACTTCCACTGTCTAGAACTAAAATTTCACCATTTATTTTAAAAATAGAACTGCATCCACTCCTACTTAGCTTTTCTTCTCATTGAAATATTTCCTTTAATAACTCTTTTTAGGAGGCAGTTAGCTCTTTATTTTTGTGTGTTTGGGAATATATTTTATCTCAGTAAGGAACTATGGACTAAATATAACTTTTAAATTGTTTGCCTATTTTCATTAGAAACTTTAAAGCTATTTTGCCCATGTAATCTGGACCTTCTTGTTTTTCATGAAAGCCTATGGTGAGTCTAACTTGCCATTCATTTATAGTTTTTCTTTTTTTTTCAAGTGATCACATGTAAAAGATTTATTTAACTCATGAATAAGGAAACCAAGAGGATGGCGAGCTGGCTTTAGGGGTATAGGCAGACAGTATTTGCAGTCACTGAAAGAAAGAATGATAAATCACATGGAAACTAATCGAAGCATGAGACTGGTTAATGCCACAGTTATAGCAATACTCTTCTAACCTTTGAGATGAACTCTATGAGATAGGTTTATACATAGGGCAAAATTCCCATATATTGCCATAGGACAAAAAACATTTCAATAATTACCACTCTGGTACAAATTGAAATCTACATTAGATATATTTTTAAGCACCCTAATTAATAATGGTAAATGATTAAGGTAGATAGTCCTAGAGAACCAGATAAGGCTCAAGCTTTCCTGCCAGATAATGGGTCTCGCTTTGAAATAACATGAGCCATCTTTTCATCTATTTCCCAGTCTTGAGTAATTTTTATTAAGAGTTTCTCCTTGTGCTCACAAACTATCGCCAGGGAATAGTCTTGGTTCAAAACTGGCTGTCTTGTGTTCTGGTGTGTTCTCATCATGGCAACAGTCCAGCAATTAGCACAGGTAAACCGTAATATGGCCATCAACTCTGGAGTCATGGGTGAAAAGCAGCTATTAAAATCAGAAATAACTTTGTTGAAGTTTTGCAAGAAACCTAGGACTGTAGTTTTTAGTTCTGCAGAGATTAAATGAAACGTTGATGCACTTTGTGGAGGAAGTGAGTTAATCAGGCTTTTTACGCCATTAGCCTCTGTGGCTACCACCTGCAGCCTTGACTGTGGTAATGCAAAAGGTGCTTGGGAGCATGCGTGTGGGCCGGATTCCTGAATGTTGGAGACTTGAGCATGGGTGTGGGCGTGTGTCAGTGTGCGTGCCCAAGCCTAGAAGCTGGAATAAAAGAGCGGCAGTGAGAGGACAGACGAGCAGTGTGACTACAGAAGAGGTGAGACCATGACAGGAGGCACAAGAGAGAACACCAGAGAAAGCCCAGAGAAAGAGCTAAGATTGGTGGGAGGTGGGAGGCTGGAGGCTGGCGCTCGAGGCTCCGTTGTCTCCCAGGCTGCCAGTCTCCCCTGACTTGCCAGGCTTGCCAAAACACATTTCTTGTTCTATTCTAAGGCTACAAGGCCAAATGCCCCGAACTGATCTCCAGTGGCTTTTGTAGTTCCTACAGATTTGTGTGTATTGCTCTCTGAATTGTTCCTGAGTCACCTAAGTTTCTTGGCCAGGAAGTGACCTGTAAGTCTGAGCCCTGTATGGAGATCACCCCCAGAGGGGCTTCCTAGGAGAACTGTGTAGACTCTGGTGCCCCTCAGGAAGAGAAGTCTTTGACCCCGAATGGTGGGCTTCCATAGCCTTTTAAATGTCATCTGTTTTGAAATATGACATTCCATGTAGTCTTTATTACACATTGAATTTATTCAGTCATGTCCTGATTAGTTTTAGCAAGTGAATATAGCTACTTCGCCATTAAGAGTCAAAGAAAGCATTTTTTCCTGAAATTTAAGGAGCCAGAAAAACAAAATGCAAGCACATAGCTATTAAATTGAGGTTATATATAGAGCAAGAAGATGATTCAGCAATTCCTCCCCTAAGTATACTCCCTGTCCATTGCAGTGTTATTTATGTATATACAGTCTACATATTTCTCAACAGATGAGTGGATAAACAAAATATTATATATCTATACAATGGAATGTTACCAGCCACAGAAAGTGAAGTTCTTATAGATACATAACATGGATGAACTTTGAACACATGTTAAATGAAATATTCCAAATATTATAGATCACACATGATTAACTACTTTTACAGAAAATATCTTCAATAGACAAATTCATAGGGACAGAAAGCAGATCAGAGGTTACCAGAGGTTGGGAGCAAAGCAGAGAGACTAGAGACTCAGCAGGTAAAGGATCCAGATTTTCTGTTTGGGGTATTGAAAAATTTGGGGAATGGAAATGGTGATGCTTATTCAACACTGTCATTGTAATGAGTAGCACTGAGTTGTACACTTAAAAAATTTAAATGGTAAATTTTGTGTTATTCATATTTACCACAATTGAGCCAAAAGGGCAAAAAATAAAATTAGATCAAGAAGAAAAGAAAGTGCTTTCTCATACAGCATTAAGGAAATGGAAAATTAAAATGTTTTAGCAACACTCCAAAATATTCATAAATAATCACAATCAGCTATTCTTGAGTTCTGTTCTGTCTTATTTCATTCTGTCCCATTGGCCTTGGAGTCATCAATCAATTTTCGTGAAATTATCTGGCACTGAATTAAAAGTACCCTGGAGTCCCGAGTCCCTCTGCCAGATCTTTAAATGGTGTGAGCTCCTAAGTCCATTCCTTGAAAATATCAGTCATTAAGAAACCTTTTCATGAGGCTTCCAGGCTGTTCTCTCTTATTGCAGACTGAATTTGTGGCCCATGGCTTCAAAGAGAGCTTCAGGTGAGCAGCAAGGGAAGTGGAAGGGCTATGCTGATGGCGGGGTGGCAAGGACATCAGAATGAACAAGACCACAGGTCTTCATTAGGGTACAACGCCGACCTCTTTGTGAGGTTTTGATCAATGTTCCCCTTGGAGTGAGACAGTCTATTATATTCTATACTGATAAAATTGGGAAACAGACATGCTCCTGAAATCTTTAGCACATAAAATCCCTGTGATGCTCTTCCAACGCTGTACTGCGTGTTAGCAGCAGCAGATGTATATAGTGGGATCAAACCATCAGAGCATGAATGCAGAACCATGACGATTCAGGCCCCTGTTTCATACTGCAATTTTCCATGGCCCCCCACAAAGATACTTATGATTTTGATTTCCTCTGCCAGTCACAGATTTATTTTTCTTTTGTTGTACTAGTGGAGGGTTCAAAAATTAGCAAAGTCATCATTTCTATACTTTGGAGGCTGGTGTTTGTTTCTTTCTTTTTGGTTCATGACATGGACTTCTGAAATCTGTGTTAAAAATCTAGGATTAGAAATAATTCCTTCACTGTTCTCAAGTCTATGATTTCCGTGAAGTTGGCTCATTAATTACAAATTATTACTCTGAGTTATGTGGTGTCTCAAACTCTCGGCTCCACCAGAAGGAGCTTCACTCCAGATGATCTGATTCTGTAGCTGACTCTGCACCCACGTGCACGCTCTTCTCCTCAGATGCACAGATAGGAAAACGAGTTGTTTAAGGCCTAAATGGATTTCTCAACTAGTTAAGTGCCTATTTTATTCATTTAGCTGAGTTTAGTAACAAATACAGTTGTCAAGATAAGAGAAATAATGCAAGTCTTCGAGGAAGCCAGATGTTAGATGACAACACACCACAGCGAGATTTCTTTCTACACTTTTTGAGTTCCTGTCAACATCATCCTGGATTCCTTGTTTCTGGTCCTTTCTTCCCTCCATATTAGGGCTGCTTGCCGAGTTCAGACTGGACATGATTAGAAGACATCAGGAAGACATGATTAGAAGTAGGCTTCAGCTTCAAAGATGCCCTAGAGTTCAGGATAGGTCTTTTGGTAGAGAATGTTCTGGAAGGTAGTGGACATCATGGCATCTTCCCATGGACCAGGTTATCCAGGCAGGGGGTGAAGTAGGGCGGCAGGCACAGAGCCTTGTAGTTGGTCAGGAGAGGCTTTGGAGAAACATGTTGGTGACCCAGCTCCAGAGAAAGCGAGCTGGGGAGTCAGCAGGTGGGCTGGGCACCCAAGTAAATATTTTGGGTGCTCATAGCAACTGCTAACTCTCTCCAAATGATTTATCTCAAGTCTGGGTTCACTAGGATGCAAGGACAGTATTGAGCTGGACTCCCACTAAGGCCCTCATGCTCAGCAGATATCCTGGTTCACAGCTGGTACTATACATATTGTTGAACTAAATGATTAACTAATTAATCGATTAATGAAGAAGTAAACATTCTCAGGGACATAGTTTCTAGAATTTTACCTTGAGAGAAAGCAGTAAGAGCCTGGATAATGAACCCTGACACAAGGCAGGGGAGGGCCCATGTTTCCTGGAGCAGAGTTGGCTTGTGGAATTCCAGTGTCTCCTTGAAGATACCTACAGGAACCCAGGGCAGAGAAAGATGCCAATCCCCACTCATTCTCTTCTATCACTTGCCTTCCCTTTGTCTAGAACTTTGTGGTTGCTAGGTTGTATGTGGCAGGGAATAGAAGTAACCGCACAGAGATGGGATCTAGGGAGCCTGGGATCATGAAAAGGATGACGAAGAGTCAGGGCCAGGTGAATAACCCCTATTGCAAACAAACAACTGGGAGCCCCCAACGAGCTATGAGTTCAGACCGAAAGACCTATTATTCCATCCCCTTCCATCCCCCTTACCTCTTACTACATCCGAGACAGATGACCGCCACGTTGCTCCCACCCTCCCATGGCTAGAACGAAATATGGATCTTAAAATTGTCGACAGTGAAGAAAATGGCTGTATGCTGAAGCTAAAGAAGTGTGTTGTAGGCAGCAGCTGGAATTTGTCCCCAGCAGCTCCAGATGTCTTCCAGGGATGGGAGACTTCTTTGGCTGGGTCAGGTCACAGAAGGCTTTTCTAGGGAAAAGCACCAAAATTGAATGAAGATGTTTCGGGTGCTAGGGTATTATATTCCTAAAATATAAAGCTCAGTTTGTTGAGGGGAATATTAAAAAGTCTGTAAGGATATTTAAAATAATATTTTCCTTTGCTGAGGATAAAAAGGAGCAGTTTTGTCTAGAATGACAGCTGATGCCTTGATCTTGGATTTCCCAGTTTCCTGAACTGTGAGAAGTGAATTTCTGTTGTTTATGTTTCAGTAGCCCAAACTGAAGACAAGGAGCAGAGACCTTTAAAGAAGTTAAATTATTTGTAACCTATTTTCTATTCTTCTTTTATAATCCCTAGCTTCTAGCAAAGGTAGTATGTGCTACTTTCATTTTAACTGAATTGTCAAACCTGCATCCACACTTGGAATGATGTAGATTGTGGAAAGCCTAGGGCAGTTCTAGGGAAAGAAAGTTCTAGGTGGAAACAGTGCTATGCAGAGAGCCAGGGCAGAGGCCCACAATGGCAGGGCATTACGCTATTAGGATGAACGTATGGCCATGAAGGAGCACTCTAAGGAATCTGAGAGGCAGCCAGGGAAATGAACTCAGCAGAACAAAGGAACCCAGCCTTGTCACTCTGGTTGTGGCTGGGACTTTTCTCATTGGTCTTATTTTTTTTTAGATTGATTTTATTTACTTGTGCATACAAGAACTAGGGTGTAGACTAGAGGTGCAGGAAGTGAAAGGAGTCACCAGAGACAGAGTGGGGAGCAGCGCAGGCAGATCTACTGAAACACACTGCTGAGGGGAGCAGCGGGCAGACAGGAGAGGTCTGCCACACCATGTGGGTCAGCTCCCTGGCTGGGGATCAAACTCAGGCCACAGTGGCTAGAGACAGCTTGATAGTGCTGAGGCTTTAACCCTTGAGTCACCACGGAGACTCTCTTATTGGTATTGAAGTGAAGGATAACATTTTTTAATTGGTTATATTCAATGCAGGTAAGTCAATGGTTGGCATATAGAATAATGTTTTTGGAAAACTATCAAGGAAGAGATTGTCTTTAAAGACAACATATTTTTTTTCCTTTTTAACCATGCAGTCATTCTAACTTGGAAAAAAATTAACATGTATGCTTTTAAGATGCGCATGCTTAAAAGCGTTGAGAACTAAACAGGTGGATTATCCAAAATCCAAACAAAAAGTGCTGCGATCTGAGCTGTGAAGGCTTGGTCCCCTGCGGATTCCAGAATTGGTCCCGTCCACCCTACTTACCCAGCGAATTTAGAAAGGAAAGTTAAAGTAATCTTCACCTCTGATTCCACTGGAAATTTGTTACTGTATTTACCTACTTCCTCTCAATTGAATTCTTCTCTAATATCTTTACAAGTCAATCCTCATTCCTGTCTCCTCTGCAGCGGCACCAAGCATTCCTCCAGGACGCAGCTGTCCTTTCTACATGCCAGGGAGGCTCTCCAAACCAGCCTCGACCCTGCACACTGGCTTCCTGGAGAGTCTGTGAAAAATTGTTATCACTTAACATCTTCACTAGGACTTTGGTTTCACCAGGTCTATGCCTCAAATTTTCAAAATCTAAAACATAATATTAGAAGGTGAAAATACTCCGTCACTTCCCACACCTGACAGTAATTATTTTACTAACACTAGTAACACTAGTGTGACTATTATTAGTACACTAGTGTTTACCACACATAACACTGATTCCTGACAGTAATCATTTCAATAGTTTATTGCTTCTCTTTTAGAAATCTATGCCTAAATGCATCTTACAAGCAATGATAAGTATTGATATCTATCATATTGATATATTTTACTCTATAAACAGATACATAACTTGTAGTTATATAAATATAATTATATAATATGTCAATAATATCATTTTACATATAATTAATATAGCTATACATACACCATTATCATGCTATGTATATTTCTGAAGTACTGGATTATACTACATATGGTACAATTTTCATTTTGCCCCTTCTTACTATAACATAATCCACCACACACCTTTCTAATTTTTAACAGAATCACATTTGGATGTGCCATGTTGCCATGTTTACCTCCTTGCTTTGATTCCCACTTTCTGCCTTTTTTTTTTTTTTAATTTATTTATTTATTTATGCAAGAGCTGGGTACAGACCAGAGTCACAGGAGGTGAGAGGGTTCACCAGAGACAGAGTGGGGAGTGGAACAGGCAGACGGACTGAAACACACTGCTGAGGGAGCAGCGGGCACAGCAGGAGAGGTCTGCTGCGCCATGTGGGTCCCCTCCCTGGCCAGCATCAGGGATTGAACTCGTGTTGCAGTGGCTGCGGTTTGCTTCATAGTGTGTTGCTTAACCCACTGCGCCACCAGGGAGGCCCTGCACTTTCTGCAGGAAGGCGAGAAGGGACACTTTTTCTGGTATTATATTATTTCTTCCTATTTGAGTTTTCTTACTCTCATAAGTGCCTTTTAAACATAGAAATGTTTCCTTTGTTTTTCATTCATTTGTTGAAAACATTTGTGTATTAACCACACTGTCTGCTGTGCATTTTATAAAGCATTTCCCCTTTTGTCATTTTTCTTTTGGCTTAATTTATGGCAACTGTTTTACAAGTGGTATGAAAAAATGAAACCTTCATGAACTCGAATTGATCAGTCTTTACTTTGAAAAAGAGGCCCTGATAAAAGATAAAGTTGACTTTTCTTCTAGACCAGCCAACTCCGGACCTGTGGCGGCCATGTTGGGATTAGGCGGCCATGTTGGGATTGAGCCCAGGCACTTTCTTCTTTCTCTTCCCGCCAACACTACTCCTGAAGTATTTTTCTTGTTGTTTACAATCTTCCATCTTGTTTCCGTTTCAGAACATGGTATCAGTGAGATTATACAGCATTTAACACATGTCTTATTGTGTCTTGCTTCTTCTGTTCAGCCATGGTAGCTGTTATTGCAGAGCGTGTTCCATTTTGTAAACAAATCACAGTGTGCTTATTCATTCTGCTGGGCATTTGGGTAGTTTCTTCTTTGAGTCTTAGTAGCAGAACTATTTCATTTCATATGGAAAAATGTCTGAGTGAAATGGCTAGGTCATTGGATAGAGTAATTAAATGCTCCAAGAAGCTGCCAAGGTGTGCTGTTGTGTTTTGCTGCCAACAACTATTAGAATTCCACTTGTACATCCTCAGGGCTACTTAGCATTGACATCTTTTTAATGTTAGCTAATCCAGTGTGTAGTGGTTTTTGTTTTTGTTTTCTAATAAATAAGGATGACGAGCACTTAATAGTGTCTAAACTTTTGGGTCACTTTTAACAGTTGTTTATCTTTTTATAATTGTGTTCTTCACATTTTCTAAATACAACTATTTCATCAGATAATTTATGAATTTTCTCATTCTTGCCTATTTAATTTCCTAATGATTATTTTAATGAGCAACAGTTCTTAATTAAGTCAAGTTTACTATGGTCTTTTATGGTTATTGCTCTTTGTGTCCTGTCTAAGCAATTTTTGCCTGTGTCCAGATTCTGAAGACACTTCCTGTTTTTATTTTTTTAGAAGCTTTAGGTCTGTGCTTCATCTTGGAGACATTTTAGTGTATTGTACAAAATAAAGGCTTGAGGCTCATTTTTTTTCCTCCCATATGGATTTGCAGTGGTTGTAACACCATTTCTTGAAATGACTGTCTTTTTCATATTGCGTTGCTTAGTTACCTTTGTAAAAACTAATGATTCAATAGCAATCTACTTCTGCATTCTATTTTGTCTTTAATTGATTTGTTTCCCTACCCTTATGCCAACAAGGCATCACTTTTTATTACTGAACGTCTTAGAGTCAGATACTGTAAATACTCTTTTTCTTTTTAAAAAGTGTTTTGAATATCCTAATTTCTTTTAATATTCACATATGATTTTTAAAAATTCTTGCCAATATTGTAATTAGTGTTATGATGAGTCTACTGATAAATTTTGGGACAATTGACATAATAAACATTTTTAGATGCCCAATTTATGAACATGGTATATCTATTTACTTACTGAACATTTGTAATAATGTTTTCAGTAGTGATGTCTTGAAATATTTTAAATTGTATTATATTGTTTGTAGTTAATTTTTGAAAAATGTTTATTATTACAGGTATATATATATATATACAATTATTTTTTGTGTTTTGGCTTTTTATTCTAGGGTATTGCTATATTCATTTATTAGTGTTAGCAGTTTTTATTCTAATCAAATGGATTTGTTTATAAAATTTAGCTTACTAGCTTTTTGCTGCTAGTATATAAAAATATGGTTGTTTATTTTGTATTTAGTGAATTCACTTTTAGTCCTAGTATTTGCTTTGTAGACATCCTAGAATTTTATTTTAAAATGAAGTCAACCAAATAATCTGTAAATAGAATTTTATTTTTTCCTTCAAAATTTTTTTGTGCTGATTAGGACTTTCAGTACTTTACTAAATAGAATTGATGAGTGTATTCTTATCTCACAACAAAATACTTAATTCTTTCACTATTAAGCATGATGTTAGTTATATATTTGAAAATGCCCCTTTATATTGAAGATGTTCCCTACTATTTCCAATTTCATCAGAAAATTTATTATGAATGCATGTTGAATTTTTTCACATGCTTTTTCTTTTTGCACTGTGAGATTCATAGCTTTTATTAGTCTGTTGGCATCATGGATTACATTGATCAAATTTTGAAAGTTAAAATAATCTTGAATTATTGAGCTATATCACACTTAGTTGTGATATCTTATTTTTCTGTGATACTGGATTGCTGGATTCAACTTACAAGTATTTTTATGAGGATGTTGTGTTTCTATGTTCATGAAAACAATTTGATTGTATGTATTTGATTGTATGTATCCCTCTAAAGTTTTAATATTTCCAATAGGTTTTGAAATCAGGTTCATGATGATCTCAAAAAAGTGAACTGAGGTGTCCTTACCTTTTGTATCTTCTTAAAGAATTTATATGAAGTTGGTATTATTTATTCCACAATATGTGAATTCACCAGTGAAACCAATTAGACTCAGTTTCCTTGGTGGGAGATTTTGATAAAAAATTAATCATAAGTAGACTATGATTAATTTTCCTGGTTCATTTTGTTTTAACTTACACATGCTGTTTTGCTAAGGAATTATTTGCTTCTTTTATGTTGCCAAATTTATTGACAGGGTATTGTTCACTATATTATCTTAATAGTTCTTAATACCTGTAGGCTATGGAGACATAACTTCTTTTCCCTTCCTATTTCTTCCCTATCACTGTTCCTTCTACGCTCTTGACTTTTTCTCCCTCTTGTATCTAAACAACTTTAGAATATCTCACTTCATTTATTAGGGTAAAACAGTTTTCATAGGTATTTTGCTTTGTCAATTTTTCCAGTATATAATGTTTAATATTTGTCTTTGCCTCCCTACTACATATAATTCCCTGGAACTCATTCTATTTTGCCATAAATGTCAAAAATTCTCCTTTCCATATGACTACAGAACATTCCATTGTGTGTATGCCACATCTTTTTGATCCAGTACTTTATCAGTGGATCTGGTTGTTTCTGTGTCCCAGCTGTTGTAAAATAGTGCTGCGGTAAACATTGTAGAATATTATCATTTTTTGAGCTGATGGTTTCATGTTCTTTATATAGATACCCAAGGGTGAATTTGCTAGGTCATATGATGTTTCCATTTTTAGCTTTTTAAGTTAAATTCAGTTTGCTGGCTGCAATACTATATTCTGACCAATGAGTCACTCATGGCTTCCTCTCCAAGCACTTGTTGTTGCGGGGTCTTTTTAAAATGTCCACTTCTCAAGGGGGAGAGATGACATCTTGTTGTGGTTTTCACCTGCTTCTTCCTTACTAAGAGCAACAACGAACCTATTTCCACGTGTCTGTTGTCCTTCTGGATCTTCTCTGTGATGAATTGTCTGCTCAGATCTGCTGCCACTTATTAATTGGATTGTTTGGGTCTACTCTTTTAATAGGTAAATTTAATTATAGTTTAGGATATTCTTTTAATGAGTTTGTTATATGTGTCATTTCCTTATTTTTATAACTGATGAAATTGTATTCTCTTTTCAATTTTTTTGGTCCTCTTCTGTGAATTTTGGGAAGGGAGTTATGCCAATATATATTCTCTCTAGGATTTTTTTTTTAGAGGTCATAACACAATGATTTTAATAAATTTTTGCTTAAAAAATAATAAACAATAACAAGTAAATGCAATAACATTTCTGTGCTAAATTAAGTGTAATCACATTTTCACTCTCTTAGCTACTTTTTTTCAATTATCTGGTCACAAAGTAGTATATAAAATTCATTTTGGTAAGTGTATACATTAGCAAAAGTATAAAACAGAGGCACAATATATAATCTCATTGCCTAATCATGATCACTCAGTGGTTTCTGATTTTTTATTCTATGCTTATATGGAAACATACATGTATAGCCAGTACATTTATTAAATCTCTACCATGCTTTTACAGTAATTTAGCCTTTATTTACTTGAAAAGATACATGAGAAATTTATTTTAATTTTTATTTAATTAAAAATGTTTTACTCACTAGACCACTGATTTATTGTACATGATATAACTCAGGGCAGCCAGCTGGAGAAGAGGCACAGGGCAGGCATGGAAAAGGGCACTGAGCTTCCATGTCCTCTCCAGCTGGGCCTTCACATGTCTGTCTACTCAGTATCTCTAAGAAATGATAATATTTTTTTAAGCTTCTTTTTAATGACTGCATGAACTTCTATTTTATGATCTATCTGAGCTTAACTAGTTCCTTGTTCCTGAATACTTTTTTCTACCGTTTAAACAACCGTGCAGAGAACATCCTTTTCTGTATCTGTCTGTCTATATGCTGGTTTTTCTGATCCATGGTACATTTCTGTAAAATGGTATTAAGAATCTAGGACCTCTCATTTGGATTTAGGTCTTGCCTGCATCCCAAATCTGAGGTGATCTTAGCTTGTAATTTTCAATTTAGTTAGAGCAAATAAGAAAAAGAAGCATTTGTAGAATGTTGGGTTGTTGTGTGTGTGTTTTTTTTTTTTTTAAATCTCCATTCCTTTGGATGCCTATAGGCTTCCTGAAAGGGAATTTGCCTGTTCCTGGCCAGCCCAGCCTTTAATCCCAACCTGTCACCAGTTTCTATGAAGTGAGGTTTCTATTACTTCCTGGATTGCTCTAGTCTATCAGAGGTCACCATCTCCAATTTAGCCTAGATGTGGATGGGAAAATACCCTGCACAGCCCTTGCATCCAAAGAACATTGGTGTCAAATTCAATTACTGGAGAAGGAGACCTCTTTTTTTTCAAAGGTCTCTGAATCCATTTAAAAAGCTTCTCAGATTCCTAGCACTTGTGCTTATAGTGAATGTATCTCCTACACAGGCCTTCTGACAGTTTTTTTTGTAATTTCACATTGTCAACTGCTTCTGTGGTTTGAGTTTCATTTATTAAAAAAAAAAAAAAACCCTCAATTGGAAGTAGAGACAGTTATGTCTTTAACACATGTCTGGGTATGCCTGAGTGGGGTGAATGTTACAGATACATGAGGACACGCAATTATTTCATTTCATGTAGCTTTCCTCTTTGCAGTTTCCCAAACATGTTGATTTCCCAAATCCAATATTAATTTTGGATTGCTGTGGCAACAGATTCCATTAACTCCCTTGTGGGCCTCTAAAGCATGAAAGTATCCTTCAAGTCTTTTTTCACTTTATTTAAAAATTCTCTTTTGTGGAAATTCCCTACATTTCCTTTTGTTCAGTTTGAAGCTTTTACTGTTCTGTGATTAAGGAATATATGAATTCATTTTGAACTGAGGAAAAATGGCTCTTTTTTTTTACATTAGAAATTTGTTGTCGCTGTTACATTTCAGTAAAACCATCTAACTGCCATAAAAGATTAGCAGTGTTTTCTTTCTCTGCTATGCAGCCTTATAATTTATCTGGAACATAAATGAACCAAGAAATGCTGCTTTGCTGACTGTTTTGAGTATTACAAAATGTTGCCCTAACTATCAGGTCGGTCCTGGCTATTTAAATTGTTGAGAACTGTTCCTAAGAAGATACACACTATACTGCTGGTTGAGTTTCCCTTTCATCCTTTAAGTTCAAATTTCATAATTAGAACACGATGAACAATGGAATCCTCACAGAGGAATAAACACATCTCTTGGCGTCCCTTTTTATGACTGCCTTTGAACACGGAATAAGTGACATGTTCTGCTAAACCTTCCTTTCCCTCACACTGCTTCGCTTCTGACCATTTCAGTGAGAAAAAGGGAGATACTCAGAGGGTATTACCCTCAGATGAAATTTTAAAGTTCAAACTAAACAGTAAACTGGTAGCAACCATTAACAATTATTTTGGAAGGTAATATGCCAATATCCTAGAAATATTCTTCTCTAAGAATGACTTTCATTGTGTCTTTCCAAGCTTTTTCGTGCCTTATTCTCCTTTTCATTTGTTAGAACCTTTTGTAACCACCACCCTTGTTAAAGCCAAAATTTTCGTGCAATTCTCACGAACTGGCTCTTCCACTCTGACTTGTGTGAGTTCTGCCCACAATGACCCATCTGTGACCAATCTTGAGAATGAAGATACATCATTTCAGTCATATGATAACAAGTTAAACTAGAACCCACACTTGGAGCGCAAGTAACTGCTGTCATGATAAGACTGTATGATCTGGGGGGAGCTAATGGATTCCCTGGATTTTGATCCATTGAACGTCCCTTTGCAGGTTTTCTGCACATGTTTTCATTTCTCTGGGACAAAAGCATATGCGTGTTTGCTAAGCTATATGGTTTGCACATTTTAGTTTTGAAAATGTTGCCAAGCTATTTTCTACCTTTTACATTCCTGCCATTGAAGTATGAGAGCCCAGTTTCTCTGTCTCCTAACCAGCCTTTGATGTTGTCACTGTTTTATTCTAACTATTCTAATAGGATAATAGGTGAGCACTGATGTTTCAGCACCGTCTAATTTGCACTTCCTTGATGCTTGCAAATGTTAGACTTTTTTCCTTGTGCTTATTCACCATTTGTATAACTCCTTAGGTGAAATGTCATCCCATGTGATTTTCCCATTTTGGAACTGGACTGTCTTATTCTAAGTTTTGAGAGTTTTTATGCATTCTAGTTATGAGGCCTTTGTCATGTGTTGTTTGCAAATGTGGTCTTTAGTTTTTAGCTTGCCTTTTAATCATTTTAAATAGAGTAAGACTTCTACATTTCGATGGATGCCAATGCATTGATTTTTCTTTGATGGATCATGCACTCAGTTGTGTTGTGTCTAAGAACTCTTAAACCTTAGCGCACAGATATTTTTATTTTTTCTGAAAAATTTATAGTATTGCATTTTAATTTATGATCAATTTTCAGTTAATCTTTGTGTAAGACATGAGACATAGTTTGAGGAGCGTTAGTTGCCTAAGAAGATCCAATTGCCAGCACCACTTATTGAAAAGAGTTTCTTTCCTCCATTTAGTTGTTCTTGCATTGTTGTCAAACGCCAGTTGGTTGTATGTGAATCTAGTTCTAAGATTTCTATTATTTTCTGTTGATCTGTGTGCTTATTCCTCAACTTATTTAGCATACTATTGGATTATTGTCTGCATATAATGAATATTGAAATTAGGTAGAGGTTTCCTTTACCTTAGTTCTTTTCAGAAATTTATTTAATGTAATTCCTTTTTCTTAGTAATATAAATTTTACAATGAACTTTTCTATATTTATATAAAATCTGCTTGGATTTTTATGGAAATTGAGCTAATCTGTATATAAATTTGAGGAAAACTTATGTATTTATTACATTGAATCTCCCAATTTATGAAAACGGTCTTTCCATTTATTTAGACCTTTGATTTATTTCATCAACATTTATAATTTTTAACACACAGATTATACAGATTTTATTAGACTATACTTATTCTGTTATTTATGTGATTCTAGTTTGTATTGTATTGTATTTTATTTATTTTAAGATTTATTTATTCATGCATACAAGAACTGGGGTACAGGCCAAAGGGCCTGTGTGCAGGGGGTGAGAGGATCCACCAGAGACAGTGGGGAACAGAACAGGCAGATCGACTGAAACACACTGCTGAGCACAGGCAAGGCAGGAGAGGTCTGCAGCACCATGTGGGTCCCCTCCCTGGCCAGCTCTTGCTGGGGAATCAAACTCGTGCTGCAGTGGCTGCGGTTTGCTTCATGGTGTGTTGCTTAACCCATTGCACCATCAGGGAGGCCCTGGTATTGTATTTTAAAATTAACTTTATTTTTTAGAAAAGGTCTAGAGTTACTGAAATCATAAAAAAATTGTGAAGATCGTACAGAAATACTTATAATAATCTATGCCCAATTTGTCAAATTACTTGATGGGGAAAATGGTAAAGAACATTGCATGATATGATGGAATTCCCTCTCCTCCAGCATTTGATATCTCTTGGGCTGGGTAATTTAATAATTGTCTGATATTTATATATCACTTGTTACGTAAACTTTTACTTTACTTTTTTATTTTGTGGGTAAGTAGTGTAGTACAAGAGGTGCACAATAGCTAGAAGTAGAAATGTGTATGTGTTTTTATAGCTTTTTGATGCCATCATGTTTTCTGCTGATTGATATGTTATTTAAATTTAGTAAAATTATTGTGATCGACATTAGGATTTTTATTTGCCTTCTTGCTCATTTGTTTTCTTTTTCTGCCTTTTATATTATTTGAAATATTTTAATATTCCATATTAACTTGTTTGCTAGATTTTAGGTTTTCTTTTTTGTATTTTTTTAGTGTTTGCACTGAATTTATACTATACATCTAACTTTTCCCTGTGTTCAAATCTGATTTTTTAATTGATTATTTTAAGGTTTTCCTCATCAAAGGTTTTTAAACATTTTGCAACTTGGAACTGTGCAGTTTCTTTATTCTCCCTCCCTGAACTTAAAAGCCGTCATATGTGTGCTACTTACATACCATGACAGCTTCATCAGTCAGTGTCCAGAGCTGTGCTTTTCAACAATCAAACATCATGTAAAGAACTTAAGAGGACAAAAATTGTCTTTGATATTTACCCAGATAGTCATCAGTTTTGTTGTTCTGACACTCTGGACATAGAAGTCTCCTTTTCATATCATTGCTAACCTTCCTTTGCTATCTATTGAAAATTGTGGTGAAATGTGCGTAACATAAAATTCGCCAGATGAACCATTTAGTGTCTACAGGTCAGCAGTTCTAACTACATTTGCATGCTGTACGACAAATCTCCAGAAATGTTTCCTCTTACAAAACTGAAACTCTATCCTTATTAAACAGTAACCCCCACTCCTTTCCCCAGCCTTTGACAGCCACTATTCTACTGTCTTTTGCTATGAATTTGACTGGGTACCTTATATAAGTGGAATCCTATAGCATTTGTCTTTTTATAATTGTCTGGCTATTTCATTTAGCATAATCTTCATAAAATTGTAGTTTGTGTCAGAATTTTCCCCTTTATTAAGATAGATAATATCCCATTTGATGTATGAACCACATTTTGTTTATCCACCCATCACCTGATGGATATTAGATTAATTACTACCTTTTGGGGCCTCCCTGGTGGCGGGTTAAGCAACACACTATGTAGCAAACCACAGCCGCTGCAGCATGAGTTCGATCCCTGACACAGGCCAGGGGTGGCCCACATGGTGCAGCAGACCTCCCCTGCCTTGCCTGCTGCTCCCTCCAGCACTGTCTTCCGGTAGGTCTGCCTGCTCTGTTTCGCTACTCTGTCTCTGATGAATCCTCTCACCACGGCACCTCTAGCCTGTACTCGGTTCTTGTGTGCATAAATAAATAAATCCTTAAAAAAATTTCTACCTTTTGACTATTGTGAATAATGTGACTAGGAATGTGGATGTTCAAATATCTCTTTGTGATCCTGTTTTCAATTCTTTTGTCATAGACCAAGAAGTGGAATTGCTGATTCATAATCATACTATTATCCATAGAGGCTGCAACATTTTAACTTCCACCAACACTGCACAAGTGTTCTGGTTTCTTTACATCCTTGCTCACACTTGTTTTTCAATATTTTTCAATAGCAGCCATCCTAATGTGACGTGGTCGTTTTCTTATAGTTCATTGTGAGACTTTTGTTTCTCTAGTCACTGGAAAATATTGGTGTATAATATTCCCTTTTAAAATTTTGTCTGCCTTTTTTTAAAAAATTATTGATTCTATTTGAAATACGTTAAAGAGTTTAACCTTTGTATTCTCCAGAATCTTTTTCACAACAGAGAGCATCTATTTTTCTTAAATATTTTATAAATCTTTGCATTTATCACTGCTCCTGCATATCATATTATTTCTTTCTTTTTGTTTCTAGTAGCAGCGTGATCTTCATTTTCCCTTCTTCCTTCTTCATTTTTCCTTCTTGCTCAGTTTATCAATGACTTGTTGATTTGATTAGACATTTCAAGTAAGTTTTCTTTTTGCTGACCCTTCAGGTAAATTATTTGTCTGTAGTTTATTAATTTGTCATTTATTTTTCATTTTCGTTTTTATTCTTTTCAGGTTTCTTCAGGGGCTAGTCAGTGGTTAGTTTTCAAGCTTTTTAATTTGAGTGCTTTATTCATCATATTTCAATGAAGTTTTCTTTATTAGTGTTTAAGACTAATACTTCCCTCCATATAGAGCTTTAGCTGCATCCTAAAAGGATTGAAATGAAGTTATGAAGATATGAGTTTTGTCTTTTATTTTGTTTTTGTTCTGGTTTAGATAATTCATGAGCTCTGCATTGTAATTTTTCCAGAAAACGCTGACTAATTTAATAGTGATTTTATAATTCTTAGTGCATGGGTATCTCATTTCTATTTTTAATAAAGCAGTGATTTTCCTATTAATTTTTTTGTAAATATAAGAAATATAAGAAAAGAATGCATACACACTCATCTTGTGTTTTAGTGTGTGAATTCAAAGAAAAATATCTGGAAGTTTATGTCTAAAATCTAAAATGTTAATCATGGTTACATCTAATTGCTGTAACTTTAAAATTATTTTTGTTTTCTTTGAACTTTTTTCTAAAGAATTCTGAGTGAGACTATTATTTTTTTACTAGAGGCAAAGTCGTTTACTTTTTATTTTAGAAATAAACTACATATATATGTAGGCTTAGAAATCCTGTAAATTTTAGTGTTTAGAATTTACTCATTGAAATACTAAATTTTTCAAAGTAAAAATTTAAAATCTCATTAATTCCCATAGTGTGAGTTTTAAGGAAAATATATGACTAATTACTATACATTTTCTGTATATTCTGAAAAGAATTATATATTCTGTAATTGTTGGCACCTGGGGGATTCCCTTTCCTTTGAGTTTGTGTTTTGGCATTTAACCTTTGTTTTATTTTGTTCACTTTTGAACACTTTTGCAGTTAAGGGACAGGGGTTGAGTTTATAATGTCATTTATGAAATCTAGAGGTTATGTTTGGTTTGGTTGTTTGACTGTTAATATACATCAACTGGGTTATTAGTTCCTAGAGGCTGGAACTCAGATTTCAGGTTTTGTTATTTAGCTCTGTGTTCCTAGACACAGAACCTAGCATGTGGTAGAACCTTTTAAAATATTTTTAATCTTTTAAAATATTTTATTAAGGAGTATATTTTGAAAAACTGGAATTTCAACAAAATTAGAATGGAAATATTTATACAAGTCATGTCTTCAACTAACTGCTCTCTGAACTTACAAAAAATTCTGTCCTGAACACGTTGATTAGCTCACACCAGAGGCTCAGAAGACACAGACTGAATGAATGGTTGAATGAACAACCACGTGATTGTGATTTTGTTCCACTTGATCATTTCCAACAGGTGACTGTCCACCCTCCCCCTTCATGAAAGGAAATCACAGTTAAACTCCAGGAAATCAATTCTTTCTAATTGAATCTATGATCTGTAAGTCAGACTCATATCAGGTTGTTGTTCTTTTATTTTCTCTTCTCACCCTTCCCTCAACACTTTTCTTCAGTCCTCCCAAATCAATAAGTAGGAAGAATTCTTCAAGGTGGGCTCAAGTGAACCAATTGAGCGAGATTGATGTGTCTTTTTTGGTCTTATACTTTGGAAATAAATAGAAATCAGTCATGCACGTCTCTCTTTTCTTGATTCATCTGTAACATGAATCCTGGGACTCCACACTGGCCAGTGAGCACGAGGGCTAAAGAGCCCATCTGGGTCTGCAGTTTACACTCACCCAGGCCCTTCAACTTCTGCTTTCCAAGCTTTGCTTTAGGCCTACTCGAACACAACTTTTATGAATCAATACGAGACCCTAGAATATTCTCTGTATTAATAATTCCTTACGCCTTGAATTTAGCAGTATGCTGGCAAAGAAGATCTTTATGTTTTGGTAGCGCTTCCTCCAGGCAGATTAATGCTCTGTGCCTCTGCCCTCTGTTATCCTCTGCTTGATTGACACATGGGGAGGATGGATTAGTACTATGCTTTATCTCCTTGGTCCTTGTATTTGATGGATATGGGGTGTTTTTTTTTTTGTCTTTTTTTTTTGAGGGGTATTTGGCTTTCAGATTTGTTTGTTTGTTTTTAAAGATTTTATTTATTTATGCATATAGGCACTGGGGTACAGGCCAGAGGTGTGGGGGAGGGGGGGTTGAGAAGATTCACCACAGAGAGTGGGGAGCAGAACAGGCAGATCAACAGAAGTACACTGCTGAGGGGAGCAGCGGGCACAGCAGGAGAGGTCTGCTGCGCCATGTGGGTCCCCCCTGGCCGGCAGCAGGGATCGAACTCATGCTGCAGCAGCTGCGGCGTGCTTCATAGTGTGTTGCTCAATCCACTGCGCCACCAGGGAGGCCCTGCTTTCAGATGTTTTTAAAACATGTTGTGAACTTTCATTCTGACTAGTGATTTCCTCTAAAATCTCTGTGTTTCTCTATTATAGAGATTATCAGATTATGGACATGTACACACTAAAGCACTAAAGATTAAATATAATGTCCTCAAGATCACACATAGAAGATTAATAGATTTTTGGTATTTCAATGAGTAAATTTCCTTGGAAGATGTACAAGAATAGAGGCTGACATTGAACTTTGCAACAGGTTAGAAATGTGTTTCAATATACTTATCGCTTATGTTCATGTGAGATCCTTTTTTCTCCAACAAATGTAAACAATCTTGTTTTTCTAATAAAAGTTAATTCATTCTTATTTTAGAATTCATCAAATAGAAGGGAGGAAAAAAGAGAAAGTCTTTTCAATTGTAGCACTTGAAGTTTAACATCTTGAAACATATTCTTCCATTTTTTTCTTTACCATCACTTATTCGAGCACAATGGGTGAACTTTTAGTCTTAGACTTTTTGTATTCATGAAAATGATGATTTTTGACTTGCCTTTCCCATGATATCTGTTATCCAATATGAATCAGTGCGCCTCTTTATGAGCAATTATTTCACCATTTGACTCATCTAACATCAACACATGTTTTATGTGAAGCCTTCTTTTTATGTTTATGATACACCATTTTGTAATACCTGAGGGAGGGCAAGGTGCAGTTTGTAAATCTCTATGTGAAAACCTCCAGAAGAGAATAATGGAAATATGAAGTCAATTGAGAAACAAAGCAAGAGTATAAAAATCAAACAAGGAGGAAGAGACTATCTATAGCATGAAAGCGAGGGGCATTTCATATTCTTAAGAATCATAGCATCTCATTTCCCTTGGTTCTCAAGAATATAGTCTAGCCCTATTTATGTCACCTCACAGCACGACACAGTGAGGTGTCTTCTCCCAGAAATCCCTGCAGTATTGGAAGTACCAACTGCCCACATTTCCAATAGTGAGACAGTCCCTTAGGACTTCCCTACCCTCTATTTCTTCCCAAGGCTGCTAAGAGACACTATTCCAATGCTAACAAGCATGACTTTCGACTTACTCTGTTTTACTTTGGATGCCTTTTAGAGAATACTATAGGCTGGATGGTTGAAACAATAGTCATTAATTTCTCACAGTTTTGGAAGCTGCAAAGTACAAGAGCAGGGTGCTAACACATTGGGACTTAGGTGAGAGCCCCCCTGAATGCACTGGGGTTCTGGTTTGCAGAAGGCAGGTTACTTGCTGTGTCCTCACATGATGGAGAGACAGGAGGTTCTGGTCTCTCCCTCCTTTTATCAGAAACACTAATTCCATCCTGAGGACTCTGCCTTCAGCACTTTGCCTAAACCTAATCACTTTGCAAAGGCCCCATCTCCACATATTCACAGTGACACTGGATTTAACACAAACATTCTATCCATTCTTAACCCTTCATGGGCTGGAACTCCTTGACAACTTGTGAGTCAACGTTCTTTTTTTTTTTTTAAAGATTTATTTATTTATGCATACAAGCACTGGGGTACAGGCCAGAGGTGTGTGTGTGTATTGGGGGGTGAGAGGATTCACCACAGAGAGCGGGGAGTAGAACAGGCAGATCAACTGAAGTACACTGCTGAGGGGAGCAGCGGGCACAGCAGGAGAGGTCCGCTGCACCATGTGGGTCCCCTCCCCGGCCGGCAGCAGGGATCGAACTCGTGCTGCAGTGGCTGCGGTTTGCTTCACACTGCGTTGCTTAACCCACTGCGCCACCAGAGAGGCCCGAGTCAACATTCTTGTGAAGGAAACTCACCATGCAACTGAGTTACTGCTTCGGAATACAATGAAAACATTTTGAAAGTAGTCTGGATACTGAGAAATGAAGGAATAAATTGCCATAAAACATGTAAAAGTGTCCTGAACACAACAAATTCTCAAACATTATAATAAGCTTCTGGAGCAGAAGGTATTGATGTGGTCACAACGGTTGATCAAACAAAGAGCTCTCAGTATTCAGCAAGAAACCAAGGGGTGTGGAGGGGAGTGTCATAACCCTGTAATTTGAGCATGTTATAAGTAGAATTCTGAACTTATATTTCCCAGCAGTAGGTAGAAAAGAGGGCTTCCTCTGCTGTCTCTAGAAGGAATGGCTCATTCTACATCTATAATAAGCCAAGGACTCTATAAAGCCTTCAATGCCCTGGAAGGAACTGACTACACTCACAGAATAAGAAGGCTCTTAATTGATCTGCGCAAGGCAGACTCGTTAATCAGGGATCTGCCTCCCTGGTGGCACAATGGGTTAAGCAATGTGCTGTGAAGCGAAATGCAGCCACTGCAGCACGAGTTCAATCCCTGCCACTGGATTGAAGCACATGGTACAGCAGACATCTCCTGCCTTGCCTGCTGCTCCCCTCAGCAGTATGTTTCAGTCATTCTGCCTGTTCTGCTTCCCACTCTTTCTCTGGTGAATCCACTCACCCCCCACACCTCTGTCCTATACCCCAGTTCTTGTATGCATAAATAAATAAATCTTAAAAAAAATCAATGATCTTCAAACACACTGGTCAATGTCCCTCTCTACCACCCAGTAGACTGCTTCTTCCCAGACCTACCCACTCTGCTTCCACCAGACCCAAGAAGCAGCAGGTGGGTTTCTATTAGCTGAAATTATTACCATGGGGGCATACTTTAATTAAACAGTATAGAATGAAACATAACTGTGAAAAAGTCACTACACCAAGGAAAACCAAATATTCAACAAGGATTTGATAAAGTTGTTAAAAGGTTGCTGTTGTTTTAGGTCTGAATGACACGACTGTAAGATACCAGGAAAATGATGCGAGATCACCCCTTCCAGTCTTGTTCCTCACATTCTCTTGTCAGGTGTCCTTACATCCTCTGTCAACGTGATGGAAACTGAAACTAGAAGCTGCAGACATGGGGACCGCGAGTTAAGCAAGAGCAAGCAAAACAGTGTGCAGCTGCCACCGCTGCCCCATAATCTGGATGCCAGACTGGCCACTGACCAATGGAAATCTTGGTGAGTAAGGACTTCTGGGTGAAATGGAATATTTAATGTGTATATTACATGTATTTCTCAAACTAATTTTTTCCACGTGGTTCTCTGTTAACGGACTGTGGTCATTAAATGCCTATGGTAGTTTTATCATATTTCATTCAGCTTCCTGTGTGGGACACCTGTGAGTAGATAGAACTTTCAGAGTTGTCCTGATAACACCTCGTCCATTCCCAAGGCAAACCTTGGCTTGGTATAGAAAGGGATGGTGAGTCCTCTATCTTAATTCACAACAGTATAGACAGGCCAGATTTTTAGAAGATACATTTCAACATTAAAAAACAGCCCCCTTTCCCTGGCCCCTGGGCCTCCCTGGTAGCACAGTGGGTTGAGCACCACACTGTGAAGCATCTGTTGCACAGCAGTGTGAGTTCGATCCCCGGCCAGGGTGGGGGACCCACATGGTGCTGCAGACCTCTCCTGCCTTGCCCGGGCTCCCCTCAGCAGTATATTTCAGTTCATCTGCCTGTTCTGCTCCCCACTCTGCCTCTGGTGAATCCTCTCACCTCCCGTGACTCTGGCTTATACCCCAGCTCATGTATGCATAAAAATAAAATAAAAATCTTAAAAAAATAAAAAACAGCCCCATTCATATGTTTACCTAGAACACAGAAGACAAAGAACATTTCAGAAACAAAGACTAAATTATTCAGAACAAGATAAAGTCTTCATGGTTTGAAAGTGACTGGGAACATAAGGGCAAAACTGAGACAATAGGAGAAAAGTTAAAAAAAATTAAAAAGATTTAGAAAATGATGTAGAGGAGAGCAAAGAAAATCTTATGTTTCTATAATTGAAATTCCCAAAGAAGAAAATGAGCACATAGAAACAAACCAATGTTGAAACTATAATTCATGACATTTTTCTTGACATAAAAAAAGATTTAAATGTGCAGACTGTGAAGCAGACCCCACATCCTTAGCACTGCCTCATGACCTATTACATTTGGCTTTGAAGACAAAGCAAGTATCTTTATAACATAAGGCAGAGGAAGAATCCTTTGGAAGGAAAGAAAATTGGGTTGGCATCAGGTGTCTCATCAGAACCATCCTGCAGTGGAATCCATGGCACCTGGGAGATTTCCAAGGGCAGGTGAGGAGGTCAAACATGTCATGCCCAGGTGAGCTGCTCTTCAGAGGTCAAGGTGATGGGCAAACAGTTCCGAACACATCTTGCTAGGAATCTGGTAGAGAATGTGCTCCAGCCAACCACCAGGGGATTGGGACGATTTTAAATAAAGAATGAATATTAAATGTATTTAACTTTGAACTTAGAGGAAGAGAAAGTTATAAGTAATTGTAAGAAAAATAAGGTGTACATTCTAGATATGTCTGAAAACAGATATAACATGCTAGAAAAAAAAGTGGGAGAATGGAGAGCAAAGGTGGAGAGGCAGGTAATATGATCGCCTGTAATTAATAGCTGGGAATCAAAAAGTATTCTTTGACAGTGATCAGGAGGTAGATGTCCTGGCTTATTTGATAGCATACAGGCAATGGAAAAGGCAATATTTGTATGGCTTAAAAATAGATGGTAAAACAGGAGGAAAAGCTTCTAAACTGTTGCTTACAATAGGAAAGTAATATATACTGTCTAAAGCAAAGAAAGAATTCAGGATATTATATAAAGGTTTCAACTAAAAGTAGCTCTAGGAACAAAACAAATAGCTTTCTAAGTATTAGAAAAATAAGGCAATAGCAAACAAGAGAGCAAATGAAATAGCACACTGAAAATCACACATATATATTCATATATAAACACGATATGAACGGAAGGTCTGAACTAGCGAACTTCTGTATGTGTGAAACGAGTAAATAAAAATAGGCTTAACTCACCTGCTAAAAGAAATGTCAGGCTGGATTGCAGAGCACATACGACTGTGTTTAATACAAGAGAGACAACTGAAAGTAAGAAAAGTTAGACAAAAGGGTGGCTCAAGTTACTCTAGGAAAATATAAACACAAAAATAAAAGTCACAATCTTAATATTAAACAAGGTAGAAATCAGGCCAAAGATTATTAAACAAGACGTTCTAAGCTTTGGCTATAAATCAGGCCAAAGATTATTAAACAAGACGTTCTAAGCTTTGGCTATAATTCACAAAAAATGCAAGAATTAAGAATATCTGTGCAGCAGATGACAGTAGGAATCCCCACCACACTACCCCCCCCCCAATAAAAAAAAGCAATGATAGAAGAAGTAGCTCAATAGTTTAGCTCATCTGAATATATTTCAAATGGACCTCTTCACCTCTTTTTTTTTTTTTAAGGGATCCTAGCTCTTTCACAAAAATTGATTACATATTAATTATACCACAAAGAAAATTTCAATAACTTCCAATAGAGTAGAAATAGCATAACAACATTATCTGACAACAATGCAATAAATCGAAAATTGAATACAGAACAAGGATCTTCCCCTTGGAAATAATAATGAAACTCCCTTATACTGTTCTTGGGTCAAAAAGGGAAGGTAAACAAAAAGTGCAAATTGAATCATGATGAAAGCATATATTTGAATTTTGGCAATAACTAAAACATTGCAAAGTGAAAAAAAATTTAGATCCCCACCTTCCCCCCCCAAAAAAAATCAATGAAAATAAATAGGTGACTCAAGAAATTAGAGAAAAGAAGGTAATTAATAAAGATCCAAGCCTACACTGATAAGTATGATACAGAGAACTGCATTCGCTTCATTGCTTCAAGATTTGTAAGAGGCTAAGTTTGGAAAAGTCACCAGCACGGAAAATCTCCTTCACCCCTTGGTGAAGACAGGAGGACGGGCGAGAGCGGAAAGAAAGCAAACTCCCTCTGGACTAGCTGAGCCGCCTCTGTCAACAGGTGCCGCCTCTGGCCAGAGCAGCTGCCAGGGGTCAAGTTCCTGGTGGACCGACTCCTGCCCTCCCAGGCGAAGCTGTCTCAGGTCAGGAGAGAAGAAGCAGGTGGCTCAGCTGTTCACTGCTTTCCTGTCTTCCTTCCGGCCTGACAGAAGATCAGGTTCCCGAGGAGGATTGGAGTTTGCTTAACATTTCAGTATTTGAAACGACTTAAAGGACGTGCTTGAACGAATAGATTGTATATTTAGAGAACCCCCCCTCCCACCAGACATGGCACATGCCTGAGGAAGACATTTTAATCACAAACTGGCAGTTTTTCTTTTTTAAGAAATTAAAGTCTGTTTTCTTCACATAGTAGGAACACAAAATATCAGGGAATTCATGAAGCTCCTGAATTTTATTTTTACACTCACAATTTTGAGAAGAGTCTTAACAGATTTAATCCAAATTTAGTGTTAAAAAAAGGAGACTGCTCTGGGACTCAGCTAGAAATGCCAAGTTTCAATCCAGAGCAAATTTTTTACAGCTGAGTTGGCAGGTCTTTAAAGAGGTCTTGTCAAAACAGAAACCATCTAGAACTCAAAAAAACTTACCTGCTTTACTCAAGCCCCTTGGTGTGGGAATAAAGAGCAATAGCAATATTGCATAATTAGCAAATAGAGCTCCTCCAGGGGAGGCGTTCCTTTTTCTAGCTCTCCTCTTCTCCAGGAAGAGAGTTTTGAGTAAGACGACCCTCGATGACAGTCATTTGTTTGCATCAAGTACAGCATCAGGGTTGGAAAGGCATTCCATCTTAGTAAGAAAACGTTTGTCTTGGAGAAGCTCTCTTTGGACAAAACGAGTATGGGATTATGGGAAGCACTGCTGGCTGAGCTGCTGTGCAGAAGGCAGAGGAATCTGGGGGCACAGTAGGGGGATGGGGAAGTGTAGGGTAAAGGTTGTTCAGGTATTTCCACCCTCCCACCACTGATGATGGACACCTGCAGTGCTGCGAGCATTCCAGGGTGGGCATGCGCAAGTGGGCACACCTGTGTTGGACACGGGCATAAATGGGCGGTGTCATGAGGACGCCAGTACTGCGAGGATCGACAGACAGAACTGCGAGGCCCGACCGACAGTACCAGCAAGAGAAGCAGCAGCCGAGAGGGTGAGACGCGCTGGGGGCTGGGAGGCCTGCTAGCCTCCCGGCCCCCCAGCACCCCTGCCTGCCATGTACCTGGCCACCTCTACTAAATAAAGCATGAAAAGCCACCGAGGGCTCCAAGACTCTCCTTCCCTGACCCTTCTGCCCAGAACCATCCCGAACCTTGCTCCTGTGCTCCCATCCTGCTGCTACAGGAAGTAAGAGGCTCAAGGTGGAAAGGGAGCTCCAGGTGCCTCTCAGGCAGTCTCGCCCACGATGCAGGGGACGCTTGTGTCCAGTGACTGGCCCACAAGGCACAGGCTGTGTGGGCTGGACTGACATAAAGACCCGAGGCAGCCCCCACCCGCCTCTAAAACCCCAAAATTTTGATTTCTGGCTGGCAGCTGTTCCTTGGCAGAAAACAAGGAACTAATTATGAATAAGCAAAGGGCCTGTGTCTTGGGCATCGAAGGCAAAGTCAAATCCTCCCTAAGTGTGGACAATATTTTTCAGGGGCGCCCATCTTGACATTGAAACTCCTCTTGGAGTCTTCCTAGAATAAAGCTTAAATCAACAAACTTAGACTTCTTCGTAGCGTCTTTCAGTTTCCCTTGAAGCACCTCCCTCTGCCCCAGACCAGACAAACAGAAAATAGGATAGTAGCTGGAATGCAGGTGTAGTCAGAGGGGGCAGTGCGCAGGTTGAAACTGACTCTGCCATTTAAATCATTCCCTTCCCTCCCCCTCTGCCTCCCCGCTTACCCCACTCCTCCTGCCTCCCCTTCTCCTTCCCCTCTGTTCTCCCTCCTCCTCCTCTCCCTTCCTCCTCTCCTCTCCTCTCATTCGCCCTCCTTTTTCTCCTCTTCCTCCTCCCTCTCCCTCCCTCCCCTCTCCTTCTCCTCTTTCCTTCTCCTTTTGGCATCCAGTTGTCTGAGGCGGAATTGCTCCTGCTCCTTCCCACGTTCTTGTGCCCCTTCCGGGCACCTCATGCTCCTGAAGGCGGTGGTCTCTGGTCTTGGTCCTCCAGGCATGAATTCTCAGTGATGGGCGCTACTGAAACCCCCGAGGTGCCCCAAGCCTGCAGGATTCTTGCCCCCTAGAAACCTGGTTCAGAAATTGTCTCTTCCCGGCAACTACTGCTAAATGGCAGCAGCTCCCTACCTGATCTGTCACCTCCTGCATTCCCGGGAATCCTCACAGCTGCGATGAGCATGGCCTTCCTATCCGCCCTGTCTTCCCGCTGATAGATCCGCTCTCAGCTTGGCTCTGTTTGCTTTCCTGCCTCCCTGGAGCCTTTGGGGGGACATGGATTATCAAAACTCTAACCTTCCTTGAGCACTTAAAAAGAAAAAAAACATAGTAGCTACAAACAAACCAGGGAGACCTGGGAATTAAAAACAAATCGACTGACAAGTGGCAGTTCTGCTGGGATGTAGAAAAAAGTGAAAATAAAAATGGTTCAGTCTCTTAATTCAACAAGCCCAGTTGAGGTTATTTTGAAAGTCCCTGACTGCTACGGCTGTAACAGCAGTGTAGACCAAACTAAATTATTATTCCCTTCTTGCTGAGTTTTTCTTATTGAAGTTTCTAGAGCTCTATTCTCTGGTGGTAAAACAACAGCTACAAATAACATTCTTTCCTTCTTAGTGGGTGGTAGCATTCATTATGAGATGATCTTTTTTTTTCTAAATAAACTTTAACACCTTCATCCTCCAGGAGCAAATGTTAAGAGAGCTGAGTGGTGGAAACTTCTGAGGGAAAGGTGGAAAATGCATTCCTTTTGGAATTTAGGTTGATGATAGAATCAAACAGCACAGGCTCAGCCCTCCGTGGACTGACAACCACTGGCTTTTCCACTCCCCTTTGAAGGCAGGTGAGGAGGATTTATGCGCTATAGAGATTCATTGATAAGATAGAACAACAGCCTCTTCTGTTTTGCCCCCTTCCAAATCCATCACCTCCAGTTCTACCACTGAGATCTATTAAGTCGCAGACCTGGCTATGTGCCTCCTCTGTTTATCATGCTCAAAAGCTACCATCATCTATGGCGAGGGTGGCCAGACACATCCATCTTGCGTTCTGATGGGCTGGGATTGGTTTCCTGGAGCATCATGGTGCGGATTTTGCCTGAGGGTTCAGGGGGGTGCTGCAATCCACTAGCCATGCCTGCCGTGGACCTGGAAGCAGGAGTGGGGGTGGATGTGTCATGCTTCCTGAACCTGGCAGGTCTTTGCCATGGCAACGCTCTTATGGCTCGGTGGCATGGGATTTCTTTTCATTTCCCCAAGAGGAAGGACATGCATGCTTGTCTCGGGCTTTGCAATTCCTGTCCCTCTGCCTGGATCATGCTTTTCTAACTTCTTTCCTCTATTCAGTTTTATTTGAATTCATCTTCCAGAGAAGTCCTTTTTCTCCTCTCTTTAATTGGAGACCGGAAACTACATGTATGCACTACTGTTGGAAAAGGTTTTTGTTTTATTGTTGCCTCCATCATTATACTTAACCTGCTGTACTATAATTACTTCTGTAGGTGTCTGCTTCCTTCATGGGATAGTGAAATTTCAAAGGGCAGAAGTATATTTAATTTTCTCATTAATTACTTAGCATAGGGCTTGAGCTCTTAGCTGGTATACAATGATTGTTTATTGAAAAAAATAAATGGCATATTTCCTATAGGTATTAAAAATAAAATAGAACTTACGGTCTTTTTACTTTATAAAATCGTGTAAGCAAATGACAACTATGTTACAAAAAATGAACAGTTACTAGTCAATGATTTTAGTAATCATTTTTCCCAGTTGTTGCCATACTCACTCATTTAGTGCTTTGATTTAGGGTTAAATTCAATATTGTTTTTGGCAATATTCCATCTTTCTATTAACTGCTTTACTGTTTCTCAAAATTATCTATCTGATCTTAGTCAGCTCAGGTTACTCTAACAAAGTTTATAGATTGACTGAAAATAGACATTTTTCATAATTTGAAAAGAATAGACATTTTTCTTTTTTTTTTTTTTAAAGATTTATGCTTATAAGAACTGGGGTATAGGCCAGAGGCACAGGGGGTGAGAGGACTCACCGGAGACAGAGCGGGGAGCAGAACAGGCGGATCCACTGAAACACACTGCTGAGGGGAGCAGCGGGTGAGGCAGGAGAGGTCTGCTGTGCCATGTGGGTCACCTCCCTGGCAAGGGATCAAACTCTCAAACTCATACTGCAGTGCAGTGCTTAACTCCTTGTGCCACCAGGGAGGCCGTGATATTTATTTGTCATAATTTGAAGATGGAGAAGCCTAAGATCAAGGTGTTGTAAAATTAACTTCTGGATGACACTTCTTTTCTTGACTGTATGTGGCCGTCTTCTTGCTGTGTTTTTGTATCAGGGCCGGCAGCAGGATCAGAGAGAGAGAGAGAGAGTGAGCTCTCTTATTTCTTTTAAGGGCACACACCCAATTGTGAGGGCTCCATCCTACTGATTTAACCATCTTCCCAGGATCTCCTCTCCAAATGCTACCACACTGGAGACTAAAACTTCCAAATATGAATTTGACCAGGGGACACAATTTAGTAAAGAGAAATACATATATAGTTTATTTGTTTACTATTTTCCCTTATATCCATAGTAAGTAGAATAACATCTGAATCCCCAGAGTTCTTTAGTATATTATTCACTCATCAAATATTTACTGATGTTTACCTACTAGCTTTGATGTGCTGCAAATACAGTAGTTAAGAAGCAAAAACAATACACAAGCATCAGCTTATGTGCTAATTTCTCCCACCAGACTTGTCTCTAATTTGGGTGGCCTAACTGTCTTCCATTAGCAGAGATCTTGTTCATCATACTGATAAAGAGATTGTAGGCAAGTTTACACACTGAGAGTAAATACCCCTTTCTTTCCTCTAAGAGCTGAAGCAACCAGAGGATGCTTTGTAAGTATTCTTCATGGCAGTTGACCGACGTGCACATCAGAAGTTTCTGGAATATTCTAGACTAATTCATACCCTTATTTCAGTCCACTTCTCTAGTCCATTTTATTCCCCATTTTATGGCAGTAAGAACACTGAACATGAGATTCACCCTCTTATAAAATTCTCAAGTGTGCCATGCAGTTGGCTATAGATACAGTGTTGTAGAGCAGATGAGCAGACCTTGACAAATTGAGACTTTACAGCCATTAATAACTAGTCCTCATTCCCCTCTTCATACAGCCCAGGACAACCACTTTTTCTATTCCTTGGTGCTATGAATTAGATGACTTTAGATACCTCATGAGTGAACTCATATAGTATTTGCCTTCCAATGATTAACTTACTTCACCAAGAAGAACACTTTCTAGCATCACCCATGTTGTTGCAAAAGAAAACAATTTGCTTTTTTAAGGCTGAATGGTATTCCATTGTGTATATGTAAGGCATTTTCTTTATCCAGTCATCTGATGGACATTTGATTCCACATCTTGGTTATTGTGTCTCTTTGAGTTTCTAATTTCAGTTCTCTTGGTTAAATACCCAGGGGCCTCCCTGGTGGCACAATGGGTTAAGCACCACACTATGTAGCACTATGTAGCAAATCGCAGCCACTGCACCACAAGTTCGATCCCTGCTGCCTGCTGGGGAGTGGACCCACATGGTGCAGCAGACCTCGCCTACCTTGTCTGCTGCTCCCTTCAGCACTTTCTTTCGGTAGATCTGCCTGCTCTGTTCCCTACTCTGTCTCTGATGAATCCTCTCATCACCCGCATCTCTGGCCTGTACCCCACTTCATTTGTATGCATAAATAAATAAATCCTAAAAAAGAATAGCTAGATGTGGATAGCTAGATCATATGGTGGTTCCATTTTTAATTTTTTAAGGGCCCTCCATGCTGTTTTCTATCTTGGCTATACTAGTTTGCATTCCCACCAGTAGGTATACGTTTTTAATTTTCCACATCATATTCTCAACAATTCTTGTCTTTTTTTATATGAACTCACCTGATAGGTGTGAGGTGACATCCTGTGGTAGTTTGATGTGCATTTCCTTGATTAGTGACATTTAGCATTTTTTTCATGAATATGTTGACCATCCATATGTCTTCTTTAAAGAATGTCTATGCAAGTCGTTAGCCCATTTTTAAATTTGGTTATTAGGTTTTGTTACTATTTAGTTATAGGCATTCCTTTTAAATTTCAGAAACTAACCCCTTGTTAGATATATGATTTCAAATATTTTCTTCTCTTCTGTATGTAACCTTTTATGGAAGGACAGCCCATGTTATGGGTTGGGAGACTTAGATTGTTAAGAAATCCATACTACCAAAAATAACCTTCAGGTTCAGCATAATTCCTATCAGAATTCCCCCCAATAGATATTCCATTCTTGTCTGGAAAACTGTACTTTTCCTGATTAATCAACCTACTTTTGTTTTATGGAAACTGAAAGGTGTAACTAATGAGGCTTCCCTGACTGAACTGGCTGTTGGAAAGGTGAGAACCAAGTGCATGAATTTCTTGTAGCAAGTACATGTGGCCTCTTTCTAAGCCACATAGAAAGCTCACATCTTGCCCACATCTTGTTTGGAGGCAGAAATAGCTTGGTTGGTAATGACTTTCTTTTCTCTCCAAATCTGTTGATATGGAATCCTTGAATTTCTTAGTTAAAACAGGAGCATTTGAATAAAGACTATATCCCACATCCCTTTACAAGGTGTCATTTTGAAGGTAAATATGACTGTATCTTTGCAGGTGTCAGTGTGTAGCTTTGGGAAAGTGTCCTTAAAAGGAGGGTATGTGCCTTTAATCTCTTTCCTTCTTCCTGTTTGCTGGAATAACTGGAGCTGAGAAGTTATCTTGGGTCATGGATCAATAGTCTAGGCTGAGAGGCAATAATGTAGAAGAATCCTGGGTTCCTCATGATGGTGAATTAACCTTTTAGATTTCAAAGCAGATAATCTCTGTTTTCATACTCTCTACTATTTATTTGAGAAAATGAAACCTGGTATGCTTGATACAGTTAACTGGGTTTCTTTTGTCTGCACCAAGACCTAATTCTAATGGCAGATTTTCAATTTTATATGGCCTGAAAGACTATTGGTCAGCACATTTTGAGTCCAATAGATGTTACATTTTCAAAAGCAACGAAAGTTCTTAGGCTATGTTTCTGCCCGTGCTTTTACAAAGCTGTGCATTTTTGCTTGTATTTATTTTTCTTACAATTGTCTGTATTAGATTAGGGCTCTTCTCATCTTGGTATCACACCCAGTTCACCCATGCAGCACCAACAATAAGCATCCTTATGCCTTCTTCCCTGTCTTACAATGTATCTTCTGAAAAGTCTCACACCAAGTTGGGCACTTGTGTATCATTCTTTGAGCAACTGCTTGTGAAGATGAATCTACAAGTGTAAGTACAAGACCATCTGGCAGCGGAGATGATAATCCATAAAACTTTAACAGTGGTTTAAAGGGATAAATCCTATGAGAGAAGCTGAGATAGAAAATGGCATGTGGATCCCATGATACTTTACTTGGCTCCTCATTCCCTCTCTGATCTCATCTTCTACTCTTTTCTCTCTCCACCCCCAGAGTATTTTCCTTGCCACCTATGGATACTTTATGTCCAAGGTGCTCCTGCCTCAGGGCCTTTGCACTGCTATTTGCTATACCCAAAGTGTTATTCCTTCAAGTTATAGCTCTCTCATATTGGACTGCCTTTTCTCATTTGTCTGTTATTTTTATCTATAGCCCTTCAGTGACATCCTCTATGCCCTACAGATTTATTCAATTACTACTGCTCTGTCTTGACTACATGTGCCCACCAGGACTTTGTTTGTTTGTTCCCTGCTGTATCCCAAGCATCTCTAACAGGGCTTACAATATAGTGGGAATTCAATAAATATTGATTGAATAAAGAAATGAGTGAGAGATTCGAAGAGAAAAAGTACATATCTTACGGCAGCTTATGAGAAGAGACAATTTTTAAAAAAAGTATCTTATTTGTGTAGAAGAACTGGGGTGTAGGCCAGAAGTTGTGGGGATGAGAGGATTCAGAGTGGGGAGCAGAAATATACCGCTAAGGGGAGCAGGGGGTAAAACAGGAGAGGCCTGCTGCACCATGTGGGTTAGCTACCTGGCTGGGGATGGAACTCAGGCTGCAGCACTGAGACTTAACCCCTAGAACACCAGGGAGGCCCCAGTGGAGGTAGTATTTAAGCCTGAACTTGAGTTGTGTGGCAGAATTTAGATGGTACAGGATATTCACCACAGCACCGCTTCTGATGAGCAGCTGGAGACAACTCACTCACACAGGGTTGAGGCTGAGTAAAAGTAAAAATACAGCAGATGGGAAAATGACCTAGATTTACAAGAAGTAACAATCCAAAGGGGAGTTGAGTTCAAGAGATCAGAGACAACGTCAGCCTAGCATCATTATGCTGTACATTAAAAATCTCCCAAAGCAGTATTCCATATTTTACGAGATGTGCACACATCTAAATACCTCAGTAATATGTGGATCAGACTGATAACCATAGCATGGTTGGAAAGGAAAGTAGAGGTTGGAATATGGAAGAAAAATTGAAAAAAAAAATACAAAAGCAGAAGGTCCCATGCAGACCTAGGGTGTGAGTTCTGTGGCTGTGGCTCACTGTGATGGGAATTTCAGCAGGGACCAGGGGGGTAGGTGGAGATGGGGGAAAGAGAATCTAAGAAAGACAGAGCCATGCTCAGGAAATAGCAAACAAAGGAAAAATGAGGAGCGTCGTGAGAGATGAACATAGAACAATATATTGGGTCTAAAATTTTACCAGAAACCCAAATGCTAGGCAAAGGAGATTCTCACTTCATTAGGCAAGGAGGAACTATTAAGAGTTTTTGGACAAGATGAAATAACATAGGAAAATTAATGTAGTGTGTAATGGATTAGATAAAATAAAAAATTTAGAAGCAGGGGAAGAGTTAAACAGGAGAATGCAATAAACCAAGCAAGAAGTATAGCTTAGGGTGAACTTAGAAATTAGTGATGTAAAGAAGTTTATGATTTAATATTAGATAAACACACTTTTATGAATCACACAAATCCTAGTGCTGTGTGAAAGGCTAGAGGGACAAATTAATTATGGAGCTTTTTGCATGGCCCATGGTCTTATATGGGAACCAGCATGGGGACAAATATGTGGCCGTTTCTTAGGTGTTACCCAAAGTTCAGAAAGGATGGGAGGACTACATTTGGTATGTGCTATGTAATTGAACTTGGGTTGCCAGGCAACTGAAAGCAGTTGTCAGGATCTGGGGAGAGGTCCGCTATTTGGTAGAAAGAGCGAGAGCAGAGGAAACTAGATGAGTTCAGCCTACACGAGTAAAGAAGGTGACGTGGGAATCACTGCAGTTATCACTTAGGGGGAGATGATTTGGGTTGGTGGGAGAATCTCACTTTAAAATTCAGCCAACCCACCCCAGTGGCTATGTGCAGTGGGCTGTCAGACACATGGATTTAGTGTCCAAGACAGAGTCCAGGGCCGACACTATTGATCTAAGACCTACTCTCTCAGAGGCCATGGTTGGAGCCATGGCCATCACCATGGTTACAGAAACAACGATCAGATTAGCTTTGTTCCTGCAATAAGGTTAACCAGGGAAGAGTAGATCTTTCCACACTGGAGGTAATGGATATTTGAATCAGGTGAATTTTTTTAAACTGAGGAGAATTCACATCTTAGCTTAAGAGAGAATGGGAATCTCTGTACACTGTCCCATAAAGGAGCTTTTGGCTGAAAAAATATGTTGAATGTTCTAGAATGAAAAGCCAAAGAAAAAAAGGAAAAGAAAATTAAATCAGAGTAAAATTTTCAAACCAAAATATAGGAAAGCAGGAGTTTGGAAATGTTTAAGATACAATCAGATCAAATGGCATTTACATATTGTTCATGGGCTGTACCAAATTTCAGGGTCTGAACTGGGAAGGTTCAGTCCAGAGAGGCCCTTTCTGTCAGGGGCCAGGCCCTGTGTGAGAGGTTCCGCTTCCTCATGGAGGTGTATAGGGCTGTTTTGACGCTGGAGGAGTCTGCATTGTGTGTTGGCCTTCATTTTATGCCAGCTTATAAGCAAGTCCTATCTTGCCATACCCAAGTCTGGATTTTATTCATATACACATTTATTAATTAACTTACTTATTCACTCCACCAGGCCATCTTTATTCCTTCCTTTAGTCAATCTTAACTGAGCTCCTACAAAGTACTTCACACAATTTGAGCCTCCTTGGGGGAATACATGGGGAAATACACATCTTGCTCCCAGGCTGCTATGGGCATAGGTGTGAATACACACTTTTGCCATGCAGCCAGAGGGTTCAGTGCTCTGGGAGAAGCACATCTCCAATCCTGTAGACCCACTCAGGGAAGAGCTTCTGGAAAAGCTTTCAAATAAGAGGTAGCATTTTGACTTTGGCTAAAAGGGAGGGAGGACCTGATAAGTTGAATCTATGTGATGACACTCTTTGGGAGTAGGAAACAGCAGTGCTAAGAGTATGGGCACTTGAACATGGGTCTGTTCAAGGCATGCTGGAGCAGGGTTGTTGGGAGATGAGGCTGGAAAAGCTAGCATAGCCCAGATAAAGAAGGGTCTGTTCCATGCAGAATTTAGACTTCCTTTCATTGAAACTTGAACCCGTTGATGAGAAGCCATCCTAAATCCAGTATACAAACTCTAGTGGTTCCTGTGGGTTATTAATTGATAGAAATTAACAACCAGGATCAGAACCCATTATCTCTGGAACTTGTAAACCACCCCTCCACCCCCCTCATTTCACACTGAGGTGGGAAATAAGTTGAAAGCAACTGCCTTGATTTTCATCAGGTTGTTCTTGTTAGAACTGAGTGAGTCCAGAGTAGTATCAGAAAAACAAAGTCATGGTTGCTGAGCTTTACTGCAACAAGGACAATATACATTTAAGATTGCCTTCTGGTGGAAGAGCAGTTACCGCTTTTACTATCTTATATGTTGAAATACCCACCAACATACTCATTCTCAGCCAAAGATCAGCTCAGTTTTTTTTTATAAAAAAAAAACCAATTAAGGAATGACACAGATGAAAATCTTAAGGACTATGAGATTTATTTGGTTTCATGCCCAAATAATTTTGGTGCCCAAATTTCTTCTTAAGCATAAAGAAATGATACAGGATGTGATACTTTATTTAAAAATAAAATGCCAGTTGTCATGTTTGGTATAAAAGTACAATGAGTCCAGGACCCATTGAAGATTTCCTGCCTAAGCTCTGAATCTGTGGTTTCTCCTTCAGTTTTTAGACTCTCCACAAAAACATCCTTTAAAGAAAAATATCCTCAGCTAAGGAACATGGAGGAATGCCAGGCACTTAGCTGATCTCTGTAAATTGGCAGGCTTGGAGAAACATCTTCCAACTGATTTTCAGACACAGTGTTAGCAATCAAGAAATATTTTCTGAGCATTGCACACACACATTAAGGCTTTCTTTGAAATAAGATGCTAAAAAAAAAAAAAAAAAAGGATGTGCTCTTGGGGCATGCTGGACCCTGCTTCTTCATAAGAATGAGATACAATGTTTCTACTCTTTAATATAGCCTGTAAAAGCCCCTGAACCTTTGAGGGGAAATGGTATAAATCAAATGAATACTCCTTTGTGTCTGCCTGAAGAGAATGTGACACAGTTTAAACTATAGGTCACTATTAAAGAAAACAGACTGCATTGTGTGTGTGTGCACACATGTGTCAGTGTGTATCTGGATACTGGGGGTGGATGGAGTTAGAAGGTTCAGTTAAGTTAAAAACAATCTAAGTGGTTAACCTTTTCCTGTTTCTTTGAAATACTGGACTTTCTCTCTCCTTCTCTTGCTCCACCATTCAAAGAGTTCTGGGATTGAAGAGGAAGGAAAAAGCCCAGTCTGCCAACAGGATCAGCCGTGTCACGGATCATAGCTTACACAACACGTAGACCCAAATCCTTATTGCAACGGCAACAGTTAGCTCTCAAACTGCTGTGGATGTGGAGCTAATTCATTACAGCAGTGCTATTTGGCTTTTTCATTCAAAAGAGAGCTGCAAACCCCACAGGTCTCATCAGCTGTGGGACATGGATGGCATTTGTGTGGACAGATTTTGCTGCAGGGATGTCTAAGCCAGAGCCAGTGTCAATTTCTGAGTCCTCCCACGCCTTCCCTCTCCTCTCCCCACCCCCTTGATTTTAAACAAATCATGCAAAGGGTGATCTGGCTTGATGTGTATTTTTGGGAATACAGAACTAGTGTGCTTTTCATTCCTTAATGGAGACCTAATAGGAAGATGAGTTATACTCTTTTTTTTTGGAATAAAAGCAAAATGAATCAAGATGACCTGAAGCCCCTATTTGGAAGTTACAAAGCTGCCTGAAACTGGCATCTCAAACTTTCCCTTCTGTGGGGGAAGCCTTACTGGCGTGAGTGAGGACACGTGTGCGTGCGTGCACCGCATCGCTGGCCGGCTCAGCCGGGAGGGGCCCCAGGGCGGCCTCCGCTTCTTTGTGTGGAGCGTGGTCACACCCAGTGGCCAGTGAGCTTCATCGCACGTGCGTATTCTCCGCGGACACCTGAGAAAGAGCATCTGGCCGCAGTCACTTCCAGAGTGGATGCCAGGGGCCAATTTGGATAATAGCCCACCACCTCTGTTCCTTCCCTTTGTTCCTAAATGGGGTGGCTGGGTAGGAAAAAGCCCCAGCCATTCACTGTGTTAACAATAGCAGCATTAACCATCATTGGATTCCTACCGTGTCTGCTGTTCTTTAAATTAGGAGCAGGGCATATAATGAGATGGATTTCACAGGGAAGGTTAAGGGCAGGCTGGAACAAAGGGTATTGCTTTTCATTCTTATTTCTCTTTATTTGCTCATCACTTAAACACGCAGAACATTAACTGTTCTTTTCAGTTTGTTTTATTTTTGAATTGGGGGAATGGAGCGCTGATGATATTGGGGAAAGGCCCTCTTTTAAGAATGTCAGCAGGCACTGCTTCCCTATTTGTAGACTTTTAAAATTACTTATTTTTATCTGAGGTGACATTGGGGCATCCTCACCAGGTGTCACCACCACAGTGCGCCCACCACAGAACATTATACCTCGCTCCTTCTCCATTCTTTCCCCTCCCCTGCCTCCACCCCCCAGGGTCTCCTTTCTGTAGTCAGCTCTCAAGGGTAGCTTCTCAGCTTGTCTTTATCTGACTGTTTAGTTAATATATATTCCACATGTCAGTGATATCATCCATTATTTATCTTTCTCCTAATTTAATTCTTTTAGTGTTATCCATTCAAGTTTTCATCCATGCAAATAGAATGTGTGTATCTTTTTTACTGGCCAAGTAATATGCCATCATGTATATTGACCACATCTTCTTGATCTACTCATCTGTTCTGGGGCACTTGGGTTAGCTACAGTAACTCTAAGAGGCAACTACAAACTGGAGAATCATCCACTGACATTACAGCAACACTTCTCCCTCCTTTAGGCTTGCTTAAAACAAAATACTCTCAGTAGACACTATGGAGGTCCGGTTTCCACTTGGAGGCAGGTGTGATGCTTGGCTGGGGGCCCTGGATGTGTGTCTGTGACTTGTCCCTTCATCTAGGTTGATCAGATGGGAGCATTTGTGACCTTGGGCGGTGCCTCACCAGGTGAGAAATGCCACCCCACTTTTGTGGGAGAGAATCTGCTAATATAGAACCTGTGGGTATAGGGCTTTTCAGGGGCTGATGCGACACCAGTTGTGCTATTCACCCCCTTGCTTCTTTAACTGACTAGTACTCAGAACTCCTGCTCCAAAATGATCTTGCCCTTATCCAGATTTGAGTCCATTGGCTTTTTACCTACTTTTCAGAAAGGTAGAGACTTGATCCAAAACAAACTGCAACCAGGAGACCAGGATCTGTTCCATCATATACACAATGGAATATTACTTGGCCAGCAAAAAGATACACACATTCCATTTGCATGGATGGAAACTTGAACGGACAATGCTAACCAGTTCCAGTGCTAAAGGGCAGTTGACCTTGGTTTGAAAGTGACTCCAGGAAGAAGGTCAGGAGACTGGTTTGTAAAATCAAGAGGTTGTACTGGGAGGACCTAACACTCCATCAGCATCTTGCCTTAGTAACTTGAATCAGACCTTCTTTCCTTCTCTTAACTCATTCCCATGACTTGTTTATATTCTTTTCAAAGTAATTCATTTTTCAATTGACAATAACAATTTATCAGGAGCCTTCTGCATCTGGGCGGTGTTTGTAGTCTTCCTCCTGATTCCTGAGCTTTCTAAGAATTCGGTGCCCCACTTTCCTGCTGCGTATAATGGGTGGAGGTAGTGATGTGTGTCTGGAGTAAGGCTAATCTTAATAAAATTGAGCACTGCAATTCACAAACAGGGTGTATTGCTCCATTTATTTGTACCACTTTTTTTTTTCAGTCAAGTTTCATAGTTTTTAGTGCACAAGTCTTTCACATCTTTTGTTAAATTTATTCTTGATTCTATATTTTTTGTCTGTTTTTCTAGGTGCTAGTTTGGATCTTATTGTTTTAAATGTTTTAGTTTTAATTGTTTAATTCTGGTATATATGAGTGCATTTGGTTTTGGCATATTGATCTGACTCAGGACTAAATTCACCCATTAATTTTTGTAGCTCTGTTGGTCAATTCCTTAGTATTTTCTATATAGACACGCCTGTTACCTGCAAATACAATTCTATCTTTCAAATCTTACACTTTTTATTTCTCTTACTTGCTGTGTAGCCCTGTATGAGAGCTTCAGTGCAATGCAAACAGTGGGCTGTGAGAATAGACGTCCTTTTGCCTAACCTTCAAAGAGCTTTTATTTATCTTTTCACCATTAAGTATGCTGCTGCTGTAGTTCTCATCAATGCCTTATATGAGAAAGTATTTTTCAATTCCTGCATTATGACTGTTGAATTTCCTAAATGCAACTTCTGTATTTGTTGAAATACTTAGTGATTTTTCCTCTTTATTCTGTGAATCTGATAAATTATATTGATTGATTTTTAAATCTTGGGTCAACCTTGCATTTGCTGGATAAACTGTATCTGGTCATGGTGTGATACTGTTTTTAGACATTGCTGGGTTCTGTTGAATATTTTTCATGCATATTCATAAGAGATGTTTACCTGTCATTTTCTTTTATAGGAATGTCTCTGTTAAGTTTGGTTTCACAGTAATGCTGGGCTCAAAAAGATCTGGGTACAGAGGGTCCCCCTTTTATGTGTCATTACTTTTGTGAGCCCTCCAGCAAAGCATTCATAATCAAATGATAATGTAAACCTCAATAACACATTTTAAAAAATTAATTTAATTAAGAAAATTAGGAAGCTAAGACTTCATTTGGCAGATAATTTGTGAAATATACTTCTAATGTTTGAAAGTAAAAAAAAAGGAGTTGAAATATTTGCTTCTCTTTTTAAAATTGTTTTTGTTTAAAGATTGATACTGCTCAGTCCCCCGTGTTTCATGGAATTTAGCAATAAAACCAGCCTGGGTCTGAAGTTTTCTTTGTGAAAATATTTTGATTGTAAATTTAATTTGTTTAACAATCAATAGTTGTAAGGCTACTTGAATTTTATATTTCTTCTATAGTCAGTTTTTCTTACACTGCTTTTAAAGAAATCATTAATTTCATTCTTTATCAAATTTATTAGCTTTATTTATATTTGTTTTTGAATTTCCTAATGTCCTCTAGAATTAGAGTGATCTTTCTTCTTTCATTCCTGTTTCTGTTTAGGTATCTCTCCCACTACCTCATGCATGCTCACTCTTTTTAATTCTATTGATAGCTAGAGATTTATCAATTTTATTAGTGTTGTCAAAGAATCAACCTTTTTTCCTTTTTACAGTTTGCTTCATTTATTTTATTGTAATCTTTATTATTATTATTGCTTCTGCTTTTATAGGTTTAGTCAATCTTTCTAACTTAAGATCGAAACTTAGAATAGTGCTTTTACCCCTTTTCTTTTGCAATTTGGGACCTTTACACGTTAGCTCATGTATGTCCCTCATGCCCTGATTAACCCACTTTGCACATGTAGAGACGGGTTCACAGAGCTTGTAGCGCTCTCCAATGGGTGGAACCTGAATTCAGACCCAGCAGCAGGCTCTAAGCCTCGCTCTGAATGCTTGAGCTCAGTGCACCTTGAGGTAAGAGGAATAGCAGGACTCCAGGACTCTGCAGCGCTCCTCAGTCACTTTCTGCACTCCCCACCCCGTGGCCTGGTCTCAGGCACCTTTCCTTCTGTGGCTGTGACAGTGGCTGTCACCAGTGTCCGAAGCACGGTGAGCTAGAGCCACATAGGCAGCGTAGATGCGCTGGTCAAACTAGCATACAAACATGTTCTCAGTGCAGCGTCATCACTAACGAAGCTCCACTTTGCCCCACCCCGCACCTCCCTCTGTTTTGTGCCTCCTGCAGCAGGGGTGCCTGGGGCTCCAGGTGGGCGTCACCGTGACCAGCCAGCAGTGCCCAAGCATCAGGGCCCACAGGGGCAGGAGAACGGGAAGCTTTCAAGGTCCCTGCTCCAGGCCGTCTGATGCATCCTCTACTCCCCGAAGAGCCCTCTGCTCATAATTGCAGCGCTTTTGCATGTGCTCCCTGACAAAAGAACAGATGTTTCCTTCAAGAACAAAAGAACAGGGCATAACTGTTGGCCTAACGGTTTGCCACTAATAACATTGAATGTGGAAGCAACAAGTCCTAACGAGAATGTCCCTATAGGATCACGAACCAGTGCCAGGGAATTAGAGTTGAAATGAAAGAACTCAGTGCTGTTTTTGCGCTTTTAATAGGCAGTGTACTGGATGTTTTTAACCTCTGGGTAAGTGGCAACAGGCTTCTCTTCCTAGCCACGTGCGTGGATCGCGTAGCTATACAGGAATGATGGCTTGGAGAATTACCTTCCAAGATCCCCAGTCTGTGCTCATTTTTGGAGATGCATTTAGATGATTATCACAGGCTTACCCAAACCTGCTGCTTCAGCTTGCCATATATGGGGCCATATATGGGGGAAGCATTCACGACATCACAGCACTGGGTCAAACTGCAAACACCAGTGCAAGTTTTTCTCTTCCTGGCTGGCTGGAACTTCAAAGGACCAAGAGCCCACATGCAAAAATGGAAAGCAAAGAGCCTTAGAAAGGGGCCTAGCTTCAGAACTTCCCCTGACTCCCCGAAATTCAGTCGACCTCGGGTCAGAACCTTCCTCCCATCACATCACGTCACCAGGTTCAACCACCTTTCTAGTGTAGTGCTTTCAATGTTTCATCTCTGAATCAATTCTCCTTTAACGTTGTCCTTGGAATTAGCCCAAAGGAAAGACATTTTCTATTCATTCTTTCCTCCAACCCGCTACCTACCCCAACTATTTTTTTAATTGGCAGAAATAGGAAAAATGATATTTTCATTCTTTTAAATTCTTTTGCTCTGCACTGTTAAGCACCAAAAGAGATCAAGGTTTGAATTGTGTAAGTCGTGATTAGAACAGACCATTCCTAGCATCACCTTCAAAAGCCTGTACTGTGTCAACATGTGCTTTGTACATCTCTCTTCACTGTCATTTGTCCTTCAGCCAGAATGGTAAAGCCTCCCGAAGTGGCCACCAGGTAGTGCACGCCAATAGTCCTGTATGAGCGTGTGGCCTGGATGCCCTTCTAGTTCTGATCTTTCTCTGTTGGTCTGTCGATGATTCAGGCAATCCATTGTATCGTCACCATCTCTTTTGTTTCAAAAATAACCAAGAGTTTCTTTTTTTTTTTTAATTGTGTCATTATCCTGATCACTGACATCGCATTTCCTGTTGTGGCCTCCAGGCCTCCATACTGGTGCCTTGGCTGTACAGGACCAGGCATGTGGAAGGACAAAGTTTTCATAAAGTGACTCTCTTGCTCCCTTGTGCATTTGCGTCCGTATCATTTTTCTTTAAATGTGGTTGAGGTAATATAGTTGAGAAATGTTGTTTCTTGGAAATTTTCAGGTTTTGAATGTAGTAAGGTGCCTGTGGTTGAAAATAGGCTCAGAATTTGGTACCAAATATGAGTCACTTTTTTGGGTTGGGTACCAATGTCGGAGGACTACGTGGATGCAGTGATACGCTTTTGTTACTTATAATCAAGCGTTCTGTGCGGTAGGGACCCACTGTCAACAGTAAGCTCTTTTGGGAACTGGATGAGTGTGGGTTACGAAATGACAGCTCTTTACACCCTATGATGGTGATGGGATTGAATTGGGAGTATTGGCATGGAAGGCAGACACTTCCTGTCCACGGATTTGTCTCTGGCCAGCCCGTGGCTCTGGGCAACCATCTTTCTCTGTGTGTCAGTTTCCTCATCAGCTAAATGGTCATAAGTAACCTTTCTCCACGACTTCTCACAAAATTAGTGTAAAGGTAAAACTGCTTTCTCTTTGGGATAGTGGTTTGAAATTAAACTACTGTACACGTAATTTAGTTGTACTTAACTCTACTGCACAGGATGCGTGAACCCTCAGCTCATCTGAGACAGCTCAGGATAAATGCAAACACAGTTAGAAGGACCCAGCTGCTGACGATTTTTCATTTTCCAGACTGTGAGTGAAATTCTACAAAATCGCAACTCCTCTATTTTACATTTATTTTTATGACTTGATTCAAAACCTAGTAAAAACAAATGGGCATCTATTACAATCCAAAATTGAGCTACCTGGGTGGCTTGGGTGGGAAGAAAAGCTAGAAATAAGGGAGAGAAAACTTACATTTCTATGGTCGTAAAAAAGTAGTTTGACAAAACTGCAGATGATGAAAATTGAACCAAAAAAGTGGCGCTAAATGGACTGCATTCCTGCCTCGGGGAAGAGGCCAGCTCTGGGGCTGTGCTGGGTTCTCCTCTTTCTTGTCAAATTATTGGGCGCCACCGCTTCACAGACAGAAATGTGGCTGTGTGGTTTTTGTTCAATGATGTTTGCGTTTCAATTACTACCAATGGCGTTCACCCGCCCTTATTTAATCCATCACGAAAGCGCTGGCTTGAACATCTCCTTGATTGCATGAAAAGGAAAAGGATAAAAAACAGTGTCCCAGGCCTGATGGGCAAGTGATTGGAGGTAATTTTTCCAGCAGGAGTGACAAATTTAACGCCCATTATCTCCTTCTTGTCCTTTCACTCCTTTCTTGGGAGTGAAGCCTCCTCTTCCGAAAACAGCCGCCTAGTCTACAGTAGGAACAGCGGCTCTGTGGGTGCCTGAAGGCCGTCCACACACCCCCTTAGGTGGTCCCAGGTCGCGGGACTAACCTTTTTGCCCTATAATCAGGGGTGATTACCAAAGCACCTCCTCTGGCTCCTGAGGTGTCTGGCTTTGGGGTATGCATGAGGGGGTCCCATGGCCCATGGCCCATGGCCCATGCTGGATACCGTGCACACAAGCTGGTGAGGGGACCCCTGCACCCCGCCCCCCAAGAGCTGGCCCAGGTGAGGTAGACCAGTTACCCAGGCCCAATAATCTTGGGGTGGACATCACCCCTTGGTGACAGCCAATTTGTTAGTCTGAGCTCTTTTAATACATATTCCCAAACTAATTGTCTCACTAAATTTGCTAAGTGCATTTTCTGGCGGCAGCTTTTCTACTTGGGAAAGATGCCAGAATTGTCAGCCGGTAAAGACTTCAGCCCTTTCTTGGCCAATTTGCCAAAAAAACATCAGAGGGAGTTATTGATCTTTTCCCTTGTACTCATTCAGTAATTCCCCCACCATTCCTTTTTTTTTTAATTTTTCCTCTTAAGCTGACATCCAATAAAAGCTATTTCTTCCAGGTGCCAGCAACATGCCAGCGCCAGCACCATTCGCGATATGAGTTGCATTTTCTCCCTGTTCCCTCCAAAGACCCTTTCTTGGTTCTGTTGACAACACAAAGACTGTCAAGCTCGCCTCCCTAGTGCACTTATCCCTCCGCAGCTGGGCGCCTTGGGATGCCTGCACCCACACCCCTGTGGGACACCACATTTGACTGTCGGTGCACACTTTAAAAAATTACACAGTCGGCAAGTTATCAGGGCAATCATATTTTATACTTAAATTGTAGAAGAAAGCCTGGAAGATTAGTCAAGGACATTTAAGTAGCTAATTAGTTTCTCTACAGGAGTAAATTTGGGATTGGCCTTCAGAAATATGAGCGATTCTTTCAAAATCCCTGACACCGAATGTGCCCCCCGCCCCCGCTGTGAGAGCGCTCACCTGCGGCCTTCTCCATGCTGGAGGCCTGGTCTCGCATTGTCCTATTAAGTAAGATAAAAGAAGGAGGCCTCGGGAACTGCAGTGGAATTACCGGAGAGATGGGCCAAGTGGCTTTGGTAACAATAAATATTTAAGCTTTCTGGGGAGCCGTTCAGAATCGGAGAGTGACAACTGTTAGCAGATGCTGGTGAGCCCAGGCAAATCTGTACCCAATTTGCCTCAATTAGCCTGAAAACATTCACCCCTTTGCTCGAACGATGCTGTACAGAAACACTCTGAGGATGCCTGGAGACTCCGAGGATGAAGCGACCAGGTCACTACAAATCTCCCGGCCACATGTTGCATCCATGCCTGAAAAATTCCCAGTCCATGTGGAGCAACATGGGCGAATGAGGAGATCGCAGTTCTACCCCGACGTGGGACTTGCCGTCTGCAGGAGTACCGGTGTCCTCAAAGTGCCTCCGCCAGGTCCCGCTCCCCCTTCATTCTCCCCAGGGTTGCTTCAAAGAATTCTGCTTCCCAAGGAACTCACACCCGCCATCTTTTCTTTCTCGAGCCTCATTCCCTCTCCTTGCCCACTCCGCTTTCCAAGGGTCTCCTGAGCGGGTGCTCCTGAAATGTGTTCATTTGGGTCTGCATTGGAGTTGGGAAGGGGAAGTTTTGATAGAGTGATAAGTAAGTCATTTGCAATTGATATGCGTCCTAAAAATAGAAGTGGGAAATTTTCGTAATTCTAAAATGGGAATGGGACCAAAATGTTTAGTCAGACATGATAATTATAGCTAACATTTATTGAGTGCTTATAATGGGCTAGCTACTGTTCTAATTGCTTTACATTTATTAGCTAATGTATTTCTCACAATAGCCCAATGAGACCATTATTATCACCATTTTACAAAGCAAGAAACAAGTACGGAGAGGGTGGAGTGTGATGAAAGTCACGGATGTGGGCTTCCCACTCCTCGGTCAGTATTGGGGACACAGCATCCTCAGTGCCATTCCAAAATGGTCTGAGATCTTGCCCCTTCACTCTCAAATACTTTCACAAGGACCATTCTTATCACATAGAGAACAATCTTGGAAGCTCCTACCTCAGAAGTATTAACAATCCGAAAGTAGTATTTTAGATTAGAGCATGACTGGCTATTCGTTACCTTGTTTTGGGGTGTATTAGGCTCCCAGGGCTGCTAGGAGGAAGCCCCACAGACTGGGTGGCTTAAAACAATGAAAAGCCAGAAGGCTAAATCTGGATAGCTGGCCAATGCTCACTGAAATTTCTAGAGAAGAATCTACCCGTCTCCTCCCAGCTTGTAGTGGCTCTGGCAATCCTTGGCGTTCACTGAAGTTTGGGTTGGTCACTGGCTATCTGTCTCCATACTCACATCAGTTTCCTCCTGTGTGCATTTGTGTCTGGTTTTTCCTCTTATGAGAACACTAATCATGTCATTAAGGTCTGCTCTCAGCTAGCATGACCTCATCTTCACTTGACTACACTTGTGAAGACTCTTTCCAAGTGTCACAGTCACATTGTTGGACATACAACAATACACATCTCAGCTCGTTCTATTATGTCCTCTGTCCTAATCTTGATCATTAAGTCAGAAAATAAGTTTTCTCCACTCAGTTTTTCTTTTTCTGCTAACACACACGCGGAAGCACCTACACACTTCCACGTCCTCCTTCAACAACCTCTAGTCTATGAACAGATGTTTCTCCCATAATAACCAGCCACTAATACCACACTTGGGGGACTTAAGATTGGGGGAGAGCAGTGCTTAAGATAATTTTTTTTGTTATAGCACACCCCTTTTACTTTCTCTTCTTTTTTTTTTAAAGATTTATTTATGCACACAAGAGCTGGGGTACAGGCCAGAGTTGTGGGAGGTGAGAGGATTCACCAGAGACAGAGTGGGGAGCAGCACAGGCAGATAGATTGAAACACGCTGCTGAGGGGAGCAGCGGGCGATGCAGGAGAGGTCTGCTGTGCCACGTGGGTCCCCTCCCTGGCCGGGGATGGAACTCTAGCCTTTGTGCTTCACAGTGCGGCGTTCAACCTGCTGCACCACCAGGGTGAACCTTACTTTCTCTTCTAACTTGCCTTTTCATTGTTTATCTATAGCAGTTCTACAATAGGATGGATGTCATCAAGTAGTTGAAATGGTCAGTTGTTGTTGTACAGGATTTACTCAGCCTCTTATAAAAACTCTAGCCACTATTTAACCTACATATAATATTTCAACAAATTGAAGATACACAATTTAGCCATTTTCCTATCTGGTCCTTAATTTGTTACCATTTTTTTTTGTTTGTTTCACACTGAGGGTGCAATGTATATGTACATATATCTTTTTGTTTGTTTGTTTGCTTTGGATTTTTTGGTAAGCTGAATTTCTAAATGAATAGAATGCTTTGGTACACCTTGGTGTCCTATTGTTTCATAGATTGCTGTTGGCTGCACCATAATCAATCCAGTGTTGTTATCATCAAACTTATCATTTAAAATTTTGTTTTAAATGGTCTTTAGTTATTTTAATTTTAGCTTCATTATCATGGTTGAGCAATTTTCAAATGTATTGCTTTTAAACATTAAAATTATCTGGGAGCAGAAAAACAGGACCCCTTATCTTTCTCTCACAGTTGTTAAAAACATGTGAGAAAGAAGTCAGATTGAATTAGTTGCATAACCCAATATTTCAAGTTTCCTGAGTTGATATGGCTACAGTAATTTAATTTTTGTTCTTAATGCCCACATTTTCAAATTTCATAATTAGCAAAAAATTAAAAACACATATATTTGTTTTATTAATGTAATTATAAGTTTGTGAAAGATCAAGCACACATACTCTTGCATTTTAATTAAGTGACATTATTTAAATATCTACTCTACTTGGTGGTGTTTTCCCCCTAATTTACCATGGCCCTAATTTACATGTCCTAAAGACTCACTATAAACTTGTTGAATGGACGATGATTCACCCCTTAATGGATTCATAAGTATCTGCTTAAATTAGCTTTAGTAAATAAAATTACTAGCTTATCACTCACTTTTCTCAAATAAATGCTGCTAAATTAATTTACCAGTTTATCATATTGCATTATGACTTTAAAATGTGTATTAATTCATGTTGATTAGAAATTTACCTTTATACTGGATTTCTAAATGTGTTTACTTTAAATTCTGTGTATAATTAAAGGGGCCCTGTTATATTCAAATATACAAATAACCTACTGATATGTGTTTAAAATCACATTTACTGTGCATCAGTTAATTATTATCAGTGACTCCATGAGTATTCTGCTGAGGGTGGGCTAGAAAAGGGTTTTTATTTAGGCAATACAATTATGCTTCATATCAAATTAATTGTGTTTTCCCGATTCTTCTGTTTTATAGCAAGCATAAAATTGACTGCAAATTCAGCCTGGGTACTCATCCTACATTTATTTAATATCAACCTCTTTCTTGGCCTCCACTCAAACTTTATGTTACCACTTGGGACTTAGTAGTCTTGGCTACAGGCAAAGAAGACTGACCTCTAACCTCCATCTATTTATTCAGGACTTAGCAGCTCCTGATCTGGTTCTCTTCCGACCCCAGAACCACCCCACAGAGCTCAGCAATCAGGATTCCTGCTTTATGAACTGATTTCATTCATAATTATATATATACACACACGCATGCATACATATTTTAATTTTTTTTTATCTTATGGCTCTTGCGTTCTAGGTTTATTTTGTGGTTCTAAAGTAGATGAACAATTTGCAGTAGATTCTAAAGTAGATGACCCTGAATTTGCAGTCAACTTCATGCTTGCTATAAAACAGAAGAATCGGGAAAGCAATTAATTTGATATGAAGCATAATTGTTTTGCCTAAATAAAAACCCTTTTCTAGCCCACCCTCAGCAGAATACTCATGGAGTCACTGATAATAATTAACTGATGCACAGTAAATGTGATTTTAAACACATATCAGTAGGCTATATGCATATTTGAATATAACAAGGTCCCTTTAATTATACATAGAATTTTAAATAAACACATTTAGAAATCCAGTATAAAGGTAAATTTGTAATCAACGTTTGTCATAGAAGAGGAAAGAGAATGCTATTACAACCAACTTAACTGTTTTGCTCCCAAAGGGTGTAGCATTCCTTTTTCTTAGACCACACAGTATTTAAACAAAATTTGCTGGTTGAACTTCTGTGTAATATTTCAATGCTCAAGAGATTAGATTGGAAAGAAACAGTGAACCCAAGAGGTAGCCGAGGTCCCTGTGTGAGAAATGAACTTGGTTATGTATAGGGGGTGAATGATAAAAGGATGTGGGGAGGGGGTGAAACTGAGAAGAGGGGCTTTCTGGAGGTCTGAGGAGATATTTAGGTAGTGAGACATTTTCATTAGTGGTAGCCACCTGAAGAAATTAAAAAGACATAGAGCTTCCAACATTTAATTTCAAGTTGTCACTTCACAGAATTCCTGTTTAATTCTTCTCCGGGTCTGTGGGGAGTTAAGTTGCCGATCTATGTTGACATAGCGATAGTGAATGGAAAACAAGCAGGAGAGGTATTCTGCTCCCTGAGCAAAGAAATAGACCAGAGCACCAGTTGTGCCCCTCCTTGAACTCTCTTTATTACTAAGAGCTCCTACATTTCCTGAAAAGTCCTCTCTGGAGTACGCTCCTGGAGCCAGCACTGCTCCCAAATACCTGATGTGAGCTCAAGGCTGCTGGCTTAAGAGCAGCAGGATGCGCTGGCCCAGTTGCTGCAGCACACGAGCCAACTCGGCGTGCCCAGAAGTCGGAGCGGCACGAGTGACCTCCAGGATCCACACTGGGGTATGGTCTGCCCCAAGGTCTGTGGGATGCTCCAGGGGCCGTGGCCCTCCTTTCTGCCTCCTTGGGCTACTCCTGGTCACTAGGAGCCTGCTGGTCACCAGGGTCCCGAGTTTGGAAAGACTGGATCTCAGATTCTACCTTTTTAAAATTTTTTTTATGTAGTATTTATTTATGCACACAAGAGCTGGGGTATAGACCAGAGTTGTGGGAGGTGAGAGGAGTCACCAGAGGCAGAGTGGGGAGCAGAACAGGCAGATGGACTGAAACACACTGCTGAGGGGAGCAGTGGGTGAGGCAGGAGAGGTCTGCTGCACCCTGTGGGTCCGCTCCCTGGCTGGGGAGCGAACTCAAGCTATAGTGGTGATAGCCCTGAGACTTAACCTGTAGGCCACCAGGGAGAGCCTCTCTGTTCCCTCTCTTATGACATTTCTCCCTTATGCTTTCCCTTTCTACTCCAGAGTTTTGACCTGTCCCCACCTTTGGCTCTAGAGTAATAGAGGAATCAAGGTGAGTCTGGGTACTCATGTGCTGGTAAATATTTAGCCTTTGCCTGCAGCTATGGGGTAGCCCCTAAATCTGTAGTCGTAGCCTTCCCCAGAAGGACTATCAGAGTGTCAGCCCTAATTCCTAGGCCTCATACCAAACAAGCTGGACTTACTCAGACTATGCCCTCCTGATGGAGACGGCTTTGCTTCTTAGGAACAACTGGCCTCATTGTCTCACTGTGGGTGCGCCCCCAACTGCCTCACAAATAAAGTGCACTTGGATAAATGGAGGCATGTTTTATTCTGATGGAAAAACAAAGGGGAGAAGAGAAATGGCAGAGGCATTCTGGTTGAAAAGGAATGCTATTAAGGCTAAATGTATTCATTTGTCTTTTTACCTAATAGGCAATAAAAGATTGCCCCGTTAGAAGAGAAACCCAGTGCCGGATGAGATGCCAGAGGAGCTTTTGTCCAAAGTTTCCAGATATCCTTAAGCTTGTCATAGTTCCCCTGGAGCATCTTTCTTAAAGTTCAAAGACATCAATTATCGATGCAACGGGAAAGAAACTAAGCCAGAGAGGCAAAAACATAAACAGATTTATATTAGGCAGAAAGTAAGAACATATAATAATTGGAGATGGGTGCCAGACTTTTCCTTAGGTTTGTGTTACTATAAATCATACTATATTATTCATAAAGAGAGCAATCTAGGGCTTTGAAACAAAAAAGCAAGCAAGAAAAGAACCCAGATTTGGGCTTTGTTTAATTTTCTATACATGTAAAATCTTAAGCAATATCCAGTCCCTTGAGATAGCAGTTGCCTCATCTGGACATTGGAAATTTTTGCCCCATTTTCTTCCAGAAATTCTTTTGAAGATCGAGTTGAAGATAATAGTGACTAGCTGCTAGTAAGTATAGAGTTATTTTTGGCTGGAAGTCAAGTGAGGTGTGGTAGTCACACTCCCCGTAACTAGGTAGGTACTTAGGGTTCTCTGAGGATGCTATTATGATCAGCTTCAACTAGGAGGAGAATTTGAGGGATGACTTAGGTCCTGTGCAGAGAATAGGACCTAGAGAAGCATAATTCAGCTCATCTTGATGAAAATCTTTACAAAGATTGTTCCTACAGGAATAGGCAGCTCACTAAAAAAGACAGCTTGAAGCCACTTCACACATTCAGCAGCTGGACAGATGGACCCTTTGAAACTTCAATTTCCTCATGTGTCAGGTAATAAAAGTACCATATCTATTTCCTCTGTACCAAGGTTTTTCATGGTAGACACTTTGTAGGCTTTTTTCAAGGAGATCATTGTAATATTCTTTTGCTTTCTCAAAGATGTATTTATTAAGGTGTGCCACCTTCCCTCTCCCCGTTCCTGTCTAGTCCTTTCACAAGAGACTCAGTCCTTGCCTGATATTCGTGGGATAATTTCCCAGTCCTGCTTCCTTTGTCTTCCCAATCTCTAAGGTTTTCCCCAGATACAGGACACTTCATTCTTGAACTGGAAAATGCTTTAGCTGGACACTCATTTTAAGTCTTCCTCTCTCGTAGCTCACAGCAGAGTGTGGTTCTAAGCATGTTTTTACTTTTCTCCTTCATGTATCTCTTCCATGATTTTAGTGCAAAGTTGTTTTTTGTTTTGTGCTTCCTCCATTTTCCCATCCCACCTGAATGGCCAGTCCAAAACTGAAGCTGAAAGGCGATATTCTCTGGTTGGAGCAAGTGTTGAAGATGCTGCAAAGCCATTTGAAATAAATCAGTATAGACTAGAACTTTGTGTAAGAGAAACGTATTTTTAGAAGGTTGGTTATATTTTCATGGGGCAAAATAGCTTAGTTGAGACAAGTGGTCAGTGACCTGTGTACAAATTGCAAGCCTGCATCTATGACTGACCAAATGGGTGGGTGGGGGGTCAAGTGTATGGTGGTGATGGACACTAAGGTGGGGACCATGACCCAGTGCATACAGCTGTAGGATTGTGTGCTGCGCTTCTGAAGCTTACATAATGTTATAACCAATGTTACCTCAGTAAAATGTATTAAATGTATTTAAAAAAAAGACTAGCCTGGTCATGGAGAGGAAATCTCAATGTCAATGTCAGTTTTCTATACAATGTCAGTGAGTCCCAGCTACATAAAATCAGACACACTAAGGAAAAAAGGCTCAGCTTCTCCTTTTCACAACTGCCTCTACCTTTTTGTTATTCACCTCCTTCTCATATGCAAGAAAAAAAACCAACAGATCCACTTTCTTAAAGCAATTACCTCACTTCAAAGTTAACTTCAAACCCCCATATAACCTTTCAGACTGTTTTCACATTTTGATATGGACTTGGCAAAATTAATGACAGAGATAACTTCACATTTTTGGTTCCCATGGAGTAGTCAATGATCAGTGTTAAGACAGTGTCACCCAAATGCTGAAGGCTATAGAAAATATGTCTTCAGCTTAGTGGTTATTTCTAGAATCTGTGGCTACCCCCAGAGCTTACACCTGAAGGACAGGTCAGGGCAACCAGCCTCCTTGTTTCAGTTTAACTAAATGTTCAACATTAAATTCCATTGTCTTAGCGCTCAATTTATAACACACAGACATGTAAGTACTCACATTCAGATGAATAATTGCAATAAACCTATTTCTTGTCAATATGACCAAATTTTAACTTTACAAAGAAACCAACCTCTAGCGAATCATTAAATTGGTATTGATTATTCACATTCCAAAATGCTTAGAGAAGAGCTAAGTTAGGGACCTTTCAGACTCCTACCATGCATTGGAAGCGAGTTACTTCTGTTACAATGATCTAAGATTAGACAGCAGTGGATCTTATATAAGAACTGAAACAAAGTTAGAATTGAAATAATTGCGTGTGACTATGAGGGGGTTGGAAATATTTTTAAAAGAATGTTTCTCATTGTTGCATGGATAGTGAGAGTAACTGCCAAAATGTGGGCAAAACGAGAGAATTATGCAATGGGAGGAAAGAAATCAAAACATGCAGCATAATTCTGACTCTATTGTTACCAGGGTTTTTTTTTTTTTTAATTAATAATAAAATCTAGCAGGTGGAGTGAGTCAGTGGATGAATCAGGAAGGCCCATAGAAAACAAAACTCTTGAGCAAAACACACTTCCTCACCTCAAATTTCAGTTGCTTTAAACGGTCTTTCTATGGCACATTGAATCTGTAGGGAGACACGTCCACGGAGTTCGAGCCAATTTGCCCTCTCATCTGGATTCAAACCTGATGGAAGTGAGGGCTTTCTAGGGCAGATTTTTCACAGGATTTCTCTCAAATTTCAGAAAGTAAAATAAATTTTGTTAAGGTGTATCTAGAAGTGCCAGGGGAAGGGGATAGTTATTGTAGTGGGGAGAAAAATAGGGGTGAGATGGAAGGAGTGGGGTTGAGAGAATTCACCAGAGACAGAAAACGCCATTTATTAAAATACACTGTGAAGAGAAGCAGTGGGTGAGTGGGAGGGGTCTCCGCTGAAGGAGGGCTTGAGGATCCCTTTTAGCGTTGTCCTTGCGGGTTTCCTTACCTGGAGCGCCAGTTTGCACCAGTCTTGTCTGGGGTGCTGGTCTTTGACACAGAAACATGTCCTGGCCCATTGTCCATATTCCTGAAGTTGGGCTGGTTTTTCTGGTCTTGTGGCCTTGTGCCTGAGGAAACCTTATCAATTCCAGCCTCCCAAACCCGCCTAATGGGGCAGGAGTGGGGGCTTAGTTTATTAACCTTATTAAGTTGTACCCTGACAGTAATGGGGATGGTGGGGTATCATCAAGGAAATAGTGTTTATTCTGTGTTGGAACAAGGAGAACACTCTTAATTCCAGCCTGACTCTGGTTTTCTAAATTGTCTCCCTGCTGGCCTCTCTCCTGTTTCATGAGGCATCTTTCTAAATCTCAGAGGTAATCATGGTGATTTTTTGGACAGCATGGGCACCCATCTTGGGTGATGACAGGCCTCAGCATTCCTGATGAGTCTCCTGACATTTCTTGGACTTCTGGAGGTGCCCCGCTGTGAGAAGTAGTCACCTCATCATGTCTTCCTGCAGCGCCCTTGGGAAGGCTGTGCACTGGTTCCGGGCTCGGAATCTTCAAGTACCTCAGATGTTTGTTATCTTCACTTACTTGTGCTAGAATGTCCCTGTGTTCTGTCTCAGGAGGGACAATGTTATTTTTTCTCAGGGTTCAGTCTTGGTCTCTGAGGTTGGGCTGAGAAACAGATACCAGATATTTTTTTATTTATTTTATCTGTAAACCAACTTTATGGTAGTGTTTCAAGTGGCTCCGACCCCACCCGCTGGTTTATCAAATTCAACCAAGGTATGCATCCAACCTTCATCTCAACTGGACACCCCGATACACTTATTTTTATTTTAATTACCTAGACCATGACTAACATTTCCCAAATATCTCTGGGACTCTGAAGACCTTCATGCTCCTCAAAACCTTCCCACTCCATCAGGACTTACCATTTGCCATCCAACTCTGCTCTGTTTTCATTTGTGCTGGTCATTTTCTACAAGTTTGTGGCTGAGTTGATTTAATAGTCAAACAGTGAGTGATATTCTAGCAAAAGCCTGTCTGGAGGTAACCTATAGAAAAGCAGTAAACAAAGATCTTAAAACTAAATGTTGGAAATGGCTGCCTTAGCCCTTCTTTAAAATGCTCCACTGAGATTCCCAGAAAACAAAATGTTTTCTTCTAAATAAGCCCCATGACCCACATGGTATCTTTTTTGGCTTTATTAAAATTTAGCACTTCATTGATATCTCAGCTCTCTATCAGGAAAGACTGGCTACTTTATTTTGATATAATAGAAGGAGCTCCTTAAAATATTACTATAGGAACATAGGGATATTCTGCTTCCATATCCCTATCTCCTTTTTAGATATTTTTTCCCAACATAAACTTTTCATAAGTTTACTGGGGAGGGATTCATGGTCAATTTACTGCTCTCACATCCCATAGCTGACTGTAATGATCCTCTGCTTTGACAATGACCCACCAGTCAGACTTGGGAAACACTGGTCTGAAAAGAAGTGCAAAGCTTCAAATATAGTCCCACTATGTATACTTTGAAGATGAATTGGAAAGATTTAGCATAGTAGGTAATAGATGACACTAGTAATGTTATTATCCTTATTCACCACTGGTCTTTAAATGAAAATTTTTTAGTATTGCCCCACAATCTCTCTTCTGAAAACCTGAGTGTCAGATGTATTTCAGAGAATAGGCGTTTACTGATTGTATAATGAATGTAACATTTCCTGCAGGGTAATAAATAATAAAACATTCATTGTGATACTTTGCATTTACAGTTCAGGGGTTTGGCCAATGGCATGAAAGAAGTGCCCGTATAGAGATAGCTCTCAGTTTCTTCATCCTTGTCTCTGTTTTTTTTTATCTGGATGATGGATGCTGCCATCTTGGATTCTGAGGATGAGGTTTGAGGAAGCACATGACCTGAAAGAAGTATGTAGAGGCTAGACAAGCCATGCACAGGTTACCCCTTGGCTTCACTTGCATAGGGGAGAAAGTAGATCTTTCTTTTTAAGGCACTGTTATTTATTTATCTTTTTTAACACGTGACCCAAAATCTAACCCAAAATAATTCATATCTAATGGAAAATTAAAGTACTAGATTAAGTAGGATTTTTGCTTCATTTTGGAACTGGTATAGTTTCTCTGTATTTCCATTTAGGTATAGAGAAAACCCCACGTCAATGCATTATATTCTGTGTGCCTGTGTAGCTAATTAGATTTCATGCATGAAAATATGAATGCACCACAGAAGAATCCAGAACAGGGTAAGCCAATTATGGAGTTGGGGTGAATCCTCTTTATTTCTTTCATTGATCTATATAATGAAAGCTTTAAAAAAGCACACATTTACACAAAATTGACTCATAGTAGGGCAAGTATCTGCTTCATCCTCATGGTAAGTTTCACAAGAAGATTATTTTGCCTCCATTTTTATTTTTTTAAAATATTTATTTATTTATGCATACAAGCACTGGGGTACAGGCCAGAGGTGTGGGGTGGGTGAGTGGATTTGCCAGAGACAGAGCAGGGAGCAGAACAGGCAGATCAGTGGAAGCACACTGCTGAGGGGAGCAGCGGGAAAGGCAGGAGAGGTCTGCTATGCCATGTGGGTCCCCTCCCAGGCTGGCAGCAGGGATCAAACTCGTGCTGCAGTGGCTGCGGCTTGCTTCATAGTGTGTTGCTTAACCCACTGTGCCACCAGGGAGGCCCACCTTCCATTTTTCTAATCCACATAGCATTTGTGATTCCTTGGTGACTAAAGAAGATACCTGCAATTCAAAGCAGTCAGGGAGAGGTGACTATTTGACCACATTTACCAAAGGGAAGATGAAAGCAATCCTAAAACAAGTAAGACTTTCTTCTGCATATTCATTTAGGACTTGATTGTTCTTATACATGGGCAAATCAGGATCGGCCCCAATGTTAAATCTGAATTATATGTGTCTAAACTCTGATTGTCCACAAAACAAGGGCTGATCACTCAGAGAAATTCATTCCCCTCTGATGTTTGGGAACCATTTAGAACTTTCTAAGTTCAAGGTTGGTGGAGCCCAGGGCAGTAGACTCCAAAAGCTATGAGTTGGGATATGTCAGTATTAGCGGTTGGTTATTCATGTTAATAGGTTTTATCTCTATTTAAAAACCTAATATATTGTTTGCATTATTTTATAATAATCTATCTGCTATTTTTACACATTCTTTTTACATATTCCTCTGACTAAAGTCTCAGATGGTTAATATGTAGCTCTCAAGACTACCACAGTGTCTGTGCACACTTAAATTTTTCCATGAGATCTAGCTTTAGTTTGCATATTTCTTGTATGTTTTTCCTCTGGCCTGAGGAAATGAGAATGAATGCCTTCATGCAGAGCTTTCCAAACTATGATATCAGATTCCATAGAATTCACATAGAGCTATCTCATGTTGAGCAAAGGAAGGTAAGATGGCTCTTGACCCTCCTACCTGCTAGATTGAATTTTATCTGATTTATGCATTAGATCACCATGTACATTCTGTTTGAATAAAAGGGCTCTGTGTTGAAAGATAAAATAAACTGAAAAGTACTGGTGGAGGGCAAGTGCTTCACTGCTATTAGAAAAATAGTCTTCAATGTAAGTTCCATTCTGTGGCTAAACATAATCAGCATTAAGCATTTGAGGTGTAACTATTCATATGTTGTGTGTCAAAGGAAAGGAAATAGGTTGTCTTTTTAATTTTTTTTTAGCAACAAAGCCATTTCCAATACTGTATTTGTGAATATGGAATACTAGAAATCATGGGTGGGGGGAGGGTTTCAGGACAAAGTGATTTAGAAAGTATTCATCAACTGAGATGCTACAGTGACCTAAAGAAGACTGAATATGACTCCAAAATGCTTACTTCACAGGGGAAGCATAGACATTGAGGATGAATTGGGTATATTAAGCTCTAGAGAATCACTCTTTCCTTTGTGAAAGACACAAGATGGTCTGAGATCCTGCATGGATGTTCCAGCAGTTCCGTGTACCTGCGTTTCAGCCAGCCCTGTGACGAAGCCCCACTAGAACTGCTTGGTTCACCTTCCAACACTCTTTGACTATCCACTGCCTCTTCCTCCTGAAAGCTGTCTTCCACCCTTAATCTTATACAGGAGCCTTCTTAGTCTGCCCCCACCCCACATGCTCTCAGCTGCTTCCCTTCTCTTGTACCTGTGCCATGGAAACCTCTCAGAGGCACCACCTCTGTCTCATATCCATGTGGCCTGGCATGCAGGGAACCCAACTGTCCTAGTTTGCCTGAGGTCGTTACTGAGATGTGGGAATTGCTGTGGCTGAGTTAGGAAGGTCCCAGTTACAACAGGTTAAGTAGGCATCTGTATCCTTACCTTTCTTCCTCAGATCTTTGGCTCAGCATAGTCCCTTTCAAACCCTGTATTTTTCTCAACAAAGCTCATAAAAGGCCTACTTATGAGTGTTTTGTAGGAAAACATTGAATTTATCCCAATTCTTTGAATGGTGCATATTCTCCAACTCATGCGTGGGTCTCCTCCAACAATGTCTTCTTCTGGGTACTCCTCATTGCTCTGTCTTATCTCTGCTGAGACTTTCTAGAACTAAAGCTCCAGAATCCAGATTCTTCTGTCCCTGATCTCATTCCATTCAGTATTTTTGTGGGTGCATCTCTGGGTACCAGGGCCAGTGTGCCAAGTTCTGTTCCTCACTCCCTGGTGAGGTCCTGGAGATGCCTATCAGGCATACCCTCCATCAGTAGCCAGGGGAAAGTGAAAGTATATTAATGACCTTTACGCTCAAACTCAAGGTGATCTCTCTGCCCTTGAACTTGTGCCTATAAGATCTTAGCACCCATCCTACTTATCAAGAAGATAAAATGTAGACTGTAACTGAGCCCTGGTAAGCTGTTTGAGTAGCCTCAGTACCTGGAAGGTTTCCTTCTGGTCAGATAACAGGAATTGGTGGCTGCTTTCTGAAGACAGGTTCTCTAAGCTGCACGTAGTAAGTCAAATCTCAGTAGTTGGGGAAGTGCCACCTGTGAGCAAAGGTACCCTCCAGGTGCTTAGTGACAAAGTTCTTAAAAAGAGAGGGCACCGATGAGCAATTAAGCACTTTCACTGTCTCTCAGTAAAGTGATTTATTGAGAGTCATACATCATTTGTTCATTCATTTCTTCACACAACAAATATCGTTGTGTCCATGCTAGGTGTCACACAGGCTCTGGATGCACAGTAGGAAATTAAATAGGCAAATATCCCTTTCTTTGTGGAGCTCACACGTGAGTGGGGAGAGGCAGCCCGTGAACAAAGAAACAAAATGCTAGGGACTGAAGTAAGGCTAAAAGGAAAAAGAGTGCTGGGGTGGAGGGCTGCAATTAAAAAGGGAAAGGGCTTTCTCAATCAGAAGGTGATGCTTAAGTGGAGGCTTAAAGGAGCTGAGAGTGCCAGCCCTATAGGATGGGGCTGGTGGAGGGCGTTCATGGCTGGAAGGAAGACATGCCTGGTTCTGGAGTCTGGAGGGTGCTGGAATCATGGAAGACCAGTAGAGGGGCCAGTGTGGCTGGGGCAGAGTGAGGCTGCATGGGTAGAGCAGGGAAGGGGCTCCTATGTGTGTCTGACTGCAGGCTGGTGGAGAAAGCCCCCCATCCTTTTACCTAGGGAGAACTGAAGGCACTCTTTCTTGGGCCATGGAACCCTAACCTGGCTGTAGGCAACCTGGTTCAAACCTCAGCCTTGTTTCTCATGCACACAGGCCACGTGACCTCTTTTGGCCTAGATTTCCTCATTACAGGATAGAAAGTCAGGCAAGTAGATTTCCGGCATTCTCAACACTGAAGTTCAAGTGCTCGTTTAAAAGCACACCTTCATGTGATAGGATTCCATTTCATATGCTAATATGCCCTTTCCTAAAGAATTTATTATGAAAGTCCTTTATACTTACAACATACAAGTGGAAAACAAAAGCAAGTGCTTTTCAGCTACACTAAAATAGTTTATTATTGTTGCTGTTATTTTTTATTGTTGGTACACTGATAGGAGACGGGAGAGATGAAAAGTAGAGGTAAAATTTAAGAAAATTCAGTTAGCCTATCATTTTCCTATACAAGCCATTGGATACTTGCAGGTTCATCAGTTCATTTTTTAAATCTTAAATTGGTGAGAAAAAGGTAAAAGGCTGTTGATGGCTAACAGGAGTGAGAGGAGATTTTAGGACATTCCTTAACCAATTACAGCAGAAATAATATTAGAACCAAACAAAATTGGAATCTCTTGGGTCTGAGCCTGAAGATTTTCCCACCGAGTTATGGTGAGAAGCAGGGAAGTTCAACCAACGGGCTGAGTGACCCATCCCCACGACGCAGGTGCCCGCATCGGCGCCTGCCCCTCACCCCGCCCCAAGCATCGACAGACTCCTGCACCGAACACAATCCAGTGGGGAAACCAGTTAGGACAAAATGTTGTAAGCACCGTGAGTGGGAGCGGGTGCAAAGAAACCCCGGAGGTGCACGTGGGGCAACTCGGGGCGACTGAGAAGGCTTCACCGAGAACATGACATTGTCACTGAGCTGAAGGAGACGAGCAGGCGTCTGCCAGCCCAGAAAAGAGCAAATGGCATGCAGGCAGACTCTTTACCCACAAAAGCAGGTTTACGGGCGAGCACACGGCGCTTTTGGAATCGGTAGGAATCCATCGTGGTGAGAGCCAAAGCAAGCTGGGAGTGACAGGGAGGGGAGGGTGGAGGAAGCACCCTCATGTGCCTACTTCATACATTTATCATTACAACATCTGGGGGGGGCAGTGTCACCGCGGGCAGGAAATGGGGTCCTCTTGCCATCTGCTTCTTTCTTCTTGGGTTTTAAGCGAGGGCTTCCTTCATCCCTCAGCCTCCTTGGCACTCCCATCTGGCGTTCCGGCGAGGTTCAGGCCTTTTCTCCTCACGCCCTTTCCCTACGTTTCCGAGGAAGGTTCTGGTCCTTCTGAGGAAGCTGGTTCCTTAGACATAGCCTGGATCATGCTTATTTCTATTTTAGTTCCTTTGCCTTCGAAAACCCAGGAGGGGGCGTTTGTCCCAATGGAGGCCTTTCTGCCGGGAGATGAGATGCTCAGGGAGGAACGTGCCAGTGGGACCGGATCATCATTGGGGCGACCTGGGCAGCGCTGGGGGCGAGGGGTGTTGGCCACAAACTTCTGAAGAAAAGACTGTTATTTGGAATCTTGAAAATATGCTTGGTTCCCAGACCCAGAAACTACTCTTCCAAGTTAAAAAAACAACAATCGTTCTTTTTAAATGGGGTAACATCTCTGGAATACATCGTTCCCAAAATAAGATCCTCCAATTTGGAAAAATCTAGCTGAAATAAATGAAAATAACAGATGGAAGAGAAATAACAGAAGCTATCCAAAGAACAGCAAGAGAGATGAAGTGGGGAGTCATCTGTCTAGAAAATGGCACTCCGTTGTACTTTTGAAATTAAAGGTACATTGACTTCTGAAGAGACTGTGATTTTTCTCCTGACGGCTCCCCTTTACACATTATGTCCTTTCTGGGCCAAGGTGAGCACAGAAGAGGTAGAGTTTGCTTTTCTATTCCTGCCTCTCCCATTCGCTCAGTTCCCATCTGTTCAGAGGTGTTAAGATCAGCGGCCCGGCGCTGGCTCGGGCTGAGGCCCGGGCTCCTGGCAGAGCGCTGGGTAAATACGGAGAGGCTATTAGCACAGGGATGTTTAATAACAGATTATTTATGTCCTTTCAGGCTCGTCTGCGTGCAACTGTGGGCAATCTGGGCCTCCTTGGCAGCCTGCGAGGGCCGCGACAGCAGGGCTGGGCCGGTGCTCCAGGCCCAGCCAGCGGGTGCTCCCTGGGGTGCTCCTCTCTGACCTCGTGATTCCGCCACCTCATTGACAGCGGCGCCTGCAGGCTACATAATTCATGATTCGCTCCTGCTCTTCCCACCAGCTGAGACCTGCACGCTGCTGACTCTGCCTTCCCTCGTCCTCCGGGTCCCAAGGAATCTGAGTGTCTTTGGGGCAGCGTCTGCTGAGTTGTAGTCGGGGCATTGGGGGTACTCTGATGAGCTGCCTACGACTCTCCTTTGGGCTTCTTTTCTTTTTTTAGAGATTTTATTTCTTTACGCACACAAGAGCTGGGGTACAGGCCAGAGGTGGAGGTGAGAGGATTCACCAGAGACAGAGTGGGGAGCAGCACAGGCAGATGGATTGAAACACACTGCTGAGGGGAGTAGTGGGCGAGGCAGGAGAGTAGTGGGCGAGGGCTGCGCCCTGTGTTTCCCCTCCCTCGTTGGGGATCGAACTTGCGCTGCAGTGGCTGTGGAAGCTCCACAGAGCGGCGCTTAACCCACTACGCCACCAAGGAGACCTTAGAAGTCTTTCCCTGACGAAAGAGAGGGTTGCCGTGGTCAAACAAGTTGAGTGTCTGCTTTGGGCCCTGCCCTGTCTACTGAATTGAACTTTACTTTGTGTCACTTCAGGAGGAGCTGGTCATGAGCTGCTGGCAGATTCTTCCTCTCCTGGGTCCTGTTCTCCCTGCTCACACTCTTCTCTTCTCCCCCCAGGCCTCTTTATTCCTGAGTCAAAGGCACAGCCTTGCAAGAGCATTCCCGGCAAGAAATCTCATCTCATGTCCTTGCAGGAGAAGGGCAGGGCTACAAGGGCCAACCCACCAGCCAGCACGCCAGTGAGAGCCTGGAGGGCATGAGTTCACAGGTAAACTCCACCACTCCACCGTGTCCTTGCAAAACTGCTGGGAAGACTGGAGCCAAGTCACCAAGGGAAGGCTGACATTACCCTCATTGACTTCTCATCCCATTGCAGTTTTGCAAACGTCCATGAAGGGCTATAAGCTAGAGTCATTTGTAGAAATGTGGATGGGGCTAGAAGGGATTATTTATGCTCATTGAAATAAGTCAAAAGGCAAGAGAAAAATATTGGGTGGTTTCACTGTTAGGTGGAATGTAAAGGAACAAAAAAAGGGCTCAAGGAAAAGAACGATAATAATAATAATAAAAAAAAAACACGACAAGAACAGAAGGACAAAGACAAACCAAAGGCACCTTCTGGGGGGGTGGGGGAAGGGACTAGGTTGAAGGCAGAAAGAGCACAAGAGACTGAGATGACAGTGCACGGGTGAAATGGTGGGAATTCCATGGGGACTACAATTGATGTCAAATATATATAAATAATTTTTTTAAAAAAGAGGACACTGTAGTGACTCCCTAAAGTTTAAGTGGAAGCCACCTCAGAGAGGATCTGTGAGGGCCCATCAGACACAACACGTCCTACTTTCTAGCTTTCCCCCAATCCCACCTTCCACATTTTACCAAGTCCCAGAGCCAGAGGGATGTAGGGATACATTCTAACTGCCAGAGCCAAAGAGGGGGAGGCCCTGCGGTCCATGTTCTCCAGCTGATCGCTGAGGCAGGAAGAGCCTTTTATTTCCCAGGCCTCTTGTTCTTTCTGCCCTGTCCTCACAGTCATGGAAAGTGTGAGGCTGTCAGAGGAGAAGGGCTCGGAGGAGGTACCAATCACAACAACAATCACAAAACCAAGCACAAAACCCCCAACAACTGGGGAGCGAAGTGGGGTGGAGAAGCATGAGAGACAGTTAATTTCCCACTGGAAATTCCCAGGCAGAGGAGCTGTTGCAATAGTTTGGCTTCAAGTTTGAACGTTAGGCCAACGTGGTACATCTGCTTGCCATCAAAGCTTCCAGATCATTGCTTTGCTTTTTTCTCCCCCCCCCCAACTCCCAGCTGCTAGAAAAGAGAGTGTTCCTTTCTTGTAGCCTGCATCTTTGGAAGTTGACATCATTCCCTTGCTTTTTGTGGTGACATAAATCCAATAAAGACAGGGATGCAAGGGAGCACATCTTTTTCTGAAACAAGATGAGAGAGATTTTTGAAGAAAAGAAAATCTATAAAACTCTGTGCAAGAAAGAGCTTCTCTTGCCTGACTATCACTTCTTGTATTGCCACATAAATTTTTGGTCTTCATTATCAAGAACATTGGACGCCTTTGGACAATTGCCTCCCTCAAATTGTTGGTACCAGATTTTCTTCCCAATTTAGTCTACCCGCTAGAGGCCAGATTTCTTCCAGGTTGCTACATGGGACCCAGATTCCCACTGCTTCCTCCCTGTCTCCCAGTCAGGGCCCCTCGCTTCTTAACCTATCCTTCCTGGCATCTGTTCTGCCTTCGCTATTCCATTGAAACTGCTCTTTAAAAATCAGCTATGGTCTCTTAATTGCAGACTGCCTCAGTGTTCACGGGCCTAACCCACACTGGCATTCTTTCTTAAAATGGTGTCTTCCCCCTTTTCACAGTTTCTCTCTCTTCTCTAACTCTGCCCCAGGAAATTGGGTATCTCCATGGTTTTCCTTTCCTCACATCCTTGACAATTTCATCTACATTCATTTGTCTCCCCATGTCTAGAATTGTCCTTTCTCTGTGCTTTTGAGCCCTTCTTGCCCACCCACCTAATCACTTGTCTTACAGGCAACCCAATCTCAACATTTCTAACTGAATTTGCTCACTTTTCTCCGCAGGCTATAGCTCCTCTCAGTCCCTTACTTCCAAGACAGTTGGGACTTTTCATCCATAGATAGGATCCTCTCAGTCATCATACTTATCATCCTTCTTTGTCTCATTCCATTTCCATTTTCGTTATCCCATTAACACGATGCTCTTTGTCCAGATCTTTCTGGTAATGAAGCTGACGTCCTTTCCTCCATGACCTTGCCTACTCAAACATCACATTGTAGATGGCTCTTCAGAATCATAGCTTGGATTATGCTGTTTTTCCTGTTCAGAAATCTCCAGTCATGGCTCTAAATTCACTCTTAAGGTAAACACTTTTGCCCTGGCTATTAATACTCTTGATGTTAATTAATACCTAGTTCTTCATTTTAATCTCCTACCACTCATGTGCTAAATGAAATATATTTCCTTTATATTTTCTATTTTCTGCTACAATTACTCTATTTAGTCTATTATCTATGCATTTTCCCTGATTATGATGTTTCCTAATCCCACTTCTCTTTTAAACATTACATCTCTTTCATGAAACCTATGCTGATAAATTTACCTTCCCATTTAAAAATACCCATTATGGTTTATACTAGTAATTTTTGGCATTATCACACTTCTACTTATTTTAAATCAATGAGTATGGTCATCTGACCTCTCAGACTCCTAGCCTATAGGCTAACTCATTTTATGCATTTTTAAAATCTCCTTCAGAATGTAACAGTTTTTCTTGCATGGTGGGTATTTTATTTGTTGCAGAAATGGAATTCATTTTGACTTTTCTTACCAAACTTGGTTAACAATCAAAACTACCTTCATCTACTTTTCTCTCACTCCTCCTCCTTCCCCTGCCCCATTTAAATATAAAACACAGACTGCTACCATATGGTGCCTTTCTAATCACACTCTCGTGGGAGAGGAACAGACATGTTATTACAGACTACCAATCCTTTAACTGTATGAAACTATTCTAACTTAAAAGCAGATAGCTGACTTAAAGTTTTGTGATTTCAATATAATTGTGTTAGTATATTTAACCTTCTTTACCAGTAATTTAATAATGGACATACACGATAAGTATTGCATTAATATAATTTTATAAATAGGTTTATTGAAGATACCTTTTAACAAATTGGAAAATCAAAAGCTCATTGTGGTCAAGCTGGTATAATTCTTGAAAGGCTATTACTTTCTCCTTACCTCAGTGATTAAGGTTGTTGTGACAGAAAAAAAAATCATTTGGATGATAAATAAAACAATAAACATGGAGAAGTCAATAAGTTGTTCTCTGTTATGAGTAGATGACAAACTTCTGGGACAGACTATGTGAAGAGTTGGGCTTCTGGCAGAATACAAAAGGAAATTATTGGAAGACTCAGAAAAACAAATAATTAGCAGTCAGCCGGGGGAGGAAAGAAAGAACTTGAAGAATAGTTATAGTACTGTTAAGTGTTTAGATTTTTTTCCTTTCTGCTTTTATCCTTGAATCAAGGAAAGTCAACAGTTTGAGAGATGAAACTATAGAACAGGTGTGAATAAATAAAAAAGAAATAAAGCTCTCTTCATGCTCGGAAGACTAGTAAAAGAGGACCCTGAATGTCAGGAAATGTGGGATGAAATCTTTGTTGCTTTCTTGTTTTTCTCTTTCCTTTCTGGACTATGCCTTAGCCAGTCACATGCATGGTGCTACACTTCCTAAGTGTGGTGGAAAAATAGCCCCAGTGGCATGAATATGTTGGGTAGGACGCCTATATTTGGTCTTTCTCTTTGTTCTTAACCTTCATCACAAAGCTTATAGCACCTATGGAACAAAATAATGCAGCATCGCAAGATCTAAAACCCAGAAATAAGTTCACCTTTCTGGCTAGAGGAACTGGTAAAAGGGACTTTGGGAGCCATATAATTGGCAAATCTGAGAGAAGGCAGCTAGAGAGGACTATGCTCTAACTTGTAGAACATGAGCTGACTTAAATCCTGGAATCACACCTGAACTGTATGTGCAGAACAAACCCAAAGATGCATAGCAAAGGTTTTGCAAACAAAGCTGACACTGTGACTGTCGTTCACAGAGGATAAGACAGAACTTGAGGACAGAACTTAACTGAGTTGTTTGACTTCTGAAATGAACCAACCCAAATCAATATTTTCTAGATAGAAGATTTTAATAGGACCCATAGTCTAATAACATTATAGTATACATGCTCAGAACATAATACAAAATCATCAACATAGAGACTGGAAAGTAGGATAAATTCTCAAAGGAAAAGAAAATCAGTGGACTCACAGTAAAGAAGACTCAGATATTGGAATTGTCAAAAAAAAAAATTGGAAAACTTTCATGATCGTGTAGCATGAAATAAAGGCAAATGCTCTAGAAATCAATGGAAAGATAGAAGTTTCAACAGAAAAAGGCAAACAATTTTTAAAAAGTAATAAAATGGAAATTTTAGAATGAAAGCACACAAACTCTAATATACACAAACAAATTAAAGGCCTTCAATAAAATGATGGCAATGGCAGAAAAATAATCAGTGAACATGGTAATAAATTGAATTAAGCAATCAGGAGAAAAAAGAAAAAACTGAAAAGTTCATTGAAGTCTTTTCATACATTCAGTAAAATACAGGCAGGTGCACCATAATCAATTTGTTAAATATCAAAGATGAAGACATTATCTTGAAAGTATCTGGGGAAAAAAATTACACGTTAAACATAGAGATAATTTGATTGATTGTGCATGTCTTGGCCAGAAGACTGTAACACCAACTTTAAAGTGAAAACAAAAACCTTTCAAACCAGAGATTTATATTCAGAAAAAATCTCCAGGAATAAAGGTGGAATAAAGCTATTCTTAAAAGAAGGGAATCTCTTCAGGCTAAAGGGAAATGATATCACAGGGAAAAATTGGAATGTAAAGAGGGAAAGAAGAAAGCAACAGAACTGGTAAGCATCTGTGTAAATATCATAGATTATTTTCAAGTTTTAAAATTATGTATGAATGCTGACAGCAAAACCTACAGTATTTATAATGTGTTTTAAAAATTTGCAAAGGTGGGCCTCCCTGGTGGCGCAGTGGGTTAAGCAATGCACTATGAAGCAAACCGCAGCCACTGCAGCACGAGTTCGATCCCTGCTGCCGGCCAGGGAGGGGACCCACATGGCGCAGCAGACCTCTCCTGCCTCGCCCGCTGCTCCCCTCAGCAGTGTACTTCTGTTGATCTGCCTGTTCTGCTCCCCTCTCTCTGTGGTGAATCCTCTCACTCCCCCCCCCCACACCTCTGGCCTGTACCCCAGTGCTTATATGCATAAATAAATAAATCTTAAAAAAATAAAAATTTGCAAAGGTAATACATAGAATATGGATAACATAAAGGAGGTAGAGTGTTCCTATATAGTTGCAAACAATAAAATATTAACTCTTAGTGAAGTTTGAAAGAACAACAGCTAAAGAAATAATTTAAAAAAAAAAGGGTAGCTTGGAATGAAATGGACAAATTAAAGAGTCATTTGAAAATATTCAAATGATCTGAAAGAAAACAGGGAAGTAAACCAACCAAAACCCAAAGAATACTACTATGTTCAATAACTGTGAATGGTTTAAATAAACTAAATCAAAAACAAGAACTGTTCAATTTGAGAAATTATCATGATGGTGGTGATGATATATATATTTATATATATATAGTGTGTATGTATACATATGTAGTGTCTACAACAAACCCACAATAGATACAATTTTAGAGGTAGATAGATAATAAATTAAAAAGATAGAAAAGCATTTGTCATGCAAAAACTAACCAAAAGAAAGGTGGAGATACAGCATTAATATCAGCTTAGACAGAGTTCAAATGAAAAAAAAGTTAACAAAAATAAGAACTAACATTACATAATGATACAAGGATCAACTAAACAAAAAGACACATTAATAATTATAAATGATACATACCTACAACGGAGTTTCAATAAACCAAAAAAAGGGGATTATATTGCAAAGAACAATTAAAAAATCCACAATTACGGTTAAAGATTTTGACAGTCATCTTTTAGTAATTGAAAAAGCAAATAACTATAAAACCAGGAAGGTGATAGAAACCTTGAAAACACTGTATCAAGTTAAACAAGTACAAATTTCTAACACACTCTACCCCACAGTTATAAAAATATATTTGCTCCCTAAGTGCATATGGAACATTAATAAAATTAGATCATGTTCCGGGAAATAAAATATACCTTAAAATATATATGTGTAAAATTTGCAATCACAAAAAGTGTGTTCCCTGATGAATATATAATTAAAATAGATATCAATAAAGAAAGATATCTGGTATATTCTCAAATGTTTGGAAATAATAAAATACACTTGTGAATACCCTATAGGTTAAAGAGAGACTCTTAAGTGAAATCAAGCAACATTTGAACCAAATCAAAATGAAAACACAACATATCAAAATTCATGTTATACATCTAAAGTAGTACTTAGTGGAATATTCAAAATATTGTTTATGTTAGAAAAGAACAAGCTGAACAAATTACAACTTTAGGAACTACAAAAAGAAGAGCAAACTAAACACAATTAAGCATAATGAAGGAAATAAAGAATTTGAAAACAATGATATAAAATATAACAAGAATAAGAAACTGAAAGGAAAGAAGTGATGACAAACCTCTTACCAAATTGACCAAGGGAAAAAGAAGATACAAATGAACAAAATCAGGGGAAAAAGTGTGGGGGGGATTAAAATACACTAAGTAATAATAGACTTTATTGACATTAAAATATATGAAGCAAACACTATGAACAACTCTATGTCAATATATGCAAAAACTCTCGACAATTGGAAAAAATACTAAAACTCAACCAAAAGAAATCGGTAACCTCAATATTTTGCCATATATGCATGAGAAATACCACAGTTATACCTCTGAATGTATACCATTGTTCTTGTAGTTAAATTTTCCAAAAAGAACATTTCTACTTTCAACTGCTTTTATCAATGAATGCTACAAACATTTGAAGAAGAAATAACACAAGTTCTATGCAAAATCTTCCATGAAACAGAAAATAAAGAAGTAATGCCCTAACACATTTAAGGACCCAATATTACAATAATATCAAAATGAGACAAATGGATGCAGCCATCATATATTTTAATACTTTTTTGTATTTTCTATCTGTGGTTGGTTGAATCAGTGGGTGTATAATTCAGCAAACATGGAGAGGAGACTGTATATAAAATTAAAAGTACAAAAATTTCAGTGGTATTCCTATCCACTATCAATGAACAAGAAGATATTTTTACACTTGATCTTAGCCAAAGGGCCGAGAAGTGATGGGAGAAAATATTTTTAGATATTAAGTTAATAAAATACATGCAGACTATATGTAAAGAATTATAAAATACCAATGAAAGTAATCAAATAGACCTCAATAAGTGGAGAGAAATATTGTGTTTATAGATTAGAGGATTCAATATTGTTAAGATTGCAGTTCCCTCCAATTTGATCTGAAAACTCAACACATTTTCAATCAAAATTTCAACAGCATGTGTTACATGTATAGGAAGATAATTCTAAGTCTATATGGAAATCACAGGAACTAGAATGACCTAAATGATTTCTTAAAGAATCTAAGTTGGAAGGTTCACACAATTTGATTTTAAAACTTATTTTAAAAAAACACATAGATTCAGAGGAACAGGGTGTATGTATAGATTTATACAAGTAAGTTCAACTAATTTTTGATAAAGAACAAAGGATACAGGAATAATTGGATCTTTACTCAAAATGTATCAGAAATACAAGTTTAAAACAAAAGTTATAATGCTATAGAATAAAATATAAGAGAAAATCCTCATGACTTTGAGTTAGAGAATTCTTATGATACCAAATTTGACTGATAATAGAAAAAACTGATAAATTGAACTTCATAAAAATTTAAAACCTTTGCTTTACTTTTTTAAAAAAATGATGTGTTTTTTACATCACTGTTCATTCTCTTCTCAGATGTAATTCCCATAAAATTCCCACCACCAAGACACCTGTGAACTGTCACCATAGTCTCTTGTACCATTCCCTCCCCAGTTTTGACCCCTCTTCCTCCACCTCTTCTACTGAATGTCTCCTATTTAGAGTTTGCCTGCTAGTTTCATCTTTTTGTTCTTTTCTAATCCCTTGTTTGGTTTCCCTATGTTCCTCATCGTGAAATCGTCGATATGTTTCTCTTTCCTTCGGACTTATTTCACTGAGCATAATCCCTACAGCTGCATCCATGTTGCTGCGAATGGCATGAGTTTATCTCTTTTGATTGCTGAATAGTATTTCACTGTGTGTATGTATACACACACACACACATATATATATATAAACACACACACCACGGGTTTTTTTTAAATCTAATCATCTGTTTTTGGAAAATTTAGGTTGTTTCTATATCTTGGCTATTGTAAATAGTGCTGCAAAAAACAGGAATACAGGTTTCCTTTTGAATTGATGTTTTTGTAACTTTTGAATAGATTGAACTGGGAGTAGAATTGCTAGGTCATATGGAAGTTCCATTTTTAGTAGTCTGAGGACCCTCTACACAGCTTTCCATAGTGATTGGGCCATTTTACATTCATATTAGCAGTGTGAGAGAGTTCCTTTTTCTCTACATCCTTGCCTGCATTTGGTATTGCTAGTTTTGTGGGGTTTTTTAATATGTGCACTTTTCACTGGTGAGAGGTGATATCTCACTATGGTTTTGATTTGTACTTCCCTGATAATAAGTAATGCTGAGCATTTTTTCATATACCTGATGGCCATTTGCATTTCCTCTTTGGAGAAGTGTCTTTTTAGCTCTTCTGTTCATTTTTTGACTGGATTGTTTGCTTTGTTTTTGTTGAGTCCTGTGAGCTCTTTGTCGATCTTTGAAATCAGTCCCTTATCAGTTGTATGGAGTATAGATATTTTCTCCCAAATGGTAGGGTGTCTCTTTGTTTTGGTTTTTTGACTCCTTTACTATACAGAAACTTTTTATTTTGATGTCATCCCAGCTGTTTATCTTCTCCTTCTCTTTCTTTGCTTCAGGGGATGACTCTTTAAAGATATTTCTGAGATGTATGTTGTGGAGTAATTTTTTTGGAAGATTTATTTATTTATGCATACAAGAGCTGGGGTACAGGCCAGAGGTGTGGGGTATGAGAGGATTTGCCAGAGACAGAGTGAGGAACAGAACAGGCAGATCGACTGAAGCACACTGCTGAGGGGAGCAACAGGCACAGCAGGAACGGTCACCCCCTGGCTGGTGGCAGTGATCAAACTCATGCTGCAGTGGCTGTGAGTTGCTTCATAGTGTGTTGCTTAACCCACTGCGCCTCCAGGGAGGTCCCGTGTTGTGAAGTAATTTGCCTATGTTTTCCTCTATATATTTTATGGGTTCAGGTTTTATGTTTAAATCTTTTATCTATTAAGTTTTTTTTTTTTTTGGCATGGTGTGAGGTAGTAATCTAGTTTCAGTCTTTTGCATGTGGCAGTCCAATTTTCCCAGCACTATTTATTAAGCAAACTATCTTTGTTCCATTGCCTATTCTTTGCTCCTTTGTCATAGATTAGTTGTCCACATATCTGTGGTGTTAATTCTGGGTTTTCAATTCAATTCTATAGATCTGGTTGTCTGTTTTTGTTCCGGTACCATGCAGTTTTAATTATTATGGCTTTGTAGTATAGTTTGAAGTCTGGGAGTGTGATACCATCATTCTCCTTTTTAGTCAGGAAAGCTTTAGCTATTCAAGGGTTTTTATTGTGAGTCCATATTTTAGCATTGTTTGTTCTATTTCTTCGAAGAATGCCACTGAGATTTTTATGGAGATTGCATTGAATCTGTAAATTACCTTGGGCAGGATGCCCATTTTGATAATATTAATTCTTCTAATCCATGAGCATAAAACCTTTGATTTTCAAAAAATATTAATAAAGAAAGTTAAAAAGTGGATTGGTTTTAATGACCTAAAAAGATGTTCAACATCATTGATCATTTAGGTAATTCAAATTAAATCACAATGAGATACAATCATACAACTATTGGAATGACTAAATTAAAAACAAACAAATAAACATAAAAAGCCCTGTAAAATCAAGTGCTGGTGAAGATGAAGAGCAATTGGGATTTTCACAGATTGCTAGTAGGACTGCAAAATGACATAACTGCTGTGCTAAATGTTATGGATGTTTTTTATAAACTGAAACATACATTTAACATGTGACTCAGCAATCCCACTCCTATTTTACTCCAGAGAAGTAAAAATCCATATCCATATAAAAACCTATAAATAAATTTGAATCACAGCTCTATTCATAACTTATTTCCCAAATTGTAAACAACTAAAATAGCCTTCATCTGGTTTTATTAGTTTCTTAGGATTGTCATAATAAATCATTTTGGACTTGAAGCCAGAACAAAAACAGAATTTTATTTTGTCAAAACTCTAGAAGTCAGGAGTCCAAAATCAAGGTGCTTTCAGGACTATATTCCTGGGCATTCCTTGGCTTATTATACATCACTCCAATCTCTGTTTCTGTCTTGCATGACCTCTTCCCTATCTCCTCTGTGTTTCTATATTCAAATCTCTCTTCTCATTTTCTTTTAAAGATCTTAGTCAACAAATTTAGGGGTCACGTTAAAATATTCTGCAAAATGTAACTCAAAATGGACCAAAGATACACATTTAAAGCATGAAATTATAATACTTGTAGAATAAACTGTAAGAGAAAATCTCTATTCAACAAGTATGATCTCATTTTAACTTGATTACCTTTACCTAGAACCTATTTATGAATGAGGTCACATTCACAGGTACTGGGGATTCATATTAGAGCACATCCATTTTTTGAGACATAATTTCATCCACTACACTGGTGAATGGAAAAGCACATGGTGCATCCCTTTGATTGAATATTACTAAGCAGATAAAAGGACAAACAATAGATAAATACATGAACATGGATGAATCTAAAATGCATTATGCTAAAGGGAAAAAAGACATTCAAACAGCTATGTATTTCATGATTCCATGTATATGATATCCTGGGAAAAACAGAATAATAAAGAAGAACAGATCCATAGTTGTCATGGGTTAGAGGAGAGAGAGAGGGCTTAATTGAAAAGAGCATCATAAAAGTATTTTTGGAGTGTTCCTGTATCCTATTTTGGGTGAAGGCTAGCTATATCATAGAAATTTATTAATCTATGCATTTGTAAAATATCTAAATTGTGTACCAAAAGAGGATTTTTAAAAATTAGTTAAAAATCAAAAGTATGAGGACCAAGTTTAGAGGGTGCAGAAAGCCACATGTTCAAGGAGGATCAAAGGTACGATGAATGATATGCGCTAAAGAGCATGAAACTTTAAGGAAAGAGAGCAGGGGAAGAAATACATTTTCACAAGAATTATTGGTAGCATGCGAGGTGATTCCTGCTTTAATATTACAAGGAAACTGTTTAAGGGCTGCACTGTTTCAAAGCTTTCAAAGCTACATTTATGATTTGTTTTATTTTTGAAATTTAAATATTATTAAGTTTTGCTTTAGGAGAAGCAAGTTATTTTTGTTTAGAGAATAGCTGGGGTCCTACGTGATCTGGTGTCATTTTTAATGCCATGCACAAAAAAATCACTGGAACACTGAGTTAGGAAGACTGAGAGTGTATATACACACCGCCCACATACACCCGTTTTCAAATATCACTTGGACACACACCCATCCCTTAGAAAAGTGAGGAAAAAACCACTAGCCAAAATGTAAGAAAGGCAATGTCATGGTTTAAAAGAGTGTGAAGTACAGAGTGAAACTCAACAATTACACATCTACAGATTTATAATGTATGAAAGTGTTTATATATTAATATTTGTTATTTATATATTAATATTCTTATATATTTTATATATAATAGATAACATTTTATGTTTATTATGTATATATCTTATATATATTATTTATATAGTGATATGTTATTTATATTTAATATTTATATATTAATGTATATTAAATATGTAAATATATTATGATGATGTGAAATTATAATTTAGTGAGAAAAAAATGGGTTAAAATGCATGCTTACATCCATGAACACCAGAGTGAGATCCCGAAAGGAGCCGCAGTATGGTGTGGGTGGGGCTGGGGGCAGCAGCAGAGACAGTTCAGAAACAATGGGTAAGCAATCCCAGTTATTGGTGAAAATATATTCTCCCTTCCTCCCTGCTAAGAACAACCCAGCTTTGTGAAAAGTGGAAACTATCATCAGTCGTCCTCTATTTCCAGCCTCCCAATAGCTAGAGGTCGTTGTAAGGTGTGACGTATTCTAGCCAGAGACAGAAGAGGAGGTGGCCTGGGGCGTCTGGGTAGGCCATGCTGCACAGTGAGACAACTGCCTCTTCCTGTCCTTCTCTTGCTCCCCTTCTTCTTGTTTTTCTCCTCCTTTTCTTTTCTCTTCTTCCTTCTTCCTCCTTCTCCCTCTTTCCCTTCTTCCCTCCTTCTTTCCCTTCCTATTTGAAATGTGGAAGGGAGGTCAAAGATACAGCTGTTCTGTGGGACACACCCATCCCTTTATGGGGTGAAAGTGTTACAGGGCAGGGAGAGGAGCACCTAGAACCCCCAAACCTGCCCTCCCTGAATGGGTTCTGCCATCCGCCACATTAAGACAAACACATAAAACCTTTAATGGAAAGGAACTTTAATACAACTAGGGTACAATAAAGAAAGAACAAAGAATATAGTTACTAAGTTAAGCATCTAAAGTTACCCATCTCTTTGAGGGTAAAAGTTTAGCCAAATAGGATTGGCCCAAAGTAAGGCCTAAAAACCTGCCACGCATCTAAAGGATCTTTTAGTAGAGACCCATAGAAAAGGGTCAGAAAGAGTCAGACAAGTCTGGGAGGAAAAGAGCAAAATTAAAATTAAGATGACAGCTGCTATTGTTAACTTCCCCAAGGGTTTCTCACCCACATCTGTTCCAACCAGTCCAAGACCAAAAAGCAAGCGCAGTTTCTTCACATGTCCCTCTGCTCCACACGCCTCCTCCAGGTCTCTTTGCTGTTCTCCATTTTTTTTTTTTCCTTCTCTCTTCTCTGCAGAAATTTTCTTTTTCTTCTCAGCTCCACCCACTTAGGGCAGAACCAGGATTTTGGAACTTCCCCTTTTCCTGGGATGACCCTGTTACAAAAGCCTCAAACTTGGGTTGACAGGGCAGAGGGTGGAGAGGAGCTTGACATACACACACAGCTGGAGAGCAGCTGCCCAGCCATGGGCTCCTGTGCCCTCACTTTCTGTTTTGTGAGAACAGTAACCCCCTGTCTGATGCTTTGCTCCTTTAGCTGCACCCCACCCCTAGCAAGCAATTCTTTTGAAAGCATAGATGTAACCACTAGGAGAATGAAAGCTAAAATGTATACTTGCCGAAGCACTAAAGGCAATAAAGCAGCAAAATATTATCTAGACAGAAAAAAATCAAGAAACAAAAAAGTAGTCAAAGACCTATATAGAAAAATGATAAAATGACAAAAGCGAGTTCACATGTATAATGTACGCTAATAGAGAACAACAGTGAAATAAAACTTTACCATAATTCGCTCACAAGATTCACTCCTCCATAAAGAACCATGAAGAAAAGTTAAAATTAAATGTTTTATCAGGGAAACAACAAAAGAAAGCAGTATGTGGTCGCAGAATTAACATCAGACAAAATAGAAATTAAGGCAAAAACATTGAACCAAAGAAGTTCTTTTATTGATAAAAGATACAATTAATTATGAAAATGTTCTTTCAAGAGTCATCTACCTTAATTAAATATATCACTCAAATTTTCTTCGAGAAAAAATGATAAATTGGTTGAAAGACAGTTGGGAAAGCCTTTAACGCAATCTATTAAAGCTTCAAAGATCATGGAATTAAAAAATAAATAGACTAAGTCACCCTTATTCTCAAAGAAGACGTTCCAACACCCACTGGATGCCTAAAATCACTGATTGTGCCCACTGCTAAATGCTGTAGTTTTTCCAGTGCCTGCATACTAAAGTTTAATTTGTAAACTAGACACAATAACAGATTAAGTACAACACTGAAAAGTAGAACCGTTATAATAACATGCTGTAGTAAAAGTTAGGTGGATGTAGTTTCTCAAATATTTTACAGTATGTAATATTTTTGAATTGAGGTTGACTGTAATTCAAACTGTAGAGAGTGAAACTACAGATATGGGGATTACTAGTAACATAGAAAATTTAAATAATATGCCTAATGAGATTGAAATAATGATTGCATATTAAGTTGAGAATCCATGTTCTTTTTGAGGGTTGAGTTCATAAAACTAAAAATTATAGAATTCATGGTTATATAACTTGAAGAAAACCCCACAAAACTGGAGTGGTGTAACACTGCAAACCATATTTTGATGACCTGGGAAAATGCTCATGATATTGTGAAAAACTATTGTTCAAAATTATGTATCTCATTATTCAATTTTTTAAATGTGCAGAATGAAATACTACAATTTTCACAGTAGCTACCTTTGGTGAAATTAGAGGAGATAGAACTTTCCTACTCCTATGTTTTAGGAATTTTCTGCCAGTGAGTAGGTATTATATTTAGAATACATGAAAAATAATAATTAGTGAAAGGAGAAAAACAAACTGAATGTATAGTTGTAAACGTACGGGGTGTGTGTGTGTGTGTGTGTGTGAGTGTGAGTATTTATATAGACAAACGCTGAAAAGAAACATGCTAAAATATTAACAGTAATTATCTCAGAGCTATGAGATTTATGCTTCATAATTTGCCAATTTGTCCCATGACTCAGGAGCTCAGAAATGGCGTTCTGAGCACCAGCTCAGTGGTAACCGCTGAGGTGAGAGGGAGGCAGGAGGAAGCGGTCTCAGAAGTTCCAGGAGGGCAGCAGGGATGGTTAAGAGAGGGAGGAAAGGCAGAGGGAAAACAGAAAGGAGAGAGTGAGGCAGGGTGTGGAGATGATGCTGTAATTTCAGGTTTTCGGGCCTAGTCTTCCAGCCAGGAATGAACCCGAGGCTGCAGGGCGGCGCCGAGTCCAGCATGAAACCACCATGCGCTGGGGTCTCGGAAGCCGCAGCCGGAACTTCGGGGACACTCAGGCAAGCAGGCGAGAAGAGGCAGAGTTGTTTAGAGAAACAAAAGTTTAGGAGAAAATGAGCAGAAATAAAGTGGAACTCCCAGGCTGGTGGATCCAGGCCAGGAGGGGCAAGGAGACAAGTGGAGTCGTATAGACCTTCTTTCCCCGTCATCCTGGAGCTCCACCAGTCTCTGCGATGGGTTAGTTCTCACTCGCTGTCCTGATGTCTCCGTGCCCAGGACTAAGTCGCGGTGTCCCAGCCCTATCTTAGCTTGTCATCCTTGTTCCCGACTGTCCTGTTGCCCCTCGTCCTGGGGGTGTTTGATTCGTCCCTTTGGAATTTGTTGTCCTTAACTCCAGATGGTTCCTTATCCCTCTTGTTGCCCTCATCTCTGAAGCTTCCCTAACTCTCCTGAGCTCCCTCCCGACCTGGGGTATCCCTGAAGCTCCCTAAATCCCCAACTTGCTCTACCTGACCTAGGACTCAGAGAGAGAATATGGGAATAGCAGGTAACTTCTCACTCAAAATTCCTAAACTTAAGAGCAGATCTAATGCAAAGAAAGCAAATAAAGTCAGCAGCTAGAGCAGGATTACTCCAGGTGAATTGTTGCCTTGGAAGGGACGGTTGTCCATAAGCGGCTCAGCGAGACTCTTCATTAGTCACTGGAATATCCACTTCATTATCCTTGGGGAATAATCAGCATATACAAAAGTGCTAATCTACTTGTCTCTGGGCTGCTTGGCTGGCCTGGCAAAGTGGTGCAGAAATCATACCTTAACATAGCTACATACACACGCAGACTTAAATATATCATATGTGTGGTTATAAATGCATCTCTGCCTATGTATACAGAGCGGCTATAGCTATAGATAGCTCAATTGTTTTTATAAGCCCTGTGTCTTATTAGTGGAGCTAGCCACTAGCAGCTAGCAAATCTAGTGAACATGTGTTCCCCGGATTCCAGATCCTGGAGGATGCGATGCCTGGCAGTGTGATAACTTGACAGCAGTCAGAGCTCAGAGGTCTGGACAGGCCACCGGTGCAGAAGTCCCATCACAGGCGAGGGCAGTCCTCCCGGGGATTCAGCCTGGCCCTGCTTCCTCAGAGCTCTCCCAAGGGAATGCATAACCGGCAGAACATAACATAACGGGTCTGGACTCTATAACGCAAAGTGGCTGAGAAAAGCCTCAGGTGTGCTCCTGGGTGGTGGCCTGCAGCCAGGAGCCTGCCCTCTGCATGGTCCGTCTGGAGGGGGACCTCGCTGCCCATTTCACCCGCACCTCCCACGCAGAGCCTGAGCCTTGGTTACCAGGTTCTGTCTGCTGCTGCTGTCTGGTCTCTTGTGCCCTTGAGCTCAGTTTGGTTACAAAGCCCTCTCTCCCAAGGTCTGCATGCCCTGAGGTCTGTTTGGGGAGGGTGTGGAGAGGAGCCCCTCCTCAGCCCTTGTCTGTAACACTGCCCTGCACTTCCACACCTGGAGGTGGTCCCCACCCCCCCCAGAGCCTTCTCAGCATAGATGCCCCACCCCCTCTGTGATGGTCTGATTGTTGCTCTCAGAGTCTCTTAGGTGGAACCCCCACAGTGCTGGAAATGCCCAGGAAAGCAAGAGCCCCCCACACCGGACTTCAGTTCCCAGGGGTCAGACGGGGAATGTTGATACCGCTAGGGCATTGCACAGAGGAGTTCTGCAGCTGCTGCCCCATTTCAAGACAGCAGGAAGAAAGGGCCTGTGACCTCAGCAGAGCAAGTGCCGGTGAGACCGGAAGTAATGATTTTCTTTTTTATTATTTTTAAACACGTTTTTAAAGAACTGGGGTACAGGCTAGATATGGGGGGTAGTGAGAGAACTCACCAGAGACAGAGTGGGGAGCAGAACAAGTAGATTGACTGAAATCCACGCTGAGGGGAGCAGCGGGAGAGGCAGAGAGGTCTGCTGCGCCCTGTGGGTCACTCCCTGGCCAGGCATCGAACTCAGGCCATAGTGGTGACAGTGAGGAGATTTAACCACTAAGCCATCAGGGTGGACCTGGAAGTAATGATTTTCATTGGAGTGCCTGTAAGAAAGATTTTTTAAAAGTAAATGTAAATGAAATTCATCAGAAAGATAAAGACAAATATCAGATGATTTCACCTATTTGTTCAATGCTGGGAAAACAGGTAAGTGGAGAAAACCAATAAAAATAAGTTAGTGGGTTTTGAAAACTGAAATGAGGTCACCAGAGGTGGCGAGCATAGGAGTGTGAGTAGGCTGGAGGGTTATAATGGGTGGTGATGGGGCTCTTGTTTTGTTTTTAAATTTAAAAATTGTAGTTTTCCAATGTGTGAAGAGAAAAAAAAAAAGACTCCAACAATGAGTATATGCCAGATAGCATCTGAGCTGACCGAGAGGGGAAACGGTGAAAACTAAAAACTGATTTAATTTTTTTTATTGATGTATGTATACAAGAACTGGGGTGCAGACCTGTGGTGGGGGAAGGGTTGAGAGGATTCACCAGAGACAGAGTGAGGAGCACAGCAGGCAGATCTGTTGAAATCCACGGCTGAAGGGAGCAGCAGGGAGACAGGAGAGGTCTGAGATGCCGTGTGGGTCCCCTCCCTGGCCGGGCGCCTGCCAGAGACTTTAACCCTTGCGCCACCTGGGAGTGGTGAACAATGATTTAATGGGCTTATTGTAGTGGGTGGTTTATGGCTCTTCTCAGGCAGGGTTTTTAATCCCTCCTTATTGACATTTGGGGTAGGATATTCCTTGTGAGGTCCAGTTTGGACATTTCAGGATGCTGAGCGCAGCCCTGGCCTCCATCCACTAGGTGGCAGTAGCAATCCTTCCCCTCCCCCACACCCCGGGGCTGTGACAACCCAAAAGTCTCCAGAAGTAGCAGAATGTACCGTGGGAGGGTGGTTGGGGCAGAATGGCCCAAGGTCAAGATCAGTGAATTCCAATTTTATTTGGTGTTAGGGACAAAATAATTCTGTTCATAATGCTTTTCTATTGCACTGATTAACTAAGTGGGCAAAAGGAAATGGAGAGAAGGTGGCAACCTGGTGGAACCCCAGAGTTATAATCCTGTCAGGCAGGGTTTAGTCTGCCCCTAAATAAGCTACGGAACGCAGACTACAATCACTCATTGGGGAGAGCCCAGAAGCCTGCGGCGATCAATCGCATCCAATGTAGCATTAAGGCCGGGGAAGGCAAGCCGTGAAAACAAGTCCTAACTGGCATAAAATAAAAGGTTCCGAACCACATGGAGCAAATCAGTCTCTGGGCCGTGCCAGGAAGGGATCTGGAAAGGACACAATTATGGAGATTATGACTAGAGAGATGATTAGAGACTTGGGGAATTCTTTTTTCAAGGACTTGCTAAGGAAATGGCTCTGTAATTAGAAAGGGAAGCAGAATGAAGGCTTTTTCCCTCTTTTAGGTGAATTAAAAAGTTCCAGTAAATATATAACAAGAACTTACGAAACTTCCAAATCAGTGGGAAAATGTTCCAACTTCAAAAATCACTCACGAATGCGTCCTGAAGCTGAGTCCTGCATTTGAAAATCAGTCTCCTTGTTACTTCTGGAGGCTGGCCCCTCAGGAGTTTGCCGTGTATCCTGAAACAGCAGCTGACAAGCTACTGAAATGAAAATTCTGAATAAAATGAGGACAGTCCATTACCCCAAACATGGAAGGCATGATACAAGCTTAACAGATTTGTGAGCTGTGATTTTTTTTTTTTTTTTTGTGGTTGCTATTCTTACTTGGAAAAGTGTAGAAAGTAATTTTTGCCTTTTTGGTGAGGGAATAAAAACCCAAACTGAGATCTGAGGTTTTTATAGTTTGGCCAATTTCAAAGCTATGGAAGTAGAATTTTTGGCATACAGGAATTGAGAGGCAAATGACATCATGTGGTTTAAGGGAAACAGAGAGCTAAAAAAGCACATAGGGAAAATTTCAGAAGTTGGCTGCCACTGAAATAAATCTGAATGTTTTTCCAGTGAATTTAGTTATCACAAAAGGCTAGACCGACACCCTGCAGAAGAAAACGGACAAGTCCAGAAGGCAGAATGTCAGCTCCTGCCCACAGAGAACCAAGGTTGAAAGACCTGGCAGTCCGTCCTGCCTGACAGTGACTCCGCATGTTGGTGTCACCTTGGGGTGCATGAAATGACCTCGCTGGAATCCTGTTGGCCATTAGCAAGGAAGGAGAACCAGTTTTCACCATCCAGACTCAGTTTCTTGAACCTTGTGTTATCCTAACTTGTCATTGGGAAGATTGGGGAGATTCTTTAATTTTACAGCTCAAGAGTCATTCAGAAGCTTCCCTGCTCCCTGGTATTTCCCGAAAGATTGTTCATGGACATGACATCTTCTTTAATAAGTGGTACATGAATTCAAACATAGACAACAAAGGTGATAAGAAAGGCTAAATGGGGAAAATATTTTCCCCCAAACCTCTGACTATCCCCTTTCCTGACTGGGTTAGGGAAAACCAATGGAGAAAGGAGATGTATTGAGTGTTAAGCTGGAACCAGGCTGAGGGAACTAAGAGACTTTCCTTCTGTTCTTCCATTTTTCTTTTCTCCCTGTGCCTGTTCATTTTCAACAATCAATGTGGAGTTTATGGCTTTGCAGAGATGGTAAATGGAAAGCTATTTAAAACAATAAAAACCTTCAATGAGAGGTGCTATTACAATGGAATAAAAATAAAATAAGGGGAAAAGATAAAAAATGCTCATGCACTTTCAATACACACTCGGAAGTGAGAAAACACTAATTAAAAGCACCGAACAAGGACTACAGGTAGTATTTAGTGTTTTTTTAAGTAAAATCTTGTCGGTGTCCTGATATTATTATATTCAGTCTTTCCAGTCCTTCTCGGATCTGCCCATTCATCCGGGTTCGGCCTCTTGATGGAAACCAGAACCGGGCCAGGTGGATGCTCCCCAGGGTGATGAGGCCTGCCCCGCTTCCTACTCGTTTTCAACTCCTGATTCAAAGCGTTTGTTCTGCCTCCCACACTGGCCCTCACGGTGCTCAGTTCCCATGGGATTAGCGGACAGTCTGGTGTTTGACTACACCCAGAAATAGGTCAAAGTTTCGTCTCTGAAGTCAACTCAGAAACCCCTACTCTCTGCTCATGGGTTGCTCACTTTCCTCCTCCTTCCCCACGTGCTCCAGGATCTCCTCAAACTGGGAGAACAGAGAAGACCTGAGCCCTGGAGACGGTCGTTGTTCTTTTGGCTTCCCTTCCCTGTTACCCTGAGACCACAGGAATGGACTCTGCTACTTCTAACCCTCTGATGCACCAGCTTGGGTTTCTTTTTTTCCTTCCTTGCCTTCTTTTCTTGCTGGTTAACCCCAGTACCTGTGGACTCTTGATCTTTTCTCCTTTTGTTTTCCCAAAGTCCCTGCTACATCAATTATTCCCTCTTTGTCTTAAATCTTCAATTACTCTCTCTCTACGCTGGCTCCTTCCCCCTCTGGCTACAAACATACTTAGATCTCCTTCATCTTAGGAGAAAAACATATCCTACAAAAACTTCTGTGTCTCCCTCAACTATTATCCTCTTCAAACCCCCTTTAAAACAAAATGCCTCTATTTCTTAACCTACACTTGACTCATCAACACAATTTAATTCTTTTGCTGCCCCATCCCCACCCCAGCCCTGTTCATAGAAAGTGCTCTGGGAAAGGCCAGCGATGATCAGCTCCTAATTATTCCGATCCAATCACCCGCTTTCATCTGCCTTCTCCTTCCCTCTCCATAAACTGACACTGGCATTTATTTTTCATGAAACACTTTCTCTCCCACTTCTTTGATGCTCATTCATTTAATCCTCACTGGAACGCTTTCCTTTATCCTTGACTTAAATGTCGACTCTGCCCCATTAGCGCCACCTTCATTTGTTTTGTCTCTTCAGTTCACGTTCTCCAAGGGCAGTTCTAGCTATGCTGTGCTCTCTACCATGTCTTCTCCATGGGTGACTTTAAAATCATATTTCTAGTCTTGACTTCTCAACTCCCCTCCAGTATTTCATGCTGTCTTCTGATATTTCAAATTCACACTGTCAGAAACTGAACTCATTATCCCCAGACCTGCACCTGGTGCTGGCCTTATAACAGCCCTCTGAAGCAGAAAAGTTTGGGGCATGCCATGTGCCTCTTCACACTGGCCACATGCGTATGTTCTCCTGCTCCTCGAGGAGTTCAAAATCAGGCAGATACAACTTCCTAATTCCCGTCCTGAATTATCTTCAGAACTTCTATCAATTCTGCAGTTACAGAGAGCAGAGAAGCCCAAGCGATGAATGCAAATGCTCCTAGGAACAGATGTGCTGGCCAGCGCTGCGGAAGGCTAGGGGTCCCTCAAGCAGTCTGACTTCGGGCCAGTAGGGGCTTAGTTGATGCTCTAGGACCAGAGCCATGAGCCTCAGCATCTCCTTGCTACCTCCCTGCAGGAGCTGATGAGGACATGCTGGATGGCCTGGTGCTGCAGCCGCCGTGGGTGGATTACAGATGTGTGTCAGGCGTGGCTGCAGATCTCTTGGTGCACTGTAAACTATTTCACTTACTGTCGTCCAAGTTCATCAGGCTTCCTGGTAGAGACTGACAATTCAGGACTCACCATTTTGGGGAGCAGAGAGGGACACCCTGACATCAGGAGGAACTGCTCAGATGCTCAATGAGCGGTTCGTCTCCTGGACAGACATCCTGACGAGACCCAGAGGACAGAGCAGTAGAAAAGTCTGGGGGAGGGGACAGAGATCATGGGGCTTTCTGCAGTCTCTTCATATATGGAAGAAGATCCCCACTGCAGAGGTTACATCTGCAGCTGTCACCTATTTTATTTTATTTTTTTAAGATTTATTTATGCATACAAGCACTGGGGTACAGGCCAGAGGTGTGTGTGAGGCGGGGTGGGGGTGAGAGGATTCACTACAGAGACTGGGGAGCAGAATAGGCAGATCAACAGAAGTACACTGCTGAGGGGAGCAGCGGGCACGGCAGGAGAGGTCTGCTGCGCCATGTGGGTCCCCTCCCTGGCCGGCAGCAGGGATCAAACTCGTGCTGCAGTGGCTGTGGTTTGCTTCATAGTGCATTGCTTAACCCACTGCGCCACCAGGGAGGCCCTGTCACCTATTTTAAATAAAGCGCCAACAATGGTCAGTTGATGCTACCGACACTTTGCATGAGTTCTCTGTGGAGAGAAGGCTATCTAAAGAGAGAGAGAGAGCTGGAACAGTAAAAGGAAAAAAGAATTTGAGGCATTCTGGGACACAAGACATACCAACCAGAATACACTATACTGTTAGGGTCAGCAACACACCCCGAGATTTCTGACCCCAGCTTGCCGTGCTGGCCTAGACGACAAAGAGAACATCTGGGGCTAGAGACTTGTCATTGACCTTGGAAGTCATATTTTATTTAACTTTAAAGGAATGACACTTGGAGAAGTTGAACATTTTTTAAAAATATTCCCCCTCTTTTTGGTTTTATGCAGTGTCTGATTACATAATGATGAAAAAAGCTTGAGTCAAGTTCACGTTGGGCTCTCCAGGGTGCGCATTGGAAGCCAGCGTCCACCTCTGGAGGTTCATCTATGAGGTATCATGAGGTCTGTGGAAAACAGATGTCTGACGTGGGGGTCCCCGGAGAGGTGGGGAGAGGTGCCTGCTCTACACAAAGCTCGAAGCCACTTCCGATGGGACACATAGGGGCTTATTTAATTCCTGTGCTGTTTCAGTCCGGATACTTCCAGATCTTTTGAATTCAATGCTTTTATCTTACACAGTCTCAGTCAATGCAGAGAAAAATCTGGGGAGGCAGGACTCACACCAGGAAAAAAAAAAAAACCAAACCTCTGTCTTCAGCTCTTCTTGTTCTAGCCGTATTTACTCTGTAAGGCATTGGAATTGACACAGAGCAATCAATAAAGACTACTTTTAAGTAAGGAACCGTTCTTGGAGACACCACTGCAGTACTTCAGATTTACAGATATTTTCTCATTCAATTAAGTAGATGGAGCCCAGTCAGCCTTTGCTGGTCAGAGACCTAGAATTCCTGTAACAAACTTCGGTCCAACTACATTTGGCTGCAGAATTTCTTTATAAGAGTAAATTTGGGCCTTGTCCTCTGACTCGATGCCCAATGTTTTAAATATTCAAAGGGACTGTGTGGAGTGCAGAACAGGGTGTACTTCTAGTTTGCTGGGAAGAGCTTCTCAGGATCCAAGTTTGCTTGCGCACAACTTTGCTTACATCAGGGAAAAGCTTGTCCATTGATGAAAAACTTGTCTCTTAATAGCCTGTAGCTTCTCTCCTGGGTGGTGATCCCCAGGGATATACCATCCCATAGATCATCTTTAAGTGGATATTAGAATGCAGTTTACATTCCTGGATTTGGTTATTCGGGCTCAACTGTGCAAACTTACTTTGGGTAGAGGAACCCCCCATTGTAGATGGGACATTGGACCAGAAGTGAAAAATCTGCCAGTTGGAGGGCAAAGGAGATACCCATATACCCAAAGGCAGTAATTATTCAAACAACCAATCTATAACCAAAACCAGTCTTCCCCCACTAAATTCCTCCTAAAGCTTACCACCATTTTGGTTGTATCATCACAGATGGATCTGGGCAATTTTGAATTCATTTGTATTTTTTTAATGCAAAGTTATGGTGGTGACATTTATTATGATGCTCTTTGTAGTATGTCTGTTTCTTTTAATTGGTGTCTAATTGTCTATTTTATGATTTATACCAAAGTGCATTTACCCATTCTACTGTTGCTGGACATCTGAATTGTTTCTACTTTTTGGATCTAATAAGAAAGACTGTATGAAGATGGTTGCAGCAGTGTTGTACACGGCCAAAAAGCTTCCCACCACTTTGGGTGAAAGATCCAGATGCTCTGTATTGTCACTAATATTTAGCGTTTGCAATCTTAAAATGTTAGCCGTCTGGCAAGCATGCACTGACATCTCACTGTTTTTTACTTTATGCTTTCCTGGTGCGTGCACCCTGTTGCATTCTGTGACATCTTCATGGGCTTCATCCTCATTTGGATGGTCCATTCACGAAATATCTGTTCAAGGGTTTTGCTCATTTGAAACATTAGGTTGTTTGACTTTTCCTGATGAATTCAAAGCAAAGTGTGAATTTGTCAGAGTTGTTGTAATACCTTCTCTTAGACTCTAGGTAACCTCAAAGCTGCTGCCTCTCCAGGGTTCTCTCTCACCCACACTGAAGATGCTGCACTGCGGTTTTCCAGCACTGAGTTCCAAAGGAAGGTAGGAGAGCCAAGGAGTGAAATGGCAAACCCTGTCAGGTGGCATCCTGTGGAAACATACATTTCCTGCAACACCCCCTATCCACCACTCCATGTTCCTCTAAGTCTTGGGGTGCCAGTCCTCTACTCACACGCGTTGTCACTCACATTGGTTGCAGTCTGTTCTCTAGTTTGTGAGCCCCATGAGGACAAGAATGCGTCTTCCTAACTTCGTGTCCTCAACAACCAACTTTGGGCCTGACACAGTTTCACTTGGTGGTTGCTCAAAAACAACACACTAAACAACTGGATGACGGGATGACTTTAAGCATAGAAGTAACAGGACCAGATTTGCATTTCAAGTAGCTAGTTGGCAGCAGCATGGAGGAAGAGGCGGGAGGGCTCAAGGAGGAAGTGGCAGTTTAGATCACAGTTTAGACAGCAATGCCAGAGAAAACACGCTGAGCAGTAACAGAAAAGGTCCACATTATTTTCTTCTGTTGCCGAGAGACACACCATCAGCTCCAATTCAATGATGATGTCAAGTTTTGTTAGAGAATTTACTGAAGCTGACTCGGTGATAGATGACGAGACAACAAAAAAGATGTCACAGAGCTCTGAATGGCAAATGCCAATGAATGGTGCAGACCGTGAGCGCTTAGCGTTCACAGGATCTTGTGATCACCGTGGACCACCACGGTTAGGATTTTACTGGGGAGGTGTTTCCTTACTGCTTCCGTGCTGGCTGATGTGCTGCATTATTATGATGGTAGCATTGCAAACGTGAGCTAGAGTGAGTTGAATGAGAAAAGATAAAAGATGAAGCTTTCTTTTACTACTTTTTCTCAATCAGGATTCGCATGGAGGAGGAAGTAGAAACTTCCAGAACCAAAGGGATCAGCTGCACTTAGCCGGAACTGGCAGCTCTAAAAGCTGCCGCGAACTGCAGGTTATGGCACCTGGGGAGCTCATCCCCTCTTCAAAGTGGGCCTTTCCTCTGCACTTCTGTCCCTCTGGCCCAGGCAAGAGGATGCACTATAAGATCCTGCCCAAGCTCAGTTTGGGCTCCTGGGGATTTTACAAGCACAGAAATACTCTTGGAGGTTGCCAGGTTACTTTTAACTAAAATCAACAACAATCAGAAAATCTTGCAAATCCATTTTTTCATTTTTCTTTATTGTGGTCAAATCTGCATGATATAGAATTCACCACTTAAACATCCTGAAGTGCACACTTCGGTGGCATAAAGTAGAGCAGCACCACCGTGCAGCCATGGTCACCATCCTTCTGAATAGTTTACGTTTGTAAGTGGAAATCCCATGGCCACCAAACAACTTCTTCCCTTGTCCCCGAAGCCCTGGTCAGCCCCCTTCTCTGTCCTGTCTCTTCTAGGTACCTTGTTTGAATGAAGGTGGCTGGCTAATTTTAGTTAGCCTGAGGTCTGCAGAGGCTCCTATGTCATTCCTTTTAAGATTGACTCATATTCCATTATATGTAGGGATCACATTTCACTTACCCATTCATAAAGCTTAATTTTTAAAATTAATTATTCCTGCAAAGGGAGGGTGGATTTTTAAAATATCTCTTCATATATTATCAGAAGAATACACAAAATAAAGAGGGAGAGGAACTGTTATTGAGAATTATTATTTACCTACCACTGGGCAATATTCTTGATACATTGTGGCCATTCATGCCTCACAATAAATAGTCCTGTGAAGTAGACCTCATCACCCTGATATTCAGATGAGGAAAATGAAGTTAAAGCTCATTGGACCACAAAGCCCACTGGCTTTCTCTGTATTTGCTTTACCTAAGGGCAAAGCCCAGAGAAAGCTCACACTGTGAAGTTTTTTTAAAAAATAAACTTACCTTGGTTATTCCTGATAGAGTGGTCTCTCTTACCTGTGGGGGGATGTGCCCCAAGACCCCCAGTGGGTTCTGGAGCAGCACATAGTATTGAACCTGGTAGATACGGTGCTTTTCCCTATACATACATGCCTGTAATAAAGTTTAATGTATAAATTAGACACACTAAGAGATTAACAAGTAGAACTAATGGTAAAATAGAACAATCATAACAATATATTGTCATAAGAGTTATGTGAATGCGGTTTCTTTCATCCTTCCTGTCTCTCTGTCTCTCTATGTATGATATTGCCAGACCAATGTTCTGAAATTACAGCACGCAAACTCACAGAGAAGGGGGGAATGACAATTTTGCCATCTTCCCATTTTCAGCACCTCCTGCCGCATCCCCAGGTATTCCATCGTGTGGGTTAATCTGGCTTTAGCTTTATTGCAGAGTAATCATGCTCTTCCATTGAAAAAGCACATAGCTAAATAAGGAAAACCATATGATCATTTCAATACTTGCTTAAAAGCATTTTAATTCTTCATATGCATTTTTTTGAAAAAAATGCCCCAAAAGTAAGCAAATTGAACAGCAGTAGCAGGTTCCTTGATCTCAGATTCTTCACATTTAAAGTGACCACTGGATCTCTCTAAGGCTTGCACTTCCTCTCTCTCTTTCTATGCAACCCAGTGCTTGCTTTTAGCAAATTTTATTGTCGTTTGTTCCTCTCATGTTCTACAATCTTGGAAGGTATGCCAGTGACAGGAATGCTGATTCACAGGGAAGAAAGGTTACGTCTGGAGCTAGGAGCCCTGCTAGAGACTAACTGCAGACACACTCACCCTCAGGCTCCATATTGAACAGCTTGGCCATTGGAGCATTGCTGGCTGACAAATTCCCATTCATGGAGGAGTTGGCTTTGGACCTGTCCTACACACTTGCCCTAAACTACTGTTTTTGTTAATTACATGGATGAAGGGTGTACTAACTCAATGGTCAAATTTGTAGATGACAAGAAAGATAGGAAAGGATAAGAACAGTGAGGTCCTTCTATTTCTTTTTTAAGATAGACACATGAGCAGAATCCAAGAAAATTACATCCGTGTCGGAGCCAACCTTTGGATCCAAAATGCCAACCAATTCTTCAAGCAGTGATAAGGTAGCACACCTGGAGTTGCAAGTGACCTGGACATAGTCTTGAAGACTTGGACACAAAAGAGGGATTTGACCCTTGTCAGGAAACCATAAGTGCCTTAGAGTCCGACTGCCATGGGTACCTTCTCATTGTGTCTCATTTTGGATATTCCTTGTGTGTTTTTTTATTTTTCTCTACAAGGGAAGAACTCTGGCCTCTAAACACTCTCAGACTCATGTGTTTCTAGGTTAGTGAAAATAAGTGAAAAAATGTTCTTGCCTCAGTTAGAAAATTGTTTAGGAAGGGGCCTTATTGTCAAGAGTCAGGTGCCACTTCAGGCCAGATGCCACAGCCCTGGAGAGGAACATCAAAAACATGACCTGCTCTGCCATAGTGCCACATGACTACGTGATTGTTCTAACATGAGGCAAAGCATTAGATGGAGGATCTGAAGTGTGAAGACCTTGTGGGGGTGTTTAAGATCATAGTAGTTGATGATGAGGTGGGGTTGTCAAAAAGGTCAGAATTTTGCCTTGATGGAACTGGGGTCCTGAGCGAAGTTTTGGTGGGTGACTGTTCTTCACTCTTTAGGTCATTTCTGGTGTATCATATCTGATTCTGGTCATTGTGTTAAACAAGGAACATTGGCACATAACAGTGTATCCATAGAGTGTTTCTAGAAAGGTGAAGAAACACAAAATTGTATTATGTGCACAAAAATAATGATGGTTCAGAGATATTTAACCTGGAGAGGATGTTCTTGGAGACCAGAGAGGTGTCAATCTTGTACTGAGAGGGGTCCTGTAGAAGCAGGATTGAGCTTTCCCTGTGCTATTTTACCTCTCCAGTTGGGTACCAGCCATCTCAAGCTGTTGCCTGCAAGTTCTGCTCTGCAGTGAAGGAACACTGGCCACAGTGCCAGGAAGACCAGGCTCCTTATTGGCTGTATTCGGTACCCTGACTGATGTATATGGTCATATGAGCGAATGAATAGCAGTCTGTGAGTATCTCAAAGGTTGTGTAAAAGATTCTGCGAGGTCATGAATCTAATGCACTAACAGGATGCTTGACTCATTGGTGATGCCACTCATTGCAGCATCAGTAGTAACAGAATGTGCATAAACAACAGGAAGGAATAGTCAGCAGAGGGTGGTCCCGCAGAGAATGAGAGTCGGGCCCAGTATGAGCTCACTGTCACTGGAGGTATTTAAATAGGTTTGAAGACCACTTGATATAATGAATTCAGACGCCTCTTGTGAGCATTGCGCTAGGTGGCTTTCTGATGCCTATCTGATTTAGGGTGCCCGTGATTCTAGATTCTAATCTATTTCTTAACTCCGTAAACTATTTTTCAAATTCATATTCACAATTTATCTGTTTTCAAAAATTTAACAAGTAACAGTTTTAGTGATAATTATTGCATTTCTGTATTTATAGATAACTGGCACATATGGAGGTGGAATAGCACAATTTGATATTTTCTCATGTGCCAGATTTTTTTAATAAATATAGAAAATCCTATAGTTATGAAAAACTATTTGTTAAAATTAAACATATATGCAACTGGGCATCTGTTCTGATACATCCGATCCCTGGAGAACCAGCTTTCCTGTCACCATGGGATGGAGCTCAACATGGACCGAGTTTAAGGACCTGATGTGTCAGGGTGCCCAAAGGAAAATGGAAAAATAGTCTACATTTCCTGCATGTAATGCAGGTCACAATTAAGTTTTCTAGCTATAAAAAATAATAATAATTAAAAAAAACCTTCTTCCTGAAAAAAGCTGTGATGGGGGTTTAAATTTTTCTCTATGAGGATTCCAAATAGATCACCTGGAACCGTGGAAAGGTTAGATTGCAGAGCCAACTAGAGCTGGACATACATTTGGGCCCTCTGTCTTTCTACCTCTGTGAAATTGGGCAGGTTGCTTAATCTCCCAGAGTCCTCTTTCCCACCAGTAAGAGGCAGAAAGTAATCTCTACCTTTAAGGTGGATTGTAAGGATGAGATAATTACAAGAGTACCTTGTTTGCTGTAGGCTTTTCAAAAGGGTGAATTCCTCTTTCATATGTGAGAAGCTGTGTTTTTGGAAATGGGATAGGGATGGTGGGACCATGGCTAAGTTATTAAAGTAGTATCTTCCATTGGTTGACGGCTGCTGTGTGCCAAGCCCTAGATTAAGCATCATCTCTTCCAGCCGACCCTTGGCAATGTGAGATGGTGCAGGCAGCGCGACCATTTTACAAGGGAGGAAACTCATTCTTAGAGAAATTAACTTTAAAAGGTTCTAAAACTGGCAAATGGCACAACTGGATCCCAGATCTGGAGCAGACTCATTTTAGAGATTGAGTTTTGAACACTTACTCTCTACTACCTAGCTAATGTTCTAGAAGAATCTTTAATGTTAAGGATGTTTTACACTTAATGTAGAGAATGCTCTCCTTTTTGTGTCATTCAAGTGATTTTTATTTTCTTTAGATGGTTGTCATGATCTGCTATCTTTTTGTAATCACGACACCCGCCAAGTTTAACAAGCATTGAATATGGGCCTACTTGGCTAATGCCATATTTTTCAGCCTCTCATGAAGTTTCTTTGTGCTACTTTTACATCTTACTTTTCATATAGAACCAAAAATACCTGTTTATTTTTATCACATTATTATTTTGCAGGATGAACTATCCCAAGCTATTTTGATGAAATGATTGAACACTAAGTCTTATCTTTTGTCCCTCTATTCCAGGGAGCATCGTTTTGGGTTGCTTCACTTTGGGTCTGTCGGGCCCCCCCACCACGACCATCACAAGGGTTAGCCACTTCCATTCCCACCCTAGCACCCAAGGGACAGACCCCTCAGCCCACATGGATCAGCACAGGGCCTGGTGCTTCCTGCCCAGTGACCATCTGTGACTCCAGGAGCTTACAGAGATGCTGAGAACACCTGTTCTTTCTGCCTAGAAGGGCAGCTCACTCAGCTTTCACTGAACGTGGTGTTTAATTTGCTAGCTTCCAATTTAGGTTTATTTTTGAGAATTCAAATCTCCTTTCAGACAAATTAGGTTAAACTGCTTGTGGTGAGGGAGCTGTTTGACCTTGAATCATTTTCTTTTTCCTGTTTGAAGGAGAGTTGACAAAGGGGCTGACAGATGAGATTTTACACGCTCTGAAGAAACCAGGGAGCGCTTACCAGCATAAATATACAGATCAAGGAGCAAGTAAATATGTCAGAGGCTGTTGGCTTCATTTCCAGAGTGGAACAATCCACACCTTTTTGATGATTACATCTAGTGGCACACAAATGTCAAGGTCTGTATTTTAAGTGGTCTTTCATATTAAACTTCTTAATAATTAACCAATTCTAAAAAAATTTTAGATAGGCCATATAAAAAATAGGAAAACATCCTGGCATGCCAAGGGTCTAATATTTTATTTAAAATAGCAACTTTGCCTTTTTTTCTTTTGGTTTAATAGGAATTCAACAACAAAATCCCTTTGTTTTGCTGCCCAAATCTGAATAGGTTTGCAAATAGATCATTGCTCTTTATCTAAGAGGTAATCATTTACTAAGAGTGGTGTTTTGAAGACTGATTTTGCATAGCAATATTGTATTCTTTCCAATTAATCACTTATCAATAAAGTACTGTTATTTAAATGTAAAAAATGAAGTTGTATTATAGAAAAGAAGCTACTCTTCAGTTCAGTGAGTATGGGTATCTCCAGTGCCACACAGTAGGTTCACCTAGAGACAACTAGAAAGATCACCTGGTATTTTTTCTCAAATAAGTTGTAGGTCACTTCAAAGAGAACAAGGAGACTCTGTTGGAAGAAGGAATACAGATGTGATCGTCCTCTAGGAGAGCGCTCCTCAAATTTAACACATACGAAGTCGCTGGTGGACTCGCACTCGAGCTTCAGATATGGCAGACTTGGGGTAGGGTCTGCCAACTTACATTTAGTCAGAAAACTCACTTATCAGGGGACGCCTCTACCACCCATGTAGAGAGCCTCCTTTAAGCACCATTGATACCTAGGAGTGGGCATTTCTGGGTCTCAGGACAGATGAGTGGATCAAGAAAATGAGGTCTATACACAGAATGCAATACTATGCAGCTATTAAAAAGAGAAACTCATGCCATTTGCAGTAACGTGGATGGAGCTAGATGGGATTGTACTAAACAAAATAAGACAAAGATAAACCTTGAAAACAGAGTAGAGATCTGAGCATCCAAGAGGGGCGGGGAGGAGAGGGAGACAGAAAGGGGTGAAAATAGGAGTGGGAAGAGCACAGTGGACTCTGACTAAGGTTACCTGGAGGTGAAGGTGGCGGGGTGGGTGCAAAGGGGAGAGGGAGGACTAATAGAGGATTACTTACTGGGCCCATGCTGGTAGGCATGGTGAAATAACGTACAATTGTAGAGTGTAGACCCACCTCTGAGACAGGTACTGTGATGTAAATCAAGGCCACTTCAATAAATACAACTTTCTTATAAAAGAACTATTGATCCAGATAAGTACATGAGACACATAGATAATTTTAATTATTTCAGTAGCCTCACCCAAAAAATATAAGGAAAAAGGTGAAATGAACCATAGTAATGTATTTTATGCAAACAAAAATATCCAAAATACTAGGCTATCTACATGTGCTCCATGCAAAGATGGCTGATGACATCATCTGCATGCTTTCTTCGTGTTCAGTCTTTGAGATCCAGTGTGTATTTATGCTCATGGTGTTTCAGACTGTCACATTGCAAGTGTCCAACAGCCACCTGTGGTCACTGGTGACATAAATAAATTATATGAATGATAAATTATATTTTGATAAATTACATTCAAAGAAAGCACCTAGAGTGGTCAGTTGTGACTGTCCAACCTGCTGCCCACTGAATCCCATGGAAAAAACTGACAAGATGGTGCCAATGTCTTGGTCCCAGTCTCGGAAAAAGCTCATTTAGTTGGTTGGAGCTTGCATGTTGGCACCAGTACATTAAATTCTCCCCCAATGGCTCTAGTAAGCAGCCAGATTGGGCATTGCTGGGCAGACAGACACCCAATGGAAGGTAGAATAGAGCTCTACACATAGGATCCACCGGCTTAAGTTTCCTTGGTGCTCTGCTGTGAATGTGTCTTCTACAAAATTCTATGTTGAAATTCTAACCCCCAAAGATGAGGATCTTAGGAGGTGAGAGCTCTGGAGGTGCTTCAGTTATGAGGCTCTCCAGCATTGGGCTGTCCGCTGGGCCCCACATTCTGGTCTCCATCCCGGTGGATGTCCAGGCTCATCTCCCACGTGAGTTGCCTCTGGCCCCAGCGACCAGCCATGCTACACGAGGTCGGCCATGGCTTTCTCTGCTGCAGGGACCCGGCTGCTCTCTTGCCTCGGTCGACTGCTGCTTGGACTCAGGTCTCTGTGCCACAGACACTGTCTAGGGTAAGGCCGACTGCACCGGCCATGTGCTTCCCTGAGTATTAACTCTCTCTCTTTCTCTGTCTCTCAGCTTTCCCTTTTCTCGCTCCCTGTTAATAAATTCTATTATTGTTACTTCCTCCTGTGTTTCTGCTTTTGGGTAGTGTCCTACTCAAGTGCACAGGTGAGAACCCAACAACTGGGCCATCCCTATGCCCCTAGGTTTGCTGTTTCAGAAGCATGGCGGGCCAGGGGTTCAGTGGCCTGGTGGAGGGAGTGATGGAGACAGTGCAGATCGGGACAGGAAAGAATGACTATTCCATTTTTTCACAGATTTACTATGAGTCCTCCTGAATAAAACATTTATCTAAAAGTCAGTCATGATTTTCTATTATATGGAATTTAGCATCTTTAATATGAGGTTCGAATCTTAGAACTGAAGTGACTCGCAACCTTACTCTTTCCATTCACTCTATTCTCATTTGTTTTATGGCTAGGGCACGTCTATTTGAGTGTAAGAACTGCAACTTCATTCCGACATTTTGCTTACAGCGTTTTTCCCGGCCTGCTTTTAAAGTTCTTCAAACTCATTAAACTAAACAAAGTAGAAATTTGGGTCTGCCATTGATCTGTCCTCAACTTCTCCTTTAATATTAATAGTGTGAATCTTCCCAATTAAACCAATTATTTATATATCCTTGCTGTAGAGACCATGAGTGCAACCTTAGGATCTCACTGCCAGAGGACATAGCTCTGAAACACTTTCTTGAAAACTATGTTTCAATGCCTTCTTCCAAAGGAAATTCCAGTTAAATCCTTGTTTAAATTTATGTCACCAATTCTTGACATTTGTGACTACTGTTTCGAATAAAGGGTCTTATCCATCTTTTAGTAACATTAGCAAATGGTCTTCATTAGGAATCTGACGATATGAATAGAAGGTAGGGATTTTGAAAGATACCTAGTTGGGGCATTTGGTCAATTTGTATTGACACCAACTGAAAACTGAAGGAGCTAGCTAGCTTCAAGAGAAAAAACAAAACAGGAAGCTTGCCATATCTCCTGCAGCTTGGGAAATACAGACATTGTGTAAGGGGGAATGTTGATTGGATGGTATGAGAAAAGAGGCCTGAGTTCTCAGCAAGAGAGAAGATAAGAGGGATTGTCTCCAAATAGGACACAAACCCAACAAAGGGAGCTGACCTGGTGCTCTTGGAAAGGTGTCTTGCCCAAGAAGGGTGCCTGGATGGCCAACTTGACCCAAAAGAGCAATGGGAATTTGATTTAAGATCAGGAATGAATTAACAGAGGAAGTTATTTGAAAGGAATGTAACAGATAGTACAAATTTGATTTCTGTTTGCATCCTACAGAATGGTGCTTGTTTAATCAAATGGTTACATAAAAGCAATTTTTAAATCATTCCCAAAGATACAATAAAAGTGAAGTCATGGTTAATTTTGTAGAATCCCTGGCTTTAGCTAAACCAATTGTCCCTACGGGTCATGGAGCTGTCACACTAATTGTATTAATCTGGGAAGATTTGTCCAGCAGTGGCATGAGGGGGCGGTCAGAGGAGATTAAACAGAGAATTCTTGCCTCTCTATTGGCCTTTCCCTCTACTTCTTCCCATCAGACACCCTTGCATGGAACTCCCATAATAACTCTTGCCTATTCCATCACTGCACTTATAAAATTATTCCTTAGTTATCTGATTATGACTTATCTCCTGAACTTGAACCTCAGTGCTGAGATAGTAGGGTTTCCTATTTCCCTTTGAATTCCCAGCACCTAGGACAGCTCCTGGCACACTGAGCTCTAGAAATACTTGTTTCAGAGATAAATGAGTTTCCTTTTTGCCATGAGTTCTTTGAAGTTTGGGGCATTCTTTGACAATTTATTTTCTTTGGGTTGTGGTTTTCTTACTTGTGGGAGGATTGGGCTTAATCCCTATATTTCTTTCAAATGACAGATCTCTGGTACAGTAAGTGTAAGAGAAGAAGAATCATGTAACAGAAAGTGTCAAAGACAATGCTGGAAAGAACATGGGAACATGGCATTGAGAGACAGGACTAATTTAAGTTCGGGCTGCTAATAAGGACACTGAGAAGAACTTTTTCTGAAACATGTTTATCTGAAATTAAGGGAATATAGCTCTTAATTGGGAACATAGCCAGTTAAAGACCAGTCTGTATGTTAGGTCCAAGTTGAAAATTTGTCCTCATACAAGTGATAGAGGGTTGGTAATTATTTACAGAGAAGAAAGCAGAGGAGTACAGCTGGAGCCAAGGGGAAAGTGCTATTTGATGGTGGAAAAGGGAAAATCCTTGTAAAAGGGAAGAGCTACTAAGGGTGGGAGGAGATTCAGGGAAGTGCTGCCCCATGGGGCCTTAATGAGAACAGGAATTCAAGGGGTGTTTGCAGAAGCCCAACATCTTCAGTGCTTATACTACCAGGTTAAAAATCAAAGTCCTTGTGGATAAGCATGGCCTTCTTTACCTCAAGGGTCCTACAAAGGCTGATGACATAAGTTTTTATTTTTTTTTTAACTGTAATGCATCCATGGGACAGAAGTTCCAAATTGAACTGGGAAAGAATTAAATTATATTTTGACTTTTGCAATTAATGGGACAAGGACCATGTTAATTATCTCAGGGAGATTTTTTTCATGGATTAATCTTAGAGCAGGGCAAAAGAGCATAGAGGGCTCATAAAGTATTGTCCACCAAAGACGCATTTGTTTTTCCTCCAGATGGCTGTGTGATGCAGGGAGAGGGGACTAAGCCCAGATCTTTAGGGAAGAAAGAAAAATAATTTTCTTGAGCAACCAGCACATGATGTTCTGTCAGAGAAGCCTAGTATAATCGATATGTAATTCAGTCATGCGACTCTAAGACCAAAAAGTGGAGGCTGAGAATGGGCTGGACTGAAGAAACTAGTACAAGAGGTTGACCAAGAGCTTCTTGCAATAAAACCAACACAGGAAAGGGGTCCTGGAAAATAAGCTGATGTTACACTTTAGGGATATACTCGAATTCATTACTTTTTTTTTAAGGCACAGGTGTGAATATACCTCTATTTCCACTAACTTTACAAGAGTTAACAGTTATTGATGGGAGAAGATGTTCTAATATTTCTTAGAAAGACTAGATGTCAGAAACGGACAGTCTATCCAGAGAAACCTTAAGACTGAGGAAGAAAAAGATGCCTGTTATAAAACCCGCCTTTGTATACATTTTGAACTTCTATAGCACGAATTTCGTGAACAGTTAGAAAATTGCTCAGAGTGCTGGGTGTGAGTGCTGTACTGTATCAAAGAATGCATCCAAAGGACCACATTTTCGAAAGGGAAAATTGCCAGCCACGCACACTAGGAACAATCAACAAGAAAACAGTAGCTGATATAATCAGAGCAAAAGGAACAAATGTTAAGCATTCTCCCTTTAGCTCAGCTGGCCTATTATACCTCTGAATACCCAGGCTTACAAAGCCTGCCCTCCCTCCCTCCAATTTCAGAAGTGTCAGACAGGAGACACAGTGCCAGCAGAAAACCTTCCACCGATCTCTTGTTAGCTAACTGCGGTGTTTTGTTCCGCGGTTACATGTCTGCGCGGGCCGTCATTGTGTCAGTCATAATTACCACCTGTTCGCTGGCTCCCTTCAGGTTCCATCACCTCGGCAGCATTAAGCAGCCAGCGGCAGGAAGCAGCATGGATTGCCGGGGAAAAGCGACTGTCGGGCACGGGGTTGCGGGGTGTAATTGCCGGCTGTGCACAACAGCTCTGGATGGCCCGGCCCCTGCCCCGCCTGCCCGCCTGCCCGCCTGCCCCTGAAACAAAGTCCCATCTGCAAAGGCGACCACCGACGCGGTCCTTCGGTGGACACCAGAGGCACGTCAGCTGTCGTCGTCCGCCACGAGTCACCTCTGGACTGTCATACAAACGTCATTTTGCTCAAAAACAGAAGTTCAATTTTGAAAAAACGGAACTGCAAGGTTTTAAAAATACTCGTGCCTGCTCTCTAGTGCTGGGTGCCAAATGCATGTTTTGGAATCCGCCACGCGGTTTGGGTTCCATGCTGTTAACATGTGCCCAGTTAATAAAGGAAGGGCACTCACTGAGCACCTAGTGTGCGACAGGCATGGTTTTAAACATGAGCACATGACTGAATCTTCAGGAAGCCCCGATCGGACAGTAGCTCCTTTCACACGTGAGAGTGTCGGGACCCAGAGTGGTTAACAACTCCCGCTTTCTTCCCTGGGTCACTATGGGAAGGTCTCCCAGATCTGCCTCCAAGTCTTTGTGCGTGGCGTGTTGGTGCAAGATGCCTGCCTTTCCCCTCATCAAGCTGATTCTTGCTCACTTCAAACAGTGTCCTCAAATAGCAGTCGCTTGTGAGGGCCCTTCCTGACCCCGCCCCCAGTCTGCATTAAACCCTCGGTGAACTTGGCTTACATCAATGACAATTCCTATTCCTGCTACCGCAGTCTTTGGTCTTGGTGTTACATCCTCATGGGCAGAGACTGCAAATCCCCAACATATGTTAGTTCCTTGAGTCAACTGTCTTCTATAGTACTAGTTTAATTTAATAGATATAATTTATATTTATATATAATTTATGATTTAAAAATTTATATGTAGTTTATATAGAAAATAAATATATACTTATAATATGATTATGAGACATGTGATGGAAATCACAGCTTTCTGTTCCAGCTTTTCCCTTACATTTGCTTAAATATTGTTCCTTGTGTTTATATTATTATCATGAAGCCCTAATCACAAATGATTACTACCAACACAGTGCTGTTTGTACTTAGAATTTTAAAAATATTTCATCCATGCAATTGTATTTGTACGTTCAAAGTTGTAATGCTCTCAGAGGCAACTTGACAGGGTTAAGTCTTAACAAAGCCCATTTCCTGGTCTCCTACTCTTGACCTACTAGGTCAGTTGTGGAATCGAGACTCAGGAATATGTAGTTTTCAAATTGCCTTAGTTAATTTTGACGATCAGCCAGTGTGGGAAGCAGTTACATTTTAGGCATCGAGGTGGCTTAAAGTGGAGGTTTACATAACACTGCGAGCATGTGGCAGTGTCCTGACAGGGGTGTGGGGAGTTCAGACCAGAGACGACAAACAACCAAGCAATGCCCTGGTCACATCACTGGATGAAGCAAATGAACAGGGGATGGATTTATTTTTCCTATCATGGTCCTCATTAACAGGCTCAATAAAAATAACCTGGAGGAGCTAACTGCCTATGCCCTGGGGACCACACCTGCCGATTAAATCAGAATCTAAATCTGATGAGGACAGGTGCATTGAGATTCTTTGAAAAGCAGCCAGAGGATTCATCCAGGTCAGTTCTGGGGTGGTGAGGGTGGGGGGGGGGTGGATGGGATTAAAGGCACAGTCAAGGAGGCTGACTGGGAGGTGCTTCATAAGCCACTGTGTTGGAAAGACAGTCTGCCACTTAGACAGACTAACATTTCCCAAAGACTTTCAAGCTAAGAACATACTTCCTCAAAATTTTCTGAAAACACAATTCTGTGATCAAATAAATTTGAGAAGAGCTGCCTACTGCTTACTGCTTATGCCCATCTTTGTGATGCGTGTTCATAACACATATTTATGTCTCTGAAAAAAACCTGCTAATTGAACTGCTAATTGAATCTAGTATTTTTTCTTAGGAAGCCATTCTTTATTTTCATAGCATCTACCAACATCCTAGGAGCTCCAGAAACAAGGGCTCAAGGTGAGAAGTTTCTGGGGCTGTGTGCTGGGCTCTTCTGTGTCATGTATCAGGAAGAGGAATCCAGTCTTGGTGCTTCAGTGTCAAGATGAAGGGGGCAAAGGGGCTGATGGAGATGGGCCTGAATGCATGAGGAGGAACGTCACCTTCTGTTCTATGATGTCTTTGCTGAATAGGTCATCCAGTCATTACCAGGACACAGAGGCCCTCTTGGTAGAAACCTTCCTTCCCCCAAACAAAATCAGCAGCACAATCATTGGCACCAACATGGAGTCCAAGGAGAATTGAGGATTGGTCCTTGATTTGCTCTGGTCACTGAAATGTGCGTGCAACTGACAGACTCGTGTCCAAGCAGAAGCCTTGAGTGTGAAATCTTGTGTCATATGAAGATTTTTGGCTAGTGATGGATTTCATATGTGACAGTGTTCTCTCCATATGGCCTAGCTGTGCAGTAGCCTGTGCCTTCTAAATGTGTGTAACCATACTCTATGGCATTCGCACCAGGGCAAGATCACATAGAGTACATTTCTCTAAAGATTTCCTCACCGTTAAGTGGCATGAGACTGCTGTCATGGGCTGATCCTGTCTCCTTGGTCCTCCCTCTCCCCTGAGAACAGTGACCGAAGATAGGGCTCCAGGACAAAAAGGCATTTGGAGCTCAGCCCAGTCTGGCCCAGTTCAGTCCTCATGTAACCTAAGCAAAATATCAATGTTTGTGATGGCATGCCAAGAAAATTCCAACATGGTTTATTACAACTAAATGCAATATGTAAACTGTATTTGGCTCCTGATTCCAAGAAACCAAACAACCAAAACAATTATGAGGTAATCAGGGACATTTGTATGCTAACCTTCAGAAATTGGTATCATTTTTCAGCTACACTAGAACTATTTTGTTTGTGTTTAAGTAAAGAATCTTTATCTTCGGTGATCCATAATGGAATACTTTTGCATGAATTAATATAATGTGGGGACAGGGAAGTGGGTGGAATTATAAATGAAGAATGTCCAGGAATTGATAATCCTTAAGCTGGGTAATGGGTAATTAGGTGTTCACTGTATTATTCTACTTTTGAATGTATTTGAAATTTTCTACAGTAAAATTAGAAAATCAACATTCACAAAAAATATTTTCTATAGGTTGAAAACTGGCGAAATTCCTTGTTAAAATTATTACAATCTTATAATTGTATAGCATCATCAATGAGCCATTGCCACCATAAAAGAGTCAGCTGAGATATCTAATAATTTCCACCATGCAATTATTATCACTACTTATCTCCATAGAAATCGGTGCCTACTTGAAGCTGGAGTGCTAAGAGAGAGACATGAAGATCTAGAGAACTGAAAGGATAATTATCCTTTTTTGAATATTGACACACTTGCATGTTTTTCCAGACGTCGATTTTGTGTAGGCGAAAGCTATTTGATTATAAAAGATCCGGTTTCTCCAAATTTTTTAGAGGTAAAAACTTCATTAATTAACATCAAGGAAAATGGAGCATCTGTTACTTTTTTGTCAACAGATTTTAATAATATTGAACACTGCTAATTGGATAGAACTGAAATAAAACTCTTTGTATGTTGAATTGAGATGGTTTCTTCTGCTATTTTTTTCCCCACTAAATTTTATTTAAACCATGGCAACTCTTCTGAGTTTTCCTCAGCCACTTAAGTTAAAGTGATTTTGAACACTCACAGATAAAAGGATTCCTGTCAGAAAATGTTGCCATGATGGCTGTTGTGATAGTTACAGTGACCTAGAAGGAGAAGAAAAGCATCAGACTCGCTAACATTCCAATTCAAGAGTTTTCATGGGTGTTTCTGAAGTCAGAGGATGCAGTGGGGACATTTAATAAATGAGGAGTAGCACTGGTCAGGACACGTGGAAGATGTGCCAACCGGGAGGAGAGGAGAAGGAGGACTTGGAGACAGTGGGCATTGTTATCTCACCGTTACCACCTACCGAAGGTAAATTAACCATGAGTAACTGAAGGTCCATCTTGGGCCCAATTTAGTCTCAGCTTTAGCTAATGAATAGAAATCAGAGGCACTGCTAAGCTAATCAGTTTGGAAAGAAAGTTAAAAAGGGATTCCTGTAGCTTGAGGTTCAAATTCAGACTTTGCTACTTTTGAGTGGTGTCCCCTCTGGAAAAGGACTCAGTCTCCTGAGCTTTCTCTTCTTTGTGTCCTCATGCAGTAAAGATTCGCCATGAAGGCGGGCAGTGAGGAAGAATTTTTACGATAGTTGTCTAGTTCTTTTTTTTCTTTTGTCTTCTCCCTGTAATTTCAAATAAAGAGTCTGAAAGGTTCTTAGGTTTCAGACACTTACATTCCCACTTAGCCTTGGGAGCTCTTGGTGCCAGGGCTAGTTTGTGACAGGAGTCTGTATCCAGGGCCAGGTTAAGCCAGGCTCGTGCACCAAAAGCTCCCTGTCAGAGGAAGTGGCTCAGTTCATCTCTAAGGAATTGGGACTGCGGATATTACCTGGTCTAACTAGGTTCTGAAAAAACTCACTGAGTGACTTAATTTCCCCCAGTCCACTCATCTTGACTAGACTAGGAAAGAAAACTCCCTCTCGCTCCCCTTCCTCTCTCCACACACAGAGGGAGTTCTCCCTAGAAAAATGTAACTCAACCACCGTGCACAGTTGCACAAATTGCACACTGCACAATCAGCAGGCAGGCAGTGTGAATGCTGCCGCCAGGTGTCCACCGCACAGCCCCTTGGTTGTGTGCTGAGGTCCTGAATTTGTCCTCTCCCCTGGCTTTGGGTGCCCAGTCACTTTTCATTTTCATTTTTCCCCTCCAACTTTGTCAATAATTGACAAATAAAAGCTACAGGTCTAAGGTTAAGGTGCACCCTGTGATAGTTTCACTTATGCAAGCATTGTGACATGATTACCACAATCCAGCAAATCAATACATGCATCGTGTCAGTAATTACCATTCTGTGGTGGGGGGCAGTTTTGAGAGCAAATTAAGATTTATGCTGTAGCAGATTTCAAGACTACAGTGTGGTCTCACTAGCTATGATCACCATGCTGTACTCTAGCTCTCCTTGCTGATTCCTCTTCTTGCTGAAAGTTGTGTTCTTTGGTCAACATCTCCCCATTTAGCTCCCCCAGACCTCTGATAACTACATTTCATCTTTCTTTTTCTATGAACTTAATATTTTTAAAAAGATTTTATTTATTTATGCATATAAGAGCTGGGGTGCAGGCCAGAAGCAGGGGATGAGAGGATTCACCAGAGACAAAGCAGGGGACAGAACAGGCTGACTGACTGACGTACACTGCTGAGGGGAGCAGCTGGCGAAGCAGAAGTCTGCTCCGCCATGTGGTCCCCTCCCTGGTTGGGGATCCAACTCGTACTGCAGCGGCTGTGAAAGCTCCACAGTGCGGCGCTCAACCCCTTGTGCCATCAAGGAGGCCCAAACTTAATATTTTAGAGTCTACCTGTAAATGAGATAACACACTGTATCTTTGTCTTTCCTTGTCTGACTTAGTCACTTCACATAATGACCTCCAGGTGTGTCTGTGTTGTCATACATGGCCACATTTCCTCCTTTAAAAAAAACTGAATAATTTATCACATATCAGACTTCCTTATCCATTCATCCATGGACAGATGCTTAGTTCTTGTCCATATCTTGGCTCTTGTGAACACAACAGGGAAAAGATAGTGTCTTCAACAACGGTGCGAGAAAACTAGACATTCACATGCAGAAGGATGGACCCTCATCTCACTCCATATGCAAAAATCAACTTCAAATAGACTAAATCCTTCAACATAAACCCAAAAACTATAAAACTTCTAGAAGAAAACATAGAGGAAAGGCTCCTAAAACCTTGGCAATGAGTTTTTGAATATCGCACCAAAAACACAGGCAACAAAAGCAAAACTAAACAAGTGGGACCATAGCTTATTAAAAGGCTTCAGGACAGCGATGGGAAAAATCGACACGGTGAAAAGGCAGTCCATGGACGGAGAGAAAAAATTGCAAACCAGTATCAGGCAAGGGATTAATATCCAAACTATGTAAGGAACTTAAGAAACAAGCAAACAAATAACCCAATTAAAATGGACAAAGGATGTGAATGTGAATAGCCATTTCTCCAAAGAATCACAGAGAGGCCATCAGGACCACTAAGGGTGTTCAACCATCAGAGAAATGTGATCAAAGCCACAATGGATTATCACGTCACATCTGGTGACACAACTGTCACCAGAATGACAAGAAACAGCGTTGGCGAGGAGTGGAGGGCAGGAAGGACTGTGCACTCTTGGCGGGAATGTAAATTGGTGCAGCCCTCATGGAAGACAGTGGGCGTCTCCTCCAAGACTTCCTAGTAGAACCCCCACGGGGTCCAGCTATCACTGTGTGAGTGCACAGCTAAAGGAGATGAAGTCTGCATGTCGGAGGGATGCCCTCACTTCTAGGGCCTTTTCAAGCAGCTGGAATTCCTAGGGGGGCTTCTCTCAGATGCTCCCCTGTCTGGATGCTCTGCCACCTTCTAAATATGCTCCCTTGGTCACAGGAAAGCCAGCACCGGGATGGGTGCCTCCTTTGCTCTGTAGAAGCCAGCGTGTCCTTCCACTGGGTGGCCAGCCAGAGTCCACAGAGGAGCCTGCGCCTGAATGGCACAGCTTTGCAAGGTGCCCTCAATGCACCTGCCTCCTGAGGACTTGACAAGAGGAGTCCTGGGCCTTGTATTTGACTCCTTCACTGGGGTCCACTGTTCAAACCTCTCGCTCATCTCAAGACTGCAAGAGGCGTTGTGCACACTGAGGTCCTGAGAACTGGCTCCTCGCAGAGCTTCCCAAACCTTCCAGAATGTTTAATCATTTGTTCATGGAGCACTTAATGGATTTTAATTTTCTTCCCTTAGAAGTAAACATTGTTTTGGGTTTTTTTAATGCGAATTTTCTTGTCTTTTATTTTTGCATAGAAAAACTGGGGTGTAGGCCAGAGATGTAGGTGAGAAGATTCACTGGAGACAGAATGGGGAGCAGAGCATGTGGATCTACTGACCTAAACTGCTGAGGGGAGCAGCGGGGAGACAGGAGAGGTCTGCTGCGCCCTGTGGGTCAGCTCCCTGGGTGGGGATCAAACTCAGGTCATAGCAGTGATAGTGCTGAGACGTAAGCCCTCGGCCACAGGATGCCCAGCAGGAAAAGTTTTAAGGGTTACATATTTACCCTAAAGTTTTTATTTTTCTGCCTCTTTTTCTTAAAAGGAATCATTTACACACACACAAAGCGCTTCTATATAGCATTATTAAAAGCAACATACTGATTTTGCCTTTTTGGTATAGTTTTCACTGGTCCTTGAATTTGCCTGTTCATGTTAGGGTTTGTGGGAAACAGCACAATGTTAGGAAAGAGCACTATTTAGCTAGTATGAATTCTACAGCACTGTATGCAAGTTCCTGCTCTGTAGTAGATACTTCTGGCGATGTGAAGATGCAGGCCCGGCCCGCGTGGGCACCGCCTTTAGCGTCAAGCACCAGCTTGGAAACGCGTGACTTCTCGCGTCTACTCGGTACAGTAACTCCTGGATATCCAGCCTCTATCACCGTCTGGGCTCCGCGGAAAGAGGGAGGTGCTGTTGAGGGTGTGGGAGAGCGGTACCAAATTATTGTTTAGGTGCATTTCACAGCTAAGAAGATGCATTCTCATCTACCACACGTTCAGTCTGGGCAGTAAAGGGCCTCCCTCCCTTCTGCCACATCTTTGTGGGGCGCCTCTGGGTGCTGTGACCTGGGGTTGCCAGAACGAAACAAGCCCGTCTGGGGCTTTCCGCAGCGTTGAAGGGAGATCCACGGCTGCCGTCCAGTGCGGTGGGACAGGCGTTCGGGGTGAAAAGCCGGACTTGCAGAGCGGGTTGGTGGGACCCACTTCAGCCTCTGCTTGATTCATGGAACTAAACGGATCAGATCTGATGCCTGGAAGACAGCAGAGCAGCGCCGAGAACTAGGAGAACTAGGGACAGTGGCTCAGGGAGCTTGAGTTGGAAACCCTCACCTTGCTACGCACGAGCAGGGTGCTTCGGGTAACCACTCGGGGTATGCGTGCGCGGGGGTGGGGCGCGTTTAGGACCCGCTGCACATGCCCCATGGATCTTGAGAAGTGCGTACAGCTGGCCTGCGGGAGAGGGTGGAAAAGCGTTCCGCTCCGAGGTCCTTAGCCAGCGAGGGCGAGGTGGGCCCATCGCCGCTGTGGGGCAGAAGGCTCAGGCGGGAGCGGGCCAGGCTGCGGTGGTGCAGGCCCTGGAAGCCTCCACAGGCGTCAGAGGAAGCCAGCCAGGATTCCCAGCGCGCCGGCCACCTCCCCTGGACCCTCGCGCCACGGACTAGAAGGAACTGGGGCTCGGGGTAGGGGGCAGCGGCCAGGAAGGAGCCTGCCCAAGCAGCTGTGGCAAGAAAGGAGGAGAAGCCCGCGCTCTGGACACTGGCGTGAGAACTGGGGTGCGGGCGCAGCGGGCAGCTACAGCTCGCAGGCGGCTCTCACACTGAGCGCGTTGAGCCCTGCGAGGAGGAAAGTCGCAGCAGAGCGGGGGGCGATGTCTGGAGCCGGGACAACACGTCGTGCAGGCCAGGAAGCTGCCTGCGAAAGGCGGGCATGTAACGTCTCAGTGGGAGGAAGCGCCTCCCCTGATGGGTCCTGCTCATGGGGGCCCAAGGGCGCGCTGGGCTCCCCGGCACCGCTGGGGCTGGGGTCAGAGCCTGGAGTCTCACTTTACAGACCGGCTGCTGCACAGGCCCGGTGGATCTTGAGACGTGAGCACAGCTGGCCTGCAGAAGAGAGGGTGGAAAGGCTGCTTCGCTTCACGCCCTGGAATGCCGCAGGCAAGGGACAGCAGCCTTGGGGGCTTACTACGACTTGCCCGTCATTACACATCAGGAATGGAGGTGAGGGGAGTGAGACCCGAAACTTTTGTCTCCAAATCTCACTTTCTTAAAATCAAATAAACCCTCGTCATTTTAATTGGCAAAAATCTCTCAGAATCCGAGAAACTGTGAGCTGGTAATTCAGAGATTTAGCACAGATGAATTGCTTTAAAATTATGAACCATATAGCTAAGATATGATTTTCAAATAATTAAATTGCCATCAATTTCTCATGGTCATATATTTTGAAAGCTAAAAAAAAAAAAAAAACACACCTGGCTTGCAAATTTGATACTTTTCCCCCTTAACATAACTGAGTAGCATTTTCTCTAAAACAGGGGGCAATTTTGCATTATTACAAGAGTTATACAAAAATACACTTGGGCACAATAAGTACTGCAGTATTTGCAAAAATGACCCCTATCATATGGAGATTTCCAGTTGCCAGTGCTCCCTAATTGTGTATTCAGATGCTAATTGCACAGAACACTTGCCACTGCTTTGAGGTGTGTTGACAACTCTATATCCTGAACTCGTGTGTCTTTTCAGCCCCAGAACACACAACGTCATAATAATAATGATTCTAAAATGTCTATCATCTCAGGCTTACATTCTTTCCATATAAAATAACTGATAATCATTTTCCTACCACCCCTCGAGACAGCTCTCTCCTGTTCATTTCACAATGAACTGAGATTTGGAATCATCCCGACTGCTGGGGTGATGGGGACGGGGCTGATGATGAGGGGTGTTTCCAGGGGGTGCTTTGTGGAGAAAGTGCACATGCCCCGGTGTCTTCTGGTACCTGTGGGGGCCCTGTGCGGGGATCTGATGGTTCTGTCTTCACAGGTGAGGGAATAGAGGTCCTGGAAGCTTGGTTTCGTTCATTCACTCCATTCATTCATTCATTCATTTGATAAGTGCTTAGCGGGAGCCCACTGCGTAATAGGGACCTTGCCAGGGGCTGAGAACCCAGCAGCTGACCAAAGAGGCAGAATGCCAGACCTCATGCTGTCTGGTCACCTGCTGTTAACTGGCTCTGGCCGCCATAGCAAAGTGTGGACTGGGTGACTTAACAGAACTTTATTTTCTTCCAATCCCAGAGGAAAGTCCCAGGTCAAGATGCTGGCAAGGCTGGTTGTTCTGAGGCCTGCCCCCTTGGCCACAGGTGGCCACGCCCCCCACTCGCTGCATCTTCGCAGGACCTCACCTCTGTGTGCTCCTGTCTGGCGTCTCTCTGGGGGTCCAAATGTCCCCTCCCTGTGAGGACACCAGTCGGACTGGATGGGGAGTCCAGTCAGGGCCTTATTTCAACTAAGCCCCCTCTTTAAAGGCCCTTTCTCCAAATGTGGTCAATTATGGCATTAGGTGGTTCGAGCTGCCACAGAGGAATTTGAGGGGGGTGCAATCCAGGCCCCTGGGTCTCACACATGCAAGGTAGAGGAGTTGGGGTGACCTCTGCTGTTCTGGTCCCCCTCAGAAGCTGGATGTGCTGTTTGTGTGTGCACCCGCTGGGCTGAGACCAGAAGCGTCTGGGGGGAGCCGTGTGAGTGTGTGAGTGGGCGCGTCCATTGTGCGGTGTGCGTGTATGAGTGGGTGGGTATGAGTGGGTGTGTGATATGTAAAAGAGTGTGAGTGTCTGTGTATGTGACTTGTGAGTGTGAGTGGAAGGTGTGTGAACATGTACTGATGTGACAGTGTGTGTGTGGCCTGTATGTGCAAGTATACAAGAGAGGGTCTGAGTGAGTGGTGTGTGTGGGTGGTGGTATGTATGAGTGTGTGTATGTACGTGTGTGTGTATGTACGTGTGTGTGTGGTTATCGTCAGACTCTTTCCACAAAGGAGAAACTTAAGTTTAGGGTAATTGCCCTCTGGAAGCTATGTTCTCTGGAACTTTCTGATTCACGGCTTAGATCTCACCAATTATTCTTTCCCTGTCAGCTGTCAGCTTTTGAACATTTTGGTTTCTTCTAAATCTCTTTCAATGACTTCAAAATTCACACCATTTAAAATTCACACCATTCAACTATTCTTTAAACTGGAGTTTCTTTCTCTTTAACACCAAGACTTTTCCTCTTATAACTTCAAATACTTCCCCTTCTGCACCAACCTCTTAATGCTCACCAGAGGTTTAGCTAAGAAATTAATAATAATATATTTTCTGTTTATATTTTTAAATCACTTTTAACTGTGAATTTCTGCTTCTTATGCTAGTAAAAACAAGGCTATTGACCAAATAATATTGGTTTTTTGTCTTAAGAAATCCCATTGCTTTTCTAATGCTTCTTCTTAGCATAGGCAGTTCTGTACAATTGAAATTTCCATTCTGTGCTCTTAGTGTACTAACTGTGAAATAAATAAAAGCCATCTTTGGCATTTGGTAACCCTGAAGTTCTCAGAGTACTTTTATGTCCAAGGCAGGGTGTTTTTAAGGAACTCAGGGAGAAAAGAGGTGGGGGTGGAGAGTGGGGAGGAGGTTGGCTTCTACATGAAACAAGAGTAGGACCTGAGCCAGTCAATTTTCATATTAGAAGGAGCCAGAAGTGAGGGTTAGGGAGGAAAAACACAGAGTGGAGTAATTTGATAATTGGAGACACACACAAAAAATCATCAGTTCACTATTGTAACGTGAACAGGACCTCTCACTTTTATAAGGTCCTCAGTTACTTCTGGAAGGCCTGAAGGTGACTCGACATTCTTTCCCTTCTTTCCCACAGGTGCCCCCTCTGCCTGGGGGCAGCATGTCCCGGGGAGAATAGAGCCATCATTTCATGGAGCATAATTGGACACCTGCTTCAATGAGGGCACAAAGAAGGGGACCTAGAACCCAACTGAAATGGTAAATGTGGTCACTGACATAAATGAATTCTGGTCTAGGGCTTGTTTATTGAATTGTCATGACAACAACAAAGTCTCTCATGCTATTTTCAAAATAGTAGAACATTATTCAGGACGCTCAGAGCAACATTTTTACTATAAACATGTGCTTGCTTCATACACCAGCCATTCTAAATCTTGTGATTTGTCAGAAAAAATAATTTGAGGGTGCCCTATTTTTCATAGGATGAAAGTATATGTAAGGTACATATAATAACTTCTTGCTATTGAAATATTAAGGAGATAACTAAGGTAAATTCTGGAATAAGACTGGAGAGTTATATGATAAGCAGGGGTAGCAGGCTGATTCTATAGAACTGCAGAAAGTCAGTGTTTTGGATTCTGTGTGTCCATCATCTCTAGGACAAACAGCCTTGCAGCCTTGGTGTGAAGAAAGCCAGAGAGAGGTGCGTGAATGGGCGTGACTGTGTTCCATCATGGCTTCCAGCTACCCACACGGAATTACTCATGAATTTTATGCATTGCAAAATATTCTTCTGGTTTTCTCCAATCCTTTCAAAAGGGTCAAGTAGCTTGTGACCCGTACAAAGCATGCAGTAAACTGTTATGTGATGACTCTCTTCCTCCCCCCACCCCCACCAGGAAGTCTCTGCACCATCAATAGTTGAATGATGCCATTTAGAGATAAGTCACAATATTGATCTGAGGTGGAGAATGAAGGTAATAATACCAACGGCACTGGGGGGGGAGGGTCAGCTAATTGAGTTACTGTGTTATGAGAACCTTGATTTTCTGCCACATGCGCTAAAATCTGTAAAAGTGCCTCGTTCTCTTAGAATATAGTTCTCTGTGGTAGGGAGGTAGGGTTTTAGTTCTGGGATTTTCTTTTCTTTCCTTTTTCCCCGATAGTTAAGCCTCTTATATTTTAATTCTCTCTGTACCTCTTCTTCCTCTAAAGGAAAGAGAACCTGTTCTGACCTGGCTCTCTAATTTTCTCTGATGTTGAATTAGGAAAAAGATGAGGTCACAGAGAGTCAGAAAAATGGGGGACCTCCCCAGGGAAGTCTGGCTGGATTTGCCTATCAGAGATTTGAGGGTGTGAAAAGATGGGACTGTCAGCATGGATGGGACTCTGGGGTCAGTTTTGGAATGGAGCTGTGAGGAGAGGTGTAGAAGGACTCGAAGGCAGAACGGAAGGATTTGAGTAGTAGTGTGCATTATTCTTTGGTTCCCCTTTAATGTTTTTCTAGAAATGTAAGGAAATAATAGAGTTCTAAACCCTCCATTTGGCTACTCGGCTATGTGTGTTTGTTGCCATCTCACACAGCTTAGGCTTCTGGAGGATTTATTAGTTATATAGTTGTCTAAAGTAGCATTAAGAGAATCGTATCACACGCACAAGGCAGCATATTTTATTTTAGTTACTCTTTTCTAAATACCTCAGAATTACTAAATATTTAATGGACTCTGAGAAAGAGTGCACAACACTCACAGGAGCATGTTACCCAAAAATAGGTTAATTAGAATTTCAGCTTCGGGTTTATGCTAAGGATTGCTCAGTGCGTTTGCTCCTCCTAAGGAGAAGGTTTGGGCCTTTGTTTTGTTTCACAGGTACAAACATTCAGAGATCTGAGTTGGATCCCTCTAAACAGTCTAAGAACAGCATTAAGTAAAGAATTAATTTTAAAAGCTAGTTGCTACTTCATCAATTCAGAGACATCTATTTATGTGCACACACACACAGGAGAATTAAAATGCAGGATTCTTATCCAGAGAGGGTTTATTTCTAAGTTCAGATAACACAAAAAGGCAGAAGAGAGTGTGATGGTGAGTCTTGTAGGAAATATGTAATTTTGAGGATCATCATTTAAGTGAAGATCATGAAAATATATTTATCACTTGTATTTCAAAATAGATCATCATTTGTATATCTTCATCTACCTTCATCATCTTGGTGGCTCACAGTTCCCCAAATCCTTAGAATTCCTAATTCCTAGTAATCAAACTTAGTAATATAATGGAGCGTAATAAAATTCCTTTTGTTATGTGAATGACTTTTGGGGGAAGCTAAAATCGCCACGGAGTCGACCACATGGTTGTGGATTGGAACTTGTACTCCCACGTCCCTGAGCTCCAGAGAGGGGAGGGGATTGAGTTGGAGTTCATTTGCCAATGGCCAATAATAACCAGTCGTGCCTAAATGATGAAACTGCCGCAGAAACCCAAAAGGAGAGGATGCAGCGAGGGTGCAGAAAGCCTCTGGCTTGGTGAGCGCATGGAGCTTGGGGACAATGGCAGACGGGGAGCGGATATCAAATCTTTGCTCTGATTCCCCATCACGTGCTGTGCATCTCTTCCAACTGGCTGTTCCACTGCACAGCCTTGCCATAATCAGTGATCTAGTGAGCACATAGTAATCTAGTGAGTTCCATGAGCTGCTCTAGCAGGGTGCTAGAAACCTCTGATTCATAGCTAGTCAGGGTCAGAAGCCCCTGTAACAGTCTGGGCTATGGCTGGTGTCTGAAGTGAAGGAGATGAGTAAGTGGAGACTGAACACTTACCTGTGGAATCTGGTGTCATCTCCTGGTAGACAGGGTGAGAACTGAGTGGCATTGACTTGAATTCTCCCAAACCCTGCTGGTGTCCCAGAATTGCTCATTTATTTATTTATTTTTGGTAGAGAAGGCACACATTGTAATTTACACATGCTATAAATTGGGCCCAAGAGCACCAGCACCCTACACAGAAGTAATCTAAGAAATAAGGACCTTATCATGTCAGTTATCATAATTATGCATACAGAGAGATACAAAGGTATGACTCATTGTTTAGAGGAGCTATGAAAACTTTCATTGGACACTTTATTTGAAACAGAAAAGAAGCACAATAAAAATATGTGGAATGATGAATGAGTGCAATATGCCTTCTGTATTCTGTCCTGGGCCTGAAGCCCTAGTTTAAGATTTACCCAAAAAATACAGTTGCTCTTGCGAAGAGATTTGGTTTTCTTGGCTACGATTGACACCATACACATGCTTTTGAACTCTGATAGGATCACAGTACAGAAATAGCTCTTCAGATTGCAATTAAATTTTACAATAATTTAATAACTCAAGAACAACATCCAAAGGACTGAAATTGATTTGCTTAGTTCTTTCAAACCTCAGGCAGCAATCAAATTATCACTAAGATCCTTACCAATAAGAGCACAGAATGGTTCTGAATAATCAAATACTTTGCAAATACATGAAACTAATTTCCCCATGAATCTCTGTTCAATACTTGCCTTGTTGAATGAAGAAAGGTCAGGATGTTCTATGACGCACTGGTGCATCACGTTACCTCACCCATGAGTTGGCTGATCACAGGTGCTGTTCCCTATAATACGACAGCTAACCTTATGCACAACTCAGATAAACAGCCCCAAGGAGCACAGTGTACTATTCTATTATTTACTCTTTAGTATTCTGAGCTCTCAATTACAAATTGTGTCAAGCAAATCCTTTTTCACTAAAGAAAGCTTGCTGAACAAGTCATTCCTACTCCATCTCCATTTGAAGTGTGTATCATGTTCTAAAACTTTTATCCTCATGTGTCTTGGGGTCCTCCCAATTTGTGCTTCCTCTTGCTCCTCAGAGATCACCCATGCATGGGTAGTTTCCGGGTATAGACCCAGGATTTAGTCAGTCAGTCATGGAAGAGGTAGCTGTGTTGATTCCATCATGTGACTGGTTATGACTGCGAGCAGATTTGGTGACTCTGGAAGGGGCTGGCCTGGAGCTCTCTTACCAACTTCGGCTTGTGGTTAAGATTTGTTCTGAATTCTGGACCTGCCTAGTGGGAACCTGGGCCTTTATGAGAAAATTATCGAGCCCCATCTTTCAATGCTGACAAAAATGCAGTGTGAAGGTAAAATAAGGATTCCTCATGCATGTAGAAGGTGAACTAATTCATCACCAGCAGAACCACATAGAAATGGCACACAAGTGATCTGTTAGGCAGAAAAAAAAAAATAGATGGCTGTGCAGAGCCAACCAAGGGGATGAAGAACATTGGAAATTCAACTACCTAAGCAACAGCATCAGATTATGTTTTATCATGTAAACCTCTTTAAAATATAATCGAATGTTTAAGCAAAACAATAACAATGCATATAAAAATAAAATATTCGATGACACTAGCATAAAGATATGATGGGCAAAATGGGAGTCTGCTATTATAGGCTGTTTATACTGTGCATAAATAAATATAGTATTACCCTATGGTAGACTGTGATAAGTTAAAATGTATACTATAAACTCTATGGTCGCCATTGGAAAAATAACATATTTATAATTAATAAACCAACAAAGGAGATAGTCATAACAATAATTTTGAAAAAGGGTGAACAGAGATGGAAAAAGAAAACAAAGAACAAGATGATAAACTTAAACCTAAGTATATTGATAGCCACATTAAATGTTAATGCCTTAAACACCAAGTAGATATGGTCAAGTGAAATATAAAAGCAAGACCCAATTTTGTGCTGCCAGCAAGAAATATAGTTCAAAAAAGACAAAAAATAGATTAGACATATCGGACAGAAAACAATGTAGCATATTAACAATAATCTAAGGAAATATGTAATAGTTATATTATTATCAAAGTATATTTTACAAAAAGAATATTATCAAGGACAAAGAAGATTATTTAATAATAAGAAAGGAGTCAATTTATCAAGAGGACATAAAGAGTCTTAATGCATGTGCAACCAGTAACAGAACTCCAGAAGAAAATAAGTAAAGCTGACAGAATTGCAAGGAAAAATAGACAAATCCTTAATTATTGTCAGAATAATAACCATCACTGAGCATGGGCAATGTGTCAAACCCTGTGCTGATTGCCTTACATACATTACATACTTTCTCAGTAAGTGAAAAAGCAAGTAGAAAACCAGTAAGATATAGAAGACTTGAATAACACTACCAGCCAGCTCTAGCTAACCGATATTTATAGCTCTCTACTGAATGACTTTATAGTCTATATTTTTAAGTCCACATGGAGCATTTACCAAGACAGACTGTATTCTGAGCTGTAAAGCCAGTCTTCCTACATTTCAAAAGGATGTTAAGCAATAAACTCAGTTCTCTGATCACAACTGAATTAAATTAGAAACTAACAACAGAAGGATCTCTGGGAAATGCTCAAATATTTGGAAAGTAAGCAACACACTTCTAAATAAACCAAGAGTCAAAGAAGAAATCCTAACTGAAATTGGAAAGAATTTGGATATGGAAAAATATGAAAATACAATATTTCATTACTTAGAGGATACAAAGTAGCACCATAATGAAGTTTACAGCACTAAATACTTTCATTAGAAAAGAAGAAAGGTATCAAATCAACAACCCCATCTTTTAGTTTAAGAGAGGAGGGAAAGAAGAGCATGACATATGTGTTAGAATGACTAGCTTTAGCCTGAAGTCAAGTTGGTGAGAATGTGTAGGGATGAACTGTTGGTGAAAACATAAAAATTTGCAAACACTTTGGGAGTTCCTTAAAATTTTAAACATATAATAGAAGACAATCCAATCAGTCTACTCTATGAGAAAAATAAGTATATATCCATAGAAATATGTGCACAGAAATATTTACTATGAATTTATTTGTAAATGTTCTAGAGGTTATCAATCAGCAAATGGGTAGACAAATAATTATTCATGCCATAGAATATTACTCAGCAATGCAAATCAACAAATTACTGAGATACACAACAGCACATATGATATCGAAAGAAGTATGTTGTGTGAGAAGTCAGACTAAAGAAAGGGTTTACACTGTATGCTTGCAAATATGTCAAATTCTTGAAATAGCAAATTCATCTACACAGAAAGCAGACTGGTGGTTCAGGACAGACAAGGAAGATGGAGAGAGAGGGAAGGGTTTACAAAAGCCGTGAGGGGCTTTGTGAATGATGAATAGGTCCACTATCATGGTGGTGATGGGTTTATGGTTGAATCTGTCTGTCTGTCTCACTCTCTATCCATCAATCCATCTATCTGTCTATCCACCTATCTCAAAATATACTCAAATTTTGCACATTAAATTTGTGTAGTTAATTGTTTGCCAACTGTACCTTACCTCTTCACAAAATATCCTAGCCCTACAATTTTCTTAAAATAGCAACCACAATTTTTCTTTTTGCCAGTTTATCAAAAAACTGATGGGGGCATTAAGCAGGATATTGGGACAAATCAAACTAAGTTTAACCTGTAGTGAGTTTTTAGTATTGGGGAGAACATAAAGAAGAAACTTCTAGGGAGTGCTTAGTAATCTACAAAATAGTGATTTTTCATAGCAATGTCTCATTATATCATTAGACAGGTTTATGTATTATAAGGCTATTTTTCATCCAAAATACTGTGTTTCACAGATATATATATATATATCTATATATATATGAAAATAACATAGGGATTTTTCCCTCTCTTGCAAATGCCTATATGAGACTTGTTCCTGTGTCTGGTATGGGTGCTGAAATCCTCAGCTGAGATCTTCAGGAAGAGAAGGTAGACGTAGACAAGAAGTTGGGTAGACTAGAACTTCATAGAAGTCTCTTGTCACATCCAAGCCTGTAGCTTCAGCCATGCAGGAGTCCTCCAGTACGGTTCAAGGCACACATCTGGGCCAGCAGGTGAACAAGCTGAAAGTCAATCCCATGCTGACTTAGGAAGGCAGACAATGAGACAATGTGTCTGAACTGCCATCCTAGCCCAAGCTCTGTTCTGATTTTCCAAGAGTTAAAAGCAAGATGGCTGCTTCCCATTTCCACCTTCCAAATTCTTTTTTTTTTTTTTGATCTTGTAATTTTTTTTTTATTATTTATATTTGACATCATTTGTAGTCCCCAGGGGGTACCCACCACCATTTCACCCGTGCACCATCACCTCAGTCCCTTGTGCACCCT
>JAGFMF010011435.1:2594318-2723804 GCA_019455555.1 Galemys pyrenaicus
TACCACATCTTCTTGATCCAGTCCTCTACTTTTGGGCTTTTGGGTTGTTTCCAGGTCTTAGCAATTACAAATAGTGCTGCGATAAACATAGGAGTACATCCACCTTCCAAATTCTATGCAAAACTCGTCTTGTGGACCAGGAAAGGTATTCTAAGACATGTAGTTCATTTAGTTACATTGATATATACATATATGTGTACATGTTCTATGCATGCACATGCATATTTTTGTGTTCATACATACAATATATACCACACACATGCAGTATGTCAGTCATGTGTACACATTTCATTCTTTTGGAGAAGCTGTGCTGTGAAGAACAATGACCGTCTCTGAGTACAAGCAACATGCCCATTGTGCTGATTGCTTTACATCCATTACATACCTTGATCCTTAAGAAGTTCTATGAATAGGTTTGATTGACACTATTTCATAGGAGAGGACAATGTGGGCAGAGAGGTTAAGTGACAGGCCCAAGATTAGAGGCTAGTAGGTGGTAGAGAAGGACTTCAAAGCCCAAAGCCTGTGTTTTTGACATGTGCTGTCAACCTACATGGCAGTTCCGTAAAAAATAAAGGCAAGAAATATAGTGAGTTACCAGAATATATTTAAATAACCAATTAAAGAATTTTTAAGACATGGCGATGTTAAACAAATTGAAAATCCTGAGATAAGTAACTGCTCAGATCACATTTTAAAGATTTTAATCTCATCTGTGTAGGACTCTCTTTAATTTGCACTGAGTATACACATTTCAAAAATATATGCCAACAATATGCAAATGTTTACTGACTTCAATTAAAAAAAAAGAGGAATCAGAATAGCCTTGTGGATCAGACACAGGCTGGTGGGTGCAAGGGGAGGAAATGTGACAGAGAAGGAAGAGCAGGAGCGAGAGAGGGAAAGAAACTAGGGTGTGGAACAGAGAGAAGGCCTGAAGCAGAGGGAGAGATATGCAAATGCTCATCGACTCTGTAATGAAAAATCTCCTTATTAAATTGTGCTTTATCTGGGAACAGTCTTTCTTTTAGGAACATGCCCAAGCGAAGATAAAGGCATCTGACTATACTCATTAAACTGTGCATGGTTTGATGCAATCAGACTTGTATAATTTGCATATGGAGCAGTTTAATCTAGCTCATCCTGTCTTGCACCTATTGTTAATCATGCCTAGGCTTTCCTCCTTCCTCCCCCCTCCCCCCACTACGCCTTTTATTTAAGCGGATAAATGAATAGACATAAGGACCTCAACATCTTTGTGAGTGATCATCAGCCTCGTATACCCAGAACTTCCCTTGGCTTGCTGATTATGTCTTGCTTGGCATTCCATATGTTCTTGATAGTGTCTGTCTTTGCTGATTTAGAAAAGGCTGTGCTTAGGCAGAGCAAGATGAGAGGGAATGTTATTAAGATACATCATGGTCCTAAGTCTTTAGCCATAAATAATATGATGGGTGTCTCTCCTTAGTTATTGGATGGGACCTGCTTTCAACAAAATGTCTCTGGGTCAGTTTACTGAGCAAGGTTTGATGTATAAGGCAGCTTTTAAAAATATATGAAAACTTTGTAACTACTTCTTGGTGGTAAGATGCAGTTATGAAGATGATTGCAATTTGATATTGAATACGTTTGTGTCTAATGAGTGTGAGAAGAACTAGTCAAAGTCTTTGCCTCATCAGTCATGTTGCACCCCATTATTTACATTAAAGGACTAAGGCATGATTTGTGGAAAAAAGTAGCAGCCTGAGATCTGACCTGCCTCCTTCCAATTTTGTTCTCACTCCCCAACCCTGAGTCATCCTTAGAGCCACCTATACTTTCCCAGTGTGGGACACAGGGTAGGAATATAGGAAAGAAGTGAAATTGCATCTACTCAGGAAAGGTGAGGATGAGTTAAAGTGTTCATGAAAAAGGTTTGGTCATACTGTTCCCACCACAGGTTGTGTGGTTGCTCAGAAGTGACCCTAGAAACATGGGAAGAGGAAGCAAATGAACTTCAGTGCAAGATGCTGAAGCATTCAAGTGTGAACCAAGCACCATTTGAACATTTTGATAAGCTCTGTGGACGACTTGTTATTCTCCTCCCACTGCTCTCCTTCATGACCAAGACACGAACAAACAGCATGATGGGAACGCAGATGTAGGTCAACCTCAGGGAACCAGACACATACAGAGAACTGACCCCATCCACCCCCAGCCCCCGCAGCTTCTGGAGGGGAAGGAGGCCTAAGAGACACCCTAAGAGTTGCTCTTTCACAGCAACTACACAGGACAGTTGTTCCTGTGGCAAAAGTGACTAACAGGAAGTAAAATAAGATGTACACACTTCAAATTACATCAGGTTGGATAATGGGTGAAGAGAAGCTCATTGGGTTGGTTCAGGGGCAAGATACTCGTGGTAAGAGGTACTGAATGAATACTGAGGGCAAGCAAATGGACTAGAGGGTGATGAGGGGCAAAAAGAAAAGAAAAAGCAGTTCCAGAGCTTGGGAAATGTAAGTTCGGGAGACAGCGTTGATGTTGGAACATGAGATAAGACTGAAAGCACCAAAGAAAAGGAAGACAGAGCAGAGGAAGAGCGAATTCTTCAAGAAAGAAACGAAGAAGCGTGTTTTCTTCCTGTGAGAGTATGCTGCCCTTTGTGTAGTGTTGTGGATGCCCCAGCTTTTCCTTTCTTCATTCCGCCTGGGTCTTCAGTAGAACTAAATCTAGGCTACATTCGGAGGCTGACGTGGAACACACATAGGTATCCAGGATGGTCCCTACAACCAATCACACTGGTGAGCACGAGCAACAACAGCAATGAGAATACCTGAGGACCAGGCAAAATCTTTCCTTGAAAGATCTCATGACATTTCCCCCGACATAATTATCCTTATGTTGACATTTGCTGTAGCAGACTGGGGAAGTTTCCTTAGATACCTTGCTCAGGGTTGCCCAGAAATGTGTTGATTACAACTTTGTGACACCCACCACCTCACTTCCTGTCAGCACCTTCTGCCGTGGGGAGAACTGCCGTGTGTAGCTGCAGTGAGAAAGCAAGTCTTAGGGTGCCTCTTATGCCTGCTTTCCCTGCCGCCTCTCACTCCAGGAGTGGTGGGGGGGAGGGGAGTGGCAGCCAGACCTAAGTATGCACCTGGTTCCCTGGGGCCAGCCTAGGTCCCTGTTCACCCCACCAGTGCTGTTTGTGTCCTCGTCTCACCACAGAAAGCAGTGGGAGAGGCTGATCACAGTGGGGTCAACTGCCCAGAAGCTGGACTTCCTTGGTTTCTACCTGTTTCTCAGCCCCCAGTTTTTGTTTTGATTCCAGGCACCCCAGAAGTCCTTAAAGTAAAAACCCCTTGGCCAGCACAATCAGACAACTGTTTCCTGGTTCTCAGGTCTGGGGCATCCATTAGCAATCCCACCACCCAGAGGCCCTACCCTCACATTTACTACATGATTTGGTGACAGTATCTGCTCGTTTCTTTGCATTAAATACAAATACAAATCCTTGGTCCTGATGGGCTTCCAGTCACTCACTGAGACCCAAACTCCACCTCCTCGGCTCTCCCCTGCAGACGTTCTAGACTCATCCATGCCTCTATTCAACAGTATTTACTGCGTGACAGAATTCCGTTGGGTGTGACAGGCAACGTGCAAAATACCACTCTTTCAACTTGGAACGTGTGTTTCCAAAGTGGATGTTTCAAGGGTGTTTTGGGAAACTGACCTTCTCCTGGGCCACAGAGGGGTCCAGCAGGTGTGTAGAGAACTGTACGCACATTTGAATGTTTCTAAAATGGGTCTCTGTAACTGCTGCCAGATTCTCAGAGGCCCAAAATAACGAGAACCAAAACTCCGAGCGTGCAGGCTTGTCTTGTCTCTCCAATTAGCAATGCCTCCGTGGTCCAGGAAACGGTCCTAATTCTTGCCTGGAGCTCCGATGACCGGCTCCAACGGTGCTGAGCTACAGTAGATTTCCAACATGTTCTTATCGATTACTGAGACACTCTGAGAAACGAAAAAGAATTTACTTCAAAATGTAGGTCAAGAGTCTCCTGCCAATCATATGTTTTTCTAAAACTTAAGTGCAGCCAACATGTATGTTGTTCAAAATCATGTTCTGCAGAACTGCATCTCCTGGCGGCGGGACACAGGGCTCATTTTTAACTTGGTTGTGATTTTGGTCTAAAGCCATGCTTTGCAGCGGCCGCCGACCCTCTTTTCAGGTGTCAGATTTTGCCCCACGTTTTCTGTGATTGTCCAGGGCGAGTAGCAGGTCCGAGTGTTTTAATTTCATCATTGCCTCACTAGGTAAGCAGCCCTGCTCCCTCCCTGCCACAGCTGCGAAGAATACAAAATGTCTTTTCTCATTCATAATGATTGCTATCAGACCTCTGGCAGATCTGATTGAAAAACTGAGTCTTTCTGGCCAGGCTAGGAATCTGGAAATTAGCTTTTTATAGTTTCCAGAAGCCTTGGAATGAAAGAAGATGTTAAGGGAACAAGTGGCAACCAGGTCAGAATCAATATTTATTGGCTTATTAAAGGAAGGGGGATGTCGGGAACAAGTGTCTCTCCAGTGTGTGGGCTGGGGAATATGAGCCTATATATGCCAACTGCTGCCGGCCTGTGCATACCAACTGTTAGGGTCAAGCGTTCTCATTTCTCTTCTATTTACAATCTTTGAAGTTTCTTATTGAGCAAGCCACAGGGCACGCCTGTTAGCCATTCAGGTGTTAATGCGGCAATTATTACACCAGCAATGATTCCCAGTTTTTGTTTCATCTCTCCCTTAGACCTAGCCCTTCCCTGCACGCTTGTCTTTTTCTCTTTTGGCATTTAATCTCTGTGGGGGACATTCAAGTAGGATTTTAATCTTCAAAGACAGTTCGTCTCCGTGGTGCAGAAGTCATGGCTGTTTCTTCAACCAGCCTCTCGCGCTATTAAGACTCAGAGATGAGTAGACACCAAGGTTTCTAATGGGAGTGATTTCACATGGAATGCTAGGGCAGGGGGTGTGTGTGGAGGAGCCTTTTGCTTTTATTTCCATCACCAGTAAAAATTCCCTCTGTTCTTGCTGGTACCAGAAATTTCTTCTATACGGTTTCTTTTGGAGAGTTCTCCAGGGGAGAGATCATGTGCTCAACCTTCTGGAACCTCAGCACTCCTGGCTAATTCATGCCATTTGGACATTCAAGAACACTTTTATTGAGCAGCTAGTCTGTACCTGGCATTGTGATGTGTTTCCTCTAGGTCACTGCATGTTATTTCTCAAAAAGCTTGAGTAGCAGGCTCTTTCATTATGTCCGTTTCACAGATGGCTCAAAGGATTGACTGAAGGTTATTTACCTGACAATACGATTTGAATTTAAAGTCACTTTTAACCTGGCTTCAAATCTAGGGTCTTTCTACCCTACAAAATGAAATAAATCCACAATCACTGCATATAAAGTACTTGGATATGAAAATATTAGTCCCTTCACCCATCTACCTGTCCCCCACTTGTACTGGGACAAATCACCATGAACTATAATACCTGAATAAAACACCTGAGTATTATTATTGGGCAATAGGGTAGGGGAGACTCAGCCATTCACTAATATTAGGTCATTCTTCTGTTTCAGGGACTTTTTTAGCTGTTGGTAATGTAACAGTCAACAAATCAAAGACTCCAGGTGTCTGAAAAGCTTACATTCTAGTGGAGGAAAGTAGCAAAAATATATCTGTGCAAAATACATTAAATCAGAAGAAAACCAGTGTGATGGAAAGCATAAATCATGAGTGGGTATTGGAACAAGGGGGACGGGTAGATTTTAATCACAAATTTTAAGTAGTGGGCTGTGTAACCTTCCTGAGAAGGTGAAAATAGAGCAACTGCAAGAAGGATATGGAGGAGTGGCCATGGATGAAAGATTCCAGGCAAAGGTACTCACTGGTGCAAGGCCTGGGCCAGTGGTGTCCAGGTGCACCCCTTCTTGGAGACCAGTGCGGCAGATAGTTGGAGCTGAACAGCAAAGATGAGATAGTAGAAGATAGATCAGTGAATTAATGGTGAATGGGGCAGATTACTGAGATGTTTGGAAGATGGGATTGGAGATGAGAACTTATTGCAGCGTTTTAAACAGGGGAATGACCTGTTCTGAATTATAATAAAATCAGTGAGGTTGGTGTTTTGGCCACACTCTTTAGAAAGGAAAGATATAAACAGAAAAACCTATAGGAAGGCAATTTCTGTAACTCAGTTAAGACATAATATTAGCTTAGGTCAGGGTAGTAGTGATAAAGGTAACAAGGAGTGATTTTATTATTGTTACATATTGAAGATAAAACCAATGGAATTTGTTGGTTGATGGCATGTGGGAATGAGAGAAAGAGAGGACTCATAGGTAGCTAAGTGATTTTTGGCCAAAATATCTGGAAGGGTAATGATGGTAAGAGCTCAGTATTCAATATGCCAGATCTATGATACTTCTCAGTGTTGATAAGCAGATAAATATTTGAGTCTGAATTTAAGGGGAGATAACTCAGTTGGTGATTAAAAAACACACAAACCTGGATTTCATTAGTATATAGTAATTAAGATAAAATAAATTTATAAGGGAAGAAATTCAAGAACTAAGGATTTAGAATGTTCCTTGCAAAGATCTGAAAAGATAGCAAAGAGTAGTAGGGTATTAGTAAAACCAAGATAATCTAGTGTTATGGAAATTAGGTGAGGCTATCATTTCAAGGAGAGAGAAGAGAAGGTTCTGAAGACTCTGCTAAGATAAAAGCTGATCTTAGCAGTTCTTATTTTGAGGATTGGATTTACCAATATGGGAGGAACATCTGGAATGGAGTGGCAGGCAGTGATTTTAGGAAAAAATGTGAGATGAGGAAATGGAGACACTAACACAGATGCCTTTCAAGCAATTTTGCTGTAGGAGAAAGCAAGGTAATGGAAGATGGAGCCAAGAGTGTGATTTTTTTTTTTGAGAGGGTTGTGGTAGAAATAATAAAATATTTGTGTGCCAAGTAAACCAAGAATGAGGAAAGAAACCAGGTAAAATTAGTGAGAATTGGGAGAATTATTAGATAAATGCCTTTACGTAGCTAAGGGTTGGACTGGAGTGGAAACATTAAGAGATTTGTCTTAGATTAGAGTCCTCAGGGTGTAAGAAAAAGTGGCAGAGTGCATGGGCACTGCTTCTGGTAGGAAGGTGGACATGGTGGTGAGTGTTTGTTAAAGTACCAGTTAGTGGTTTCATTTTTCATTGATTCAGGGAGCAAAGTTATTGGATAAGGGTGACAGTGAGGAAGGAAATTTAAAGGTTTGCAGTTATAAAATCATTATCTAGAAGAGCAGAAAGTCAGTGGACTAGGGACATAGAGAATGACTTTTAGGTAGGGTTTAGGATCTACTTGAGATTAGGGATCCTGAATTTGAAGTGATAACAGTCATCAAATTAAAAGTTAAAATTAAAAAAAGTCATGTGATAATTCCACTCTGTCCCAAACACATTCTATCACTAAAAGTTGAGTTAATTGGAAGAGTAGTGAATGAAATTAAGATTTGTCCCAAATTACCTCTAAAGCAGGTGCTACATGTATATTTATTAGCACCATTCTACAAATTTCGAGTTATTAGAATCTTCATCATTAAGTCCTAGCTCTTTCCTCCCTCCCTATGTTTTGTTGCCCTACTCCATCAGGCCCTTTGTGCAGCTGACTTCAGAAGCTCCTTACCTTTCTGGCAGCTGACTACCTTGCACTCCATATCTGTTCAGAAAATATTCCCCAAACTCCCTTGGGCTTTGGTGGTCAACCACAGTCTTTTAGATGTCCTGTGTCAGCACCACAGAACGTTTTTCACATAAGCTTCATTGGATATTAAAACTGGAGGACCCTTCACAATTGTCTTGCCTCATCTTGTTAGTAAGACAACAGAGCCCAGAAAAGAAAAGTGATTTGCATAAAGCCATCTAATTTGGGAGAGCCGAAGAACTGGTATCCAGATTTGAAACTGCTGCCCACTAGTCCGTCTGGCACATCACTCAGCTGGCTCCTTGGACTCAGGACAACTGAACAACTTCTCTCTACTGTGAAGTGAGAAATGGCTCTTGTGATGAATTTTGTAATGTTACTTCATGCCAAACAAATAAGCGATATTGATATAAGATTAATTTCATTTGCTTGCCAATGTTTTAATAATGAGTGATTTAAATAATGACACCTTTAGAGAACAAACCTAGGTGTCAGATTTTAGGACTTCATCACTAATCAGGATGATGGTGAGAATTTTCACATTGACAATTATAATCAGGTCTATTTTCGTAAATTTACTCCTCTGCTGACATGAAGAAGTGTACTTCTAACATGGCCAATGGCACTGGTGTCAGACTCACTCTGTGAATTTTAGATCTTCCTTTGTTCTTAAATAGTTATTGTTAAATGTGAAAAATAAGAGAGCATCTACTATGTAATAGCTTTAATCCCCCAATAATAATGCTGCAACTATAAAGGTGATACACCATTATGGGTCAAGTCAGCTTGGTCTGCCATAATTACATAGTTAGTTTGTCATGACGGAGAAGGGATGAACATTTTCTGTAATGTGTTTTTTTTGTACAGTCCATAATACTTTATTTACTTGTTTCAACAAGTGAGATTTGTGTTGGCTGATGCATGAAAGAATGGAGCAATGGGTTATTCCCTCAATACGATGTCCAATCAGTTGATGGGACTTGACTTACCATAATGATTACTCTGAAGAGAGTAGGTCAACTACATGCAAAATTTCCAGGGAAATGTGGTTTGAATAATTGAGTATGATTTTATTGGTTAGTGTAGACATTTGAAACTATGATAATGACTTGGTCCCAACTGAGTCTGGTTATGGAATCAAACCTTGGGACAGGGGGCCTCCCTGGTGGTGCAAAGGGTTAAGCAACGCACTATGAAGCAAACTGCAACCACTGCAGCACGAGTTGGACCCCTGCCGCCGGCCAGAGAAGGGACCCTCAAGGCTTAGCAGACCTCTCCTGCCTCGCCTGCTGCTGCCCTCGGCAGTGTGTTCTGCTCCCCGCTCTGTCTGGTGAATCCTCTCACCTCCCATGACTCTGGCCTGTACTGCAGCTCTTGTATGCATAAATAAATAAATCTTTAAAAAAAAAACTTGGGACAGGATCACCCACAACTTTCTGTTGCTGTAAGGTACATGCCAAGGTATCTTTATCAAAGCAAAGCTCTTTTAGCTTTATTGTAAACCTGTAGTTTGTATACTTACAAATCTGTAGACATGTAAAGATACGTGTGTGTGCGCACATGCATACATGGGTGTTGGTTGGTTTTGTGAAGAGAGTAGGATAGGAAAAATGGTAATTATTTGTATTGCAATATTATGTGAATGAATGCAGCCTCATAACTTGTTCTCCTACTCCATACCTCTCTTAAGGTGTTTTGTTTTTTTTCTCATTAGATGTATTTAATTGTATTTGACAACATTTGTATTCCCCAGGGAGTTCCCACCACCATTCCACCCGTGCACCATCACCTCAGACCCTTGTGCTCTTTCTGCCCTCATCCCCGTCTTTGCCCTTCCCTCTCCCTGCCCCCCCCACCCCATATCCCCTTTGGTCTATCTTTAACCTTTTGATCCTGTTGAGTTTGTTTGTTTTGGTTGTAATTCCCCATTTCCTTGAGCTTTCTCTTGTTTTTCTGTTTTCTTATTTTTTATTTTTTGTTGTAGTTGTTGTTCTCTAAGGGTTTTATCAGAAAAGATCTCTGAAGTTACTAGAAGGTATATTGGAGGGATTTAGTAAGGCCATACAAGCTCTTTACTTTTGAGTTCCACCTCACATGGTGTGACTAAGAGAATAATGGCTTAGTTATCAATACTTGTTGCTCATACCCTAATCTATTCTGACCCATGACATCTTTTCATCTCTGTAAGATCTTTATCAAGAGATCATTCTATGTTCACAATGGATTCTAGGAAAATATTTGGATGTAATGGTGACACTTACTACAAACTGGTGGTCAGGTGCTTGCTTAAATTTACCTAACTCATGCTGACATGATGAACTCACTGAAAAGTCAGTGTTGCCAAAGTAATTCATATTGGGCAGTTGTTGTCACACAAGGAAAGGCATTTCAGTTTGAACTTACTCCAAGTGGAAACTTGGCAATACTGGTTGGCGGACAGACATGTTCTTCTGGGTCACATGGAATGATCCAACATATTCTATAACCAGTTAAATATCTTCCAAAATTTTTGATTGATTTTAATAGGACTTGTCAAGGAAGAGATGATTTTCAAGTGAATGGTCATCTCCTTGATAAGGACTCATAAATAGAAACAACAGAGGTGACTGGTTGTGTTAAGAAAGTGACTTCATGCTACCTTACAGATGAAGGGACTCAACTTTCAATCTGTTCAGCTAGTCATAAGAGTATCTAATCAGAGGATTGGCTCTTGTTCTGCTCTGGCTGAAATGGTGCGTATGGCTCTCTCCCTGACTAGGAATAGAATCACACATAGATGTGGTATATTGGAGAAATGACTTCACCTAAAAGGAAATTGAAAGCATTCTTCTCTGACAGCTGTGAGACTTACTGGTGTATAAATTTGAATATAAAGCCATCAATTAATCACTAATTAATTCAAAAGACATTTTTGTTCAGACAGTGCTCTAGGTATAAGGGATATCAAGATGCTTTCAGTCTGGAGATGGGTACCTGACACCTCAGTGTTTTAATGGCATAAAAGGTATAAAGGAAAGCTCTACCAATGAGGCAAGAGTCACATCTTACTTGAGTGTCTATAGCCACATATAGGACATGGCCCTCATGCATTCAGAAATTACAGTCCAATTGTAGCAAAGGCAAGTTATCTTCCTGTTTTAAGGCAGTAAACAGCCACATAGCTGACATAGAAGAAATTGCAGTGGTTAGTCAGGGAAAAAAAAAAAAAAGTTGCCCATTCCAGCTGGGGTGATCACAGATGCCACTATCACTGAGAAAGAACTTCAGTCTGTTCGTGAAATTTTCTTTCTGACAGAAGACATTGCCAGAATCAGAGAATTCTGAAGTAGGTACACGAGTGAAGATCTGGAACTGGGAAATAGAAGGCATATTTTGGGTCTATTGTTCATAATTTCCACCAGGAACTACACTGAAAGACTGTTCTAGAAGACCCTACAGCTTCCTAGTGTAAAGATGTAAAGATAGATTTTTTGGGTGGACACTTTCTGAAGTGTTCCCAATATTCTGTTTACCAGTCAGGTTGTTATAATCCAAAAAGTAAGACTTGTTTAAGTAGGAGGATGAAGAAAATTGAGATAAGAGAGATTGTGGGGGTGAGACTGGAGACCCTTTAGTGAGACGGGGGCTCTTGGTAAGGGAGCAGCTGTACCCATCCTTGTTGAGGCCCCTCTGGGATTTCTCCTGTAGGTTGGTCATGATAGGCCTGACAGAAATTATTTTAATTTTAGAGGCAATTGAACGTTCTCTATTCCCCCCTCTCTGGGGAAGCGTGGGGACACATCTGGACCCCTCTGACTTGGTCTCATTGGTGTTGTGGAGATTTGGGCCCTTCAGCCTCCCATGTTTGTGCAGAGGATTGATGCTGCTCACTGAGCCAGCGGCCCCCGTCCTGTTACCTTAGGATCTCTGAGATTGCCAGCGAGGTCATCATGGGCCCTGCAGGATGTCAGGAAGGGAGTAGATAACACGTCAGCCAGGACTTTGTTCTATCCAGCCAGGGAGTGGGCAGCGCCTCCTAGCTCAGTTCCTTTATGTTCCCTTTCTTGCCTGCGGCATCCCTTCCCAGCCCCTTCTGATGCCTCCATCACTTTCTGCTTATAATAGCACACATGCAATCACATGGAGGACCCCCTCCCCCCAACTCTAATACAATGAATGTTGCTGTCAGTTCAGATAAGAGCACCCGCTGGATAGAATGGCAATATTTTCAGTCCTGGCAAACACGATCACAAGTTCAGTTTATTAATATTGCAACAGTTGCACTAAATGAGATCACTTGGCTAACAAAACATTTATCAACAAAACGCTGCCACCTACTGAAGTTTTGCAAACAGCCTAGATGATTGGATAAGATCACAAATTCACTCTGTCACAAGCTTATGGTCTTTTCTGAAATCGTTCTGAAAAAAGAATGATAACCAGCAAAACCAGACAAGACATCTCTTTCATGCAGTCTGTTTAGAAAGTGTCAGGGAAAATCCTGCAGAGCAGTATCCAAAATGGGGGGGGGGTGTGTGTTAGGGACCCTGGAGGTTTAGTCTATTATGGAATTTTCTAGCAGGGGGTGGGATACTCTCAAACAGCTGCTAGAGAGGGTCATGTCTGTTAGGAACACATTCTTTACAAACTGATTTGCAACATGTATGTGCAGCCTGCACTGAAGACACACAAAACAACTTGGTTTTTGTGTTTATTCTCTAGAAAATAAACATATTTGGTGCAAAACATCTCAATGAAACTCATGGTGATGATAGCTATTTTTCATTTGCATATGTAACTCTAGAAATAACACTTTATTCAAAGACTCCTTGAACTGTGGAAACCATTTAAGAAGGGGATAATTAGGTTATATTATGTTTATAAAGTTCAGACCAGTGAGTGGTGTGAGAACTAATTTGTAATGCTAAAGGAGAGGCAGGAAAAACAAATGATTTCTGTATGACTTATTTCTTCCAAAGTTAATAGTCACTCTTCTCTGAAAAACCTGAGGACAAACCTTTGAAATGTTGGGCATCACTGCTTATTTCCACTCCTCAATTCTGTAGGAAAACTTGCAGGTGCGACTGCGGAGCTGTGTGCGTATTTCTCACGCTCTTTTGCACATGTGTGAAAATGTCAATCCCCACCCCTCCCCTCCTCCCATCCTGAGACATCGCCATCCCCAAGGGCGGAGTCTTGGCCCCTTGCTTTGGGACAGTGGCTTGCATATCACAGCATCAAAGCGGTTAATAATGTACAAACTCTATTTAGCAAGCTGTGGACTATAGACAAAGAATTTTCTACAAGAGTACTTGCATTCAAGACCTCTCAAGTGCTGACTTTGCCCTGTTACCCTGTTATTTCCTGAAATTTTCTGTACCTCCCTGATGGTTATGGGCATGAGATTACTGGTTGGATGACTTTCCCTGGGAGAATGCAGCTTCCCCGTTCACTCTGAGAGTTCACTCCCCCCCTCACAGGGGAGGAAAGGAACCCTCCTCTGTGCCCACCTTTGAGTCGCTCCTAGCCTGGACTTTTCCTGTAGTCCACAGCTCTGCTCTGCTACTTTTCTGAATTCATATCACCAAGGGCTTTTGCAAGAAAGGAGATGGTAGAGAGGGAAGCAGGCCCCATGTTGGCCTTGGAGCCAACTGAATGTACAATAATCATAAATGAACTTTTAATGGAACACCCAGTGGATTATAAACAATAATTGAGGCGGTCCCTGTGTTAGCTCTGTTCCTCATAATAATTCCATCAAGGTAGTAGTCATTGCACCTATTTTATAGTCAAAGAAACTGAGGCCCAGTGACTTTAAATGACTAGATCAAGTTCATCTAGAGGGAAGTTGATGAAGGGAAGCGAGGTTTAATACATGTCTGGGCTTGAAAGACCTGCTCTTATGGGGACACCAGTTTGTACATAATTGACATCTTCCCCTCTGTGCTTGTGCGGAAGGTTAAATAGAGAGAGGGGAATAGAGGAAGTTCCTCTCTCTCTTCTACCCAGGGAAGCTTCACCACTCGTGCGCGTGGGAGGAGAGGGTTCACCGTGTGCTACTAAATGAGATCATGGGTAGGAAGCCCTTGGACCTCCTTAGAAGTAAGTGACTATAAAAATCCAAGCCATTTGTGTTACTCTTGGAGGTGATGTGATTTCAAATGGACAGAGAGCACAGTTTGTCTTCTGTTCAAATTGGCATCCCTTCATGCCGTTCTGGGAATTAGTTCAGAACTGACTACAGGAAGCATAAATCACCTTTGCTACCCAGTACTATTTCCTAGCAGGCTGATATTTTCCCAGGAGGTTCTTTCTCTGTAGTAGATAAAAGTTTGCCTTCATTTCATGTGAGCTCATTTCATTTTCTTCTTCAGTAGAAACCAGCCAATGTCCATCATTTTGGACAAAGCAGGGTCCTGTCCCATGTATTTAGATTCCAGGTGGTCCTACAGAGGCTCTGCTTTTTCCATTGATGCCTCCAAAACTCCTATTGTTACCATGGGAATAACTCTTTCTCATTGAAAGGAAAAGCACATTCTGAATATGTAACAATAACCTGCATTCAGCTCTCTGATTATAAATATCAAGTGTTATAAAAGCCCATCAGTGTACTGATCAAAGGCGTGAGGGACTCACTGCAGAAGCAGCAGGTGACCCAGAACAATCGGAATAAAGGGAAATGCTGAGTAGACATGGGGTCCCAGGAAATTCGCATTAAAGATTGTTTCTGATCTATTTTTGTTGTGCCTTGTAAAAGGATTTAACTAGGAAAGGAGCTAACAAGGTGGCTGATTTTGCATGGAATGCCACCTGATCATTAAAAATAGGTTTAAGATGTACTGATCAGTAATTATAATTATTTTCATCAGCAATAAAGTCAATTAGCATTTGTTGTAAGAAGTACTTTCTCCTCAGGAAAAAATACCGAGAGTTCCCACTGATGCTTTAAATGGCAGACACTCTGCATCTGGGGGTTGGAGGAGGGGGATCTAGGAAGAGCTGGCGGCCAACTAGCCAAAGAAAGCTTGCATTTGGCCACCACATCCCTTTTCCTTTCTGAAAAGAAAAAACTCCGGCTTCCGAACCCCCAGGTTGAAGGTGCTCATCAAGCTTCTCCTCTGGCCAAGTGTTGGGAAGCATCTTATAAAGGCAGGTCTCTTCTCCACCTCCCAATGGTCACTGATTAACTTTCTTACTTGGAAATGAATTTTTCACTCACAAAAACTCTTTCCCAGAGTAAAAAATCACTAAGCAGCCTCCCTGGTGGCACAAGGGGTTAAGTCACAACATTATCTGTGACCACTGCAGCACAAGTTCGATCCCTGGCCAGGGAGGGGACCCACAGACCTCTCCTGCCTCACCTGCTGCTCCCCTCAGCAGTGTATTTCAGTGGATCTGCCTGTTCTGCTCCCCACTCTGACCCTGGTGACTCCTCTCACCTCCTGCAACTCTGGCCTTACCCCAGCTCTTGTATGCACAAATAAATAAATCTTTCTTAAAAATCACTGAGGATGGCCCCCTGTGAGCCTCCACCCAGAGGCCAGTGGGCAGTATTAAGGCCATGTCATCAAATCGACTCAGAGCAGGGCCAGAACACATTCTGGCAAAGATCAATGTAAAGCTAAATGTACGGATGTGACTTAGCCACCTAACGACACACACCAGCGCTGATGTTCGTGCTTAGGAAAAGGGAGACTTTTAATTCCTATTTAGTATTGTAGAGGCACTATTTAGTCACATTATCAGTAACACAGGTACTAGTATGTAACATACAGATATCAGTAATACTGTATATGTAGTAGTAAAATTCAGTAATAATATGTATTATGTTGTCGTCACATTGTTAGGTAACAACAGCTCTTACAAGATGAACACCCTTAGGCTTCAAACTCTAAACTTGTTGCCCTTGGAGAACTCCAAGTCATTTCTTAAGCATGAAAAACAGAAGAGTATTTCTGGATAAGTGAAGAAAACCACCACGCTACCTGCTGGCCCCTTCCCCAGCTCTTCTCGGATGCTCTCTGGGGCTTCCGGCTCCTGACTGCAGGAGCCTTCTGGTGCCTGGGGAGACTGGACCGCTGAGGGGCGGAAGGAGGGGAAGCCAAATGTCTCTGTTTTCCTCTGTCTCCAGAAACAACCCTGCTTCCTTCAGAGCTGGCTCAGTGACGGCGCTCCATGTGTGGCTGGGCTGTGGTTAGGATTCTGGTAATTGCACCACCTTCTCCTTTCTCCTGCTGCCCTTAAGTGTCCGAGTTGCCTCTCTGTCCCTTCCCTGGCTTTTCAGCTCAGTTGTTATTTGTGTAATTCCTTCCATCTATTAAATTCTCTCCTTGACACCCCTGAAGCGCTTGCGATTCACTGGTTAGACTGATGCGCACAGTGCCGTGCTTGTTGATAGTCAGTTCAAGTACATCTGACTTCTCAAGTCCACTAAGTCACTGTGATCTGACCTTTTACCGAAGGGGGTTATGTGGTGGTGATTTTTGTTTTTACCATTATTGTTATTATTCTGTCTACCAATAGAGAGTCCCCTGATTTCACTAAATGAAAATATATTTTTTAGGTAAGAGAGATGTCCAGAGATGTTCTTATTTTAAATATGAATATATTGCCAATTTTAAAAAATATATATTTATTACATTATCCTTCATATTTGTACAATGAATGATTTCCCGTGAAATTCCCAGCACCAGTTTTTGAACTTAAAGTCATAAGATCTGGATTCCCATCTTCCAGGGGAAGGGCCACCTCCTCTTCTCTTCCTTTCTTTGACATTATGTTTCCCCACTGAGGGCAAAATGAGCACTCACTTCAGAGCAAGTTTGCTTCCACTCACAGCAACAGAAGGCTGAAAACACTGTTCCAGCTCCAGCTGTGAATGTTCAAAGGGCAGCAAGTTGGGTGGGTGCACGTTCTGCCTGGATGCTGAGAAGTTTCTCCAATGTCTTTCCAAACAGATAGACAGTGAAACCCTTTGAATGAGCCCTGATGCTGGAGACAGAGTCCTTTCAGCGGTCTTGAGAGAATTTGCAGGGGTGTGAGGCATGCTAGTTACTTGAGAGCAGATGGAACCATGGTCCACAAGCAGCTTTTTGTGGCCCATGGTGTACTTTGCTGTGACTTTGGTCATCTTCGATCCCACTAATAGCCTTTTACTGGAGGGAGACTCTCTACAGCATATTCACCGAACTTTAGAGCGTCTATCGACAAAAGATCTATGCTGATTTGAAAAAGAAAATAATATCCCTAAAAAGATACAAACAAACATATACACAATTCTAGAATGAGGACCTGATTCTTTTTGTCTTTTTACCTCAGTATCAGGCACAGTGCCATTCTCTGAGGGAAGGGTTGGGCTTCCAAAATGGTGTCTCCTCATGTCTAGGCTCTTTGGATGTGTCCTTTGGTTTGATATTTGGTTACCCTAAGGACTGGGTCCGGAGGGGCTCTGCCTCAGCCATCTTGTGACATGAGAGTGTAAGCCAGAATATGCTCTTTGGGCCCCCATAATCATGATGGGCACTGGAGAGATGCGAATTGAAAGACGGATCTCCCCACACCTACCTCTATGATTGTGGATAAATTGTTACTCTTTAAATTTCATTTTCTCCTGAAAAATGAGAATGGCAATTCCATGATAATGTTGGTGAAATGATAATCAGATAATGAGTCAAAAATGTTCACTGTTGTTCCCAGAACATAATTAGTATTCACCAACAGATGAGTTGAAGGTACATAACTGAACCCTACCCAGGGTAAGTCTGGAACCACTGCTTATGACTACCTTTTGCCAACACAGAAGTCTCTTTTGTTTCTCTAGTCCAAAGACATTTGCCTTATTTGGTATTAGATGCCTAGGCCTGGCCCTGATAATCTCAGTTTCCTCAGGACTCGGGGTGTAAACCAAGGACTAGGATATAAAACTGCCAGTGTGAGGGAAGCTACGAGTAGGCACATTCTAAAGACATTTATGTCTCTCTAGGAAGGGTTCTTGGTTTAAAACACTTGTTCTGAACTTAATACTTCTGCCCCATACATCAATACTGAGTTGTATCATTCTTTAACTCTACTGCCAATTTTAGGGCACATGTGCTATTTATTCTACTTATTATCTTTTAAAGTATTTAATTAAGCATTCATAGTAACTGGAAGGTCACAGTGAACTTAATGACTATGTGTAGAAGTTAGCACAGCTGGTCATTAACTGCCAGGAAATACCTGATTAGGAGAAGGTTATTTCCCCCAGCCTGATGGAACTGTCCCTTCCCTTGCTTTTCTCTGTAGCTCAGTACTGAATCCCGTGGGCTGCTTCTGAGGGCTTGGGGTTTACAAGATAGTTCATTCTGTGACATTTAGTGCTGGGGAAACAGTAAATAGGAATATGGCCCTTAATCCCTGACATCTCATTAAGTCTGCATGAGCACAGGGGGAACTTTCTAGAAGATGCTGTAGCTCAGGGAGGGCAGGGCTGTGGTGTCAGAATGGGAGCGATACTGAGCTGAAACCCTAGTCCTTTCCTCTCTGCAGTGGTCCCGGGCCATGGCCCTATAAGTGGGGGAGGTGGGAGAGCACCACTTTTTGGTTTGATTTACTTTAGCTTTTATTGCTTGGTTCCTTTGAGACAGGATATTTTCCATAATAGTGCTTTTTTCCTGTCTCCCTACCTGTTTCTCTTTCTTTCACCCGCTTTTAAGATCCCAAGTATAACTATTATATTTTGCTATCATTTCAGTTTTTCCCCGTGCCCTTAATTGGCCCAAGCAGTCCCTTCACTGAACAGTTGTCTCAGTCCTTCCTGACCCAGAGAGCCAGGGTCCAGCTTAATTGAGGGTCTTTCATTTTGAATTGTTGGGCACTCACAGTACTACCTCGTCCACTTCCCTAATGCCCTTCCATTAGAAAACTCCATGTCCTTCACACAAGGGAAGGTGCACTTTGCTGTGACTTTGGTCATCTCCAATCCCACTAATAGCCTTTTACTGGAGGGAGGCTATCTACAGCAGCATCTAAAAGTGCCTCCCAAGAAAGAAGCAAAGAGGGGAACTAAGAGAAGGCTAAACGTATTGGTCTCCCACTATAATTGCAGTTAAGTAGAGGAATTGATTTTCTGCAGAAGCACTGGGTTTTCTACCTTCAACCGTGTTTCCACCCCATGATCCAGTAACTGTAGCTGACATTGAAAATAAGAGCGAAGTGATGCACCTCGTTCCCTGACATTCGACAATCTAGACACAGAGAGAGCTTCACAGTCAACATTATTAATAAAACTTAGCATTTAAAATTTTCTTTAAAAATATCAGACCAGATTCATGTCGTACCTTAAGGTACTTGCCACAGATCTATTCTACGCGGTGGAGTGATGTTATATTAAAATGAATTTTCATCTCAAAAGAAAAGGTATTTTTTGCTGATGTCATCTACGCTTGGATCCCTGTCCTTCTGTGCAGGGCAGAAAACTACTCATGAAAGATGAACCGATTTTTTTCTTCTAAAAGTTTATCTTTGGGGTTAATTTAGTTTCTCGAAGGCAAATCTGTAGGCTTTTAGGGTTTCTCTTTGTCTCCTGGCCAGGGCGGTATCTGGGCATTTGGAGAAGATTTGGTCTCCTTATATGACAGTATTTTCCTCTGACTCTCCCTGGCCAGTGGAACAGCGATTTTCTCTATTTCTGGCCTTGCTGCAGAGTAATATTCACTTTGGTATCCCCACTGGGTGGTCACAAATCCTCTCTCAGCCTGACAACACCCTTGACCTCGGCATTGGGTGAGTGTCCTCTAGTCTCAGCCATGTCTCCCACCTAGTTCCCAGGTTAGTTGACCTCCCTGCAGCCCACCTAGCAGACTTCACCTGTCAGGGCTGTCACCCCTCAGTTCTACACCCTTCCTTCTCTCCTACTGCAAACTCTCAGGAGTTCCATAAAAATTGGCAGTAGGGTCAGAGAACGTAAGAACATGGAACTGAAACATTAAGTTCAGAACAAGTGTTGCAACTGGAAACCCTTCCTACAGTGACACAAGTGTGTCGGGACATGTAGCTGCAAACTGGAAGTGTGAGACACGCTTAGAGTTCATGGGTCGCAGTCCTGGTCCTAGGAAAATGGGAGTGTCAGGACCTTCACCAGCCACACAATACAAAACATTGAAAGTGTTTTTGGCCTAGAGAAATAGATCCTTCCCTTCTACATGGGAGCCAGGGAGATACACACCCCTTTGCGATGAGATTCTTCCGTCAGCCATTTTTGCCTACTCTGTGGTTGCTGCCATATTGGATGTGACACTTCCCTAAGGACACTTAATGTTCTGGCAATCCATGACATTATTGGAGGGAGTGATCCAGAGTCCCACAGCCCTGGTGTTCCCCCGCTCTTGCTCCCAAACCCACCCCCAGACACCAGGGTTGTGACTGGAGGGAGAAACTCAGTATTGATCTCTATTCTCTTCCACAGTTCTTCCTCATCTCTCCTTTTTCTAGATCCATGGTTAGAAAAATTCTTCATTTCTTTCCAAAGCAGGACACAAACTTCCCTTGTCTATGCTCTGCCATCCAAATGGGTGAGGTATCCTCTCGACATACACAAGTGAGGTTCTGGGATCCTGAAACCATTTATTTCTTAATAAACTCCTAACTCCTAACATATACTCATGTTATACGTAAAGAAAAATTTCATTTGAAACCGAAATCTAATGATGACTGCCTTGTTCTAATCACCCACCTCAAGGACCCACTGATTTCCAGAAAATGCAGCAGTAAATTCCTGGGAAATCTCTGAGCATTGTGATTTTTAAGGGGAGGGATGGATGCATTGGATTATTAATATCTAATGTCCAAAAAATTGAAGCTTTTAAACATTCACAAGAATATAAAAACAAAATAATGAGAATGCTATGATTTGGGTTAGGAAAATTTCTTAAATAAGACCTCCCACATCATAACAAAACTGAAGCCTTAACGTTGTGAAAAGGGTAGGGGTAAGAGGAAGGACGGTAGAGAGGCTGTGCTTTGGGAGAGGCAAGTGATGCCTCCTTCTCATGCCGAGCCCAGAGGTGTGTGTTTGTTGGGGTTGGGAAGGTTAAGGTGACTGCTTGATAACCTGAATTTCCTCTGGAGTTTGATGGAAATACAAGGGACTAGTGTTTGATTTATGTCAGAGAAATTAAGAGATTTTTTTAAAGGCTATGTGAGAATAGGGAGAGGTAGCTTCTTTGGCAACAAATAGCGGTCCCCAACATGAAGAAGTGAACGAGGACACCCCATATCTGGAGAGTGGAGCCTTCAGCTGTCCTTCGCCAAAGGACTCTCAGCTAGAGGTTTCCAGGAGGAACTCTCACGAACGGGCAAAGTGCTTCATGCGTTACAAAGCACACGGGGTGTACTCCCCACCCAGCACATCACCATCAGACCATATCTGTGTGGATCAGATAAAACTACTTTATTTCCCACCTTTAGTCTTTGAATTCCCCTCCCTCCCTTTCAACCAGGGAAATGTCAAAAACCGAGGCCAGGGACCTGGGGTACAGTTGTAGAGAAGTTCTCAAAAGCTTATAATGATTCTCTTCCTCTAAGGCAAGCTTCCTAGACTCAACAGATACATTATCAGAGACCCTCAACTACAAAGAGAAGCAAACAACAATCACCAATCACTAAATATAGAGAAGTAAAACACAAAAAGCAGAAGAGTTACAGTGCACAGAAATAGAGCGAACATCAAGAAGGTGTCTGAGTTTGGATTTCCCTAGAAGCAGATGTGTTTGAATCCAAGTAGTCTGTTGGGAGGTAAAGGGCAGGGAGGAAGAAAGGGCATGAGAAGGCAGTCAAGTGAGGCAATAACACGAAGCCTTCAAGCACTATGGCAACTGGAATTCAAGCCTACTGGGCATCTGGGATCCAGTGTCAAACACCAGAGTGATCCAAGCTGTGGGTGAGGGAGCCCAGAGTAATTACACAACCTAATAACCATCAGTCCTTGAGCGAGATACCCCTGAGGTTTAATTCCACCACCCCTGTAGCCTGCAGCTTTGGCAGCAATGTGGACTTCTGAGGCAAGGCAGAGCCCTCAGGCAAAAATGTACAGGTGCTGGCAACTGGCTTATATGCATGTTTGTGCTAAGAGTGAGGAGTTACACAGAAGCACTGTGGCAGAGCCTATTACAGGGGCGAACCCTGACTTTTAAAATCACTTAGTATCGTCAGAAAGATGGGAGAAGCAACTGCAGTCACTAACCTGTGAAGGCAAAAACTCAACAGAGGAGCACTATTATTGGGAAACAACTGAATCACACAAACATTTACGAGTGAAAGGAATTTAGAGTAAAGATGAAATTGAAGAATTTCTCCAGAAAATAATGGTTAGTTATAGAGTTATACACTATGATACAAAATTCAAAATACTCAAGATGCTCCCCGAAGTAGCCAACTCTCCCAGATAAAGGGAATGGAATAGATAATGGGAGATTACTTATGAAGTAAGAGAAGAAAATTTCATTCATTACTGAAAGATGCACGTATTCTACTGAGGGTGAGTAAGAATAATGGCACAATGACAAACACCTGGACATGAAGTGTTCCTAATGGAAACTTCTTAAATACATCTGTGACTATGGAACAGTATGCTACAGATTAAGTGAATTTTCAAGTTAGTAAGGAAAGAAAATTTATTATTCAAAAATGACATATCACAATTAGCCATCAGTTTAGAGAATAATAAACATCATACTTTAAATTGTAGATAAAATAAGTTCCTAAGTAAAAAAAATCTTAAAAATAGCTACAAAAATATAGGATAAAGTTATGGGAGCCTTGTTTCACATTTACCATCAGCTGATTTTAACAAAAGTTCTAAAACAAGTCTGTGAGTAAAGAATAATCTTTTCAAAAGTGCTTCTAGGACAACTGAATACCTACATGCAAAAGAATGAATTTAGAATTCTACCTCAAAGCACATACAAAAACTAACTCTATGTGGATCAAAGATCAAAATGTAAAAATTAAATCTATAGAACTCCTAACGGAAAACACAAAGGTAAATATTTGTGAGCTTGGATCTAGTAATCATGGCTTCTTAGATATGGTAGATAAAGTATAAGCAACAAAAGGAGAACACAGATAACTTAAACATCAATGTAATTAAAAACTTTGGTACATCAAGGACAATATAAGAAAAGTGAAAAGACAACCCAGTAAATGAGAGAAGTGTTTGCAAATAATATATCTGACAAGGTACTTGTATTTAGCTATTTAAAGACCTCTTTCAACTCAATAATTTAAGTACAAATAACTCAAGTATAAATAGGAAAAAATATTTAGACATTTTTCTAAAGAAGATACACAGGTGACCAATAAGAACATGCAAAAAAAAATAATGTTTTTATTCAGTGTGGATGTGCAAGTCAGAATTATAATGAGGTATCACTTTATATACTCTAGGTTGGCTAAAATAAAAAGTCAGTATTGGTGAGAATGTGGAGAAAGTAGAACCCACATATACTGGTGGTGGGAATGTGAAAAACAAACTTGTTATTTGGCCCCAAAATTTCACTCCTAGGTATATCTAAGAAAATTTAAAACATAAGTCCATACAGAGAGGTTTTTTTAAATTTTTTCATAATAATACAAGAGGGAAACAAACAAATATCCATCAACTGATATGTGCATAGTAGACATGGTATAATCTATATAATGGAATATTATTTGGTCATGAACAGAAAATAAAGACCATATAGATGTTACAAATGGATAAACCTGAAGCCATTATACTGAGTGAAAGAGGTCAGTTATAAATAATACTCACTGTATGGTTCCATTTGTTTGAAATGCCTATGATAGGCAAATGTATAGGCATAGAAAAGAGATTAGTGATTATCCAGGGCTAGTGGGGATGGGAGGATTGGAAGTTGAAAACTAAAGGATACAGGGTATACTTTTTTTAAAAGACTTTTTTCTTTTTTTAAGATTTATTTATTTACACATACAAGAGCTGGGTAACAGGCCAGAAGTCCAGGAGGTGAGAGGATTCACCAGAGACAGAGCGGGGAGCAGAACAGGCAGATTGACTGAAATACACTGCTGAGGGGATCAGCAGGGAAACAGGAGAGGTCTGCTGCACCATGTGGGTCCCCTCCCTGGCCGGGGATCGAACTCATGCTGTACAGGGTATACTTTCAAGGTGATAAAAATATTCTAAAATTCATTGTGTGGATGATTACACAACTATGAATAAATTAAAAACCATTGAATTGCACAGTTTAATGGGCAAACTATAATATATGTGAATTATATCTCAATGATGTTTTTATAAAAATAAAACTGTCTATTTCTGTAATCTTGAAATATATAAATCTTTGATAAACATGCAAGTCACAGAAATTGAAAGAACAGATTGATAAATCAACATTCAAAATCTGGTAAAAGATGATAAAGTTAAAAGTAGTGACAGGCTGGGAGAAAATACGTGTCACATATATAGCAGGGGGAGAATTAATATCCTGAGAACTTCTATAAACGTCAAGAACAAACTCCACAGCTAAATGACAGAAGGAGTACTAGTGGGAGTTGCTGAGGGGAGCGAGACTGCAGTGACCTTGTTGGGGAGGAGGGAGGGCTTCTGGCCAGAAGAGATGGAATTGGAGGCCAGATCATCTTCAAGTTGAGTGAAGTAAGGGACATGTTCTTTTTCTCCCCTCTTTTTCTTTATTTATATATTTGACATCAATTGTCCCCAGGGAATTCCCACCACCATTCCACCCGTGCGCCATCACCTCAGTCCCTTGTGCTCTTTCTACCCTATCCCAGTCCCTCCCCCAACCCCTCACAAAGGGCTTCTGATGTGTCCTTGTCTTCCTGTTTTTGTTGTGTTTGTTTTTTCTTCATTGTTACTATTCTTTTCCTTGGTCCCTTATTTGGGTCCTAGGAGGATTATAAGGAGCATCTTCTTATCAGCCTCCTTATATCTTAATTCCAGAAACAAGTTCCTCTGATTGAAAGATATGGAAGAAGGTGAGGTTCTTTGTGTTACCACAAACACAAAGGGATTTGTCTGAAATTTCATACACAGAAGTGAGAAAGAGGAACAAAAACTTAGGAAGGTTGAGTTCTGAGTCGGTTTTCAAATGGGAAATTGTGAAAAGGAACAAGGCTGTTCTCTGCTTAGTTAACATACTCATAATAAACGTGTGAAGAGTTCCTCAAACTCAGCTGCAACCAGGAGAATGAAATTCAAAACGAGACCTACTATCAAACTGTACAAAATTTTGAAAGTTGGGCAAAGGTTTGGGAAAATTCTATTTTTGTGCTAGGTGGCGATAGAACTTGACAGGTGCCTTGGAAACATTAATTTGATAGTCCTTATCAAAACTTAAAATTTTCATTCCCTTTTACCCAGCAAGTCCAAATATACATGCTGCAGAAGTATCAGAAAAATAGAAATGCGATAAAAACTTAACTTTCATAAACAAGAGAATGCTGAATGAGCTTTGGCCAGCGTTGCAAGGGGCACAGACAGACTGCAAAGATGAGAGAGATGCTCATGGGCCGATGGCACACGGCTGCCTGTTACAAAGAGGATTTCAGAAAAATACATACAAATGGTTTCATTCTGTTTTTAACTATGTATATGTCAGACAGTCTCCATGGACACACAAGGTGCGACAGGGGCTTTTCTTTTTTCCTGAGGCGAGGGATCCAGAGAGGAAAGGAAACTTTCAAATTATTTTCATTTTAACATTGTTTTTTATTCTTTAAAAATTTATTTCTTTAACATTGTTTCATGGAAACATCATGAAAAGTGCATCAATGAACTACATATTTAAATTTAAGTTTTTAAGTAGCTACATTAAAAAAAGAAACAGATGGTATTGACTATAATAATATATATTTTTAATCCAATATATTCAAAATATTATCTCACCAACATACAATAAGTATACAATTATTATTGCTGTCATGTTTTATAATGTGGTTTTCTTCCAAAGTCTTTGAAACGCAGATGTATTTTAGACTAAAGGCTCATCTCCACTTGGAGAAGCCACGTGTGGCTTGTGGCTTCTATATTAGATACTACGATCCTGTGTTTTATGTATTTCTCCTTGTTTTCATTATTTATCATTATGCTACTATTTCTTTTGTTATTAAAAAAAAAACTACAAAATTACACAGACCAGAACCTTTAAATAATTTCTAAGGAGAAAAGCTAAAAAGAAAGGGAAAAAGAAATTCCCATCCATCTGCTTTGCACCCATCAGCGGCTGGACGCTGTCTCGTCTGGTCTCCTGGGCCCGATGGCTGGCATGGGTGTGGGTGACTGGCGCAGGCGTGGGCTGGGCAGCGTCAGCAGACGAGCGGCCGTAGGGTTGGTCTTAGGGGACATAACTCATGAACAAGTGGTTCTCCCGAGAGCTGGGGAGCTCTCTCTGATCCAGGCATCAGCTCACCCCTGTCTGGCCGATGGCCTCCCGCAGCGTGTGGACAAGTGTCTGTTCCCAGGACATACGAACGAACTAACCGGGGTGCTGAGTGTCGCCCTCTCCACTTGCCGGGTGTCTCTGTCTGGCTCCCAGACTTGAAGCTGCGTCTTAGCTGTCTTCGGCAGAGTAAACATCCCCAGTTCCTCCAGACTCCCCCGTACAGGTTCCACATTCCTCTGCCCCTCCTTCTAAGGCTTGGCCCCCCTTTTAGCCCAACATTGTCATCTTATTAGCGGAGTCGAAAGATTAACAGTGTCTAGCCTGGTTTCTACATCTTGAACTTTTCCTCACTTTGTTTTTTCTCCTCACACAGCAGCATTTTACTCTGCTCGTTATTCTCCTATTGCATTTGTACGGAAAGATCTGAAACCAGAGTTCTTCCTCTGTTCACGGGATAATTGACTCCCCTGGCAGAAATAAGATAAAGTATCTTTCCTGGAACAATCCTTCACACCTTTAAATCTCCTCTATGACAGAAATTGGAATTAAAATTTGAGAGAGACCCAGGATAACTATTCAAATTAGAGGGAAATTCCCTGATTTGAACGAGAGAGGTGATAGACATGAAGAATATTAAGTTAAATACTCGTTTTTATTGTGGACACATTATGCTGTGAGGCACTTCAGACCTCAGGCTCCCTTAAGTCTCTTTGGTTGGGTTAAGAAGCTCTATCATGGATTTCTACCCTATCTTGGCCCTTACATGCTGAATCTTAATGGACTGTTTACTATATTTACTTCTGAGCCCCAGACACACCTAAAAATTTCACTGACGCCAGATGTTGGCACAGAGTGGAGATTGTTAAAGGTAGGAGACCCTTTGATTCTTGATCTATCAAGAATGGAGAAATAGACACAAAGTGTTTGGAAAAGAAATGGAGATAGAGGAACAGCTCCAACACCTGCTTCGATCATCCAGAGAATTCTAGAAATTTCTTTGCATTAAAAGAGACAGAGAAATAAAACATTCCATGTTTTTGCTCTTACTAAGTTGACACTCAAAAAACAGTAATGATATACAGTTAAAATTGTGTAAATATTCCACTGAGCTCTCAGGTGCTTGATGGTGGGACCTCTCTCGCTCCCTCTCTGTCTCTCTGTCTTTGACTCTCTCTCTCTCAGCTGTCTTGCTGGTCAGCCTTTCCTAATGCAGTAGGTAGTCAGTGCACAATATAAGACTTCTGAATAAATGAGAAGGGTTAAAGGATGCCATATTAGGTAAAGAACTTTGTTTTAAGAATCTTACTTCTAGGCAATTGAATGCCACGCTATCCATGGGATAGTTTCACTCATCTGGTTGTAATGTTTTTTTTTTTCCAGGTGTGGAAAGAATAAAAATAATGTTTATTTTTTTGCCAACATGTTAGCAGGATACATGATATTTATACTTATGAAACTTACTGAATTCCAATGTTGCTATTTTCAACTGATGTTTTATAACAATAATTGCTAATAATGTTAATGCTTTGTACTCGCATGGCAATTTCCATCAAAGAATTTTGAAAGCTTTCAAGTCAAGGTATTTTCAAGAACAAATTTGCTTTCTGTTATATTATAGAGTCTTACTTATTTGGAGTGCTTGCAGATATTGTTTCTGATTTCATTTATTTTAAATCTTCCTCTTTCTTCTTTTCACAATTCAAGAATCTGTCACCTTTGCAAGCACCTCTCCTACCTCACCCCCACATGTTATACTGTATTTAGGATACTCAAGCTAGTTTCCTTTAGAGACTAGTTTCAGATAGCTCTTTATATGCAGATTATCATTTCTATTAGCAATTACAATTTACATTTTAAATGATGAGAATTTTGCTCGAGGATCAAGAAATAGGGTCCATTACAACCAGTGCATGTAGCAACTCAGTTGTGATTTAATCTTGGAAACAAAGCCTCTATTAGTCTATAGTAGAAGCTCTAATTATAGAAGCTCTTACAATTCCAGTGCATGAGTTCAGATAAGGAAGGACTTCTGGTCAACTAAAACTGGAAATATGATCTCAGGGGCTCTTGATAATATTAAAGTATATGCTTTTCATTTTATAAAGAGTTTACTTTTCTACATAATACATGTAGGATTCTCTAGAAAACTCCAGTTGTATCTCAAACAAGTTTGGCGTTTTCTAAATTTACTCAAGTTGGAATATGAAAGGGATTTGGGATGGAAAGATCACATGTATAATATGCATATTAAGAGTTATTTTATGTTAGTGCCTGTGGGATTTGCCTATCCCATGCTACATACAGGTTAGGAGAAAGAGATGACTTAATTGACTGATTTTTTTTATTGTGACAATAAATCAAATTAAAGCATATTATGCATAAGTACCCTTTAAAAACATTGCTCTTCTCTTAAAATTGCAATAACTTTGAGTAAGCACATTTGAAGAGAAAAGAAAAATGCGTCAGTCATTCAGATGTTTTATTTGTACAATGCTAAACTACACAAATAATTGGAAACATTTGGGTAACTAATTGAAGTATATGAAGTAGCGAACCTTCCATAGCAAATTTTTATTATTATTATTATTACTAGTTATAACTCATGTTTTCCTTTTGAAGTTTGTGGAATAATCAAATACAGTTTTTCTTAATTTTCAAAACCTAAGATTTTACCTTGGAACTGTTATTTCAAGAGAGGAAAGTAGTAAATTATTCAAATGGCATATTTATCCAACAGTGATGAGAATAAAACACTTTTATTGAGGGATCGGTATAGTTATTTACACATCTGCATTGATATATTAACGCTATAGAGTCTCACACGTTTGCATTATGAAGGGGTGTGCCATTATGAATTATCTGGTTTTATGAATTAGCTTGTAAAAATAATGCAATTGCTATTGAGGCTATAATGCCTCATGGAATTTATTTTGCTTGTTTGTTTTGACAATTGAGGTTTAGTTTTATGATAATATTTCAGAGCACACCAGTAAATGCCCTGTAGTCTGTTTTGTAAAGGTAATGAAGCCTTAGTAATTCTGCTTCTGCAATCTTACTGCCGCTTCCAGATATTAAATCTTTACTTGAAAGTCAAATGGGACTGCCGGCATGTTCACTGAGGATTCTTAGGCCCGGTGAAAATGATAAGCATCTCTAGCACAGCTATCGTCTCAGTGAATTTACCCTGGTCATTATCATGATGCGTTACAACAAATATTTCAAGAGCATTGTTTAAAGGGTCGATTATCTTACTCCATAGTAATAATAACACATATTTGCTGAGACCCAGCTCCTGCATCCCCAGTATTGTCAGGCCCTGGAGGTACAGCAGAGAATGGAAACAGACTCTTATCTCTCCTGTGGAGCTCACCTTCTAGTGGGAGGGACAGACAAGGAAAACCATGCAAGGAAAATGGAGAGTCCAGAGCACATCACACTCATGTTGGCTATTCCTGAGTGGCCGCACCAGTTCTTGTTCCACCAGCAGCAAGAGCAGAAGTCACGTCATATCACTTCTGTGCTTATGTCCAAATTTTCAAAAGGAGAAAATGGCCTCCTTGGTGGCGCATCGGGTTGAGTGCCTCACTGTTGAAGCATCTGTGGCACAGCAGCGCGAGTTCCATCCCCGACCAGGGAGGAGACCCACATGGCACAGCAGACCTCTCCTGTCTTGACTGTGCTCCCCTCAGCACTGTGCTTCAGTCAATCTGCCCATTCTGCTCCCCACTCTCTCTGGTGAATCCTCTCATCCCTCCTCCCCCACCTCTGGCCTCTACCCCAGCTGTTGTATGCATAAGTAAATAAAACCAGTTTTCTAAAAAGGGAAAGGTCCTATCACTGAGGTCTCTGCTATCATGTCCTCTAAAAGTGGAATGGCCAGACTCAGCACTGGCTTCATCTACGTTATCATTCCCTTTATCGAAAATGCTTTTCCCTCCATGTCACTGTTTAGATAGCAGTTCCTCATCTTTTCGGATTCCACTTCAATATTACCGTCTCAGAGAAGCCTTACCTGACCGCCCTGTTTTAATGTTCCCCAAACCCCCCGCCCTTATCATGCTCTATTTTAGCCAGGGTTGGATTCCTCTGAAGTATGTTAAGTAGTTGAACTTCCATACCAAGTGCTTTATTGTTATGATTATTATTTATAATTCATGTTCTTCTTTTGAAGTTGACAGACTAATCAAATATAGTTTTTCTTAATTTTCAGAATCTAAATTTGTACCTTTAAAGCTGTTACTTCATGAGAGGAAGAAATAATATTCAGATGGCGTGTTTATCCAGTAACGATGAGAATAAAGCACCTACAGCTTTCATCCTTGCTTTGTTACTTTACTTACGGCTTAGATGCCTTCTGCAGCAGGATGTAGGTTGTATACCACCCAGGACTATGTTTGTCTGGTTTATGGCTCTACCCTAGGGCCGCACACTGTGCCAAGCACATAATAGGCACTCAAAAAAGTTTATTGACTGATTTTGAAATATTTATTATTTATATGTAAAGAACTGGGGTGCAGGCCAGAGGTGCAGGGGTGAAAGGATTCACCAGAGACAGAGTGGGGAGCAGAACAGGCAAAGCTATTGAAATACACTGCTGAGGGGAGCAGCGGGCAAGAGAGGAGGGGTCTGCTGTGTCATGTCGTCAATGTCCTTAGTGCCTCTGAACTGTGACCTAACAATGGCTATAGTGGTAAACATGTATGTATTCATCACAACTAAGATTAATGAATTAACTATATTAAGAATTCACAAATGTGTCTGTGGCTCCCTGGCTAGGGATTGAGCTCAGAACTCAGGCCATTCTGGAGGGCCTCAGCTAGCACTGAGACTTAACCCCTAGGCCACCAGGGAGGCCCAGTATATTGTCTGATTTTGATGGACTGAAGGCATGAATAAGAAGGAAGGGCAATATGGATGTCTATATTATCACCTCCCCATGTGACATTCATATCCATTGTCCAACACACCATACTAGTTGTCTTTGTTTAACAAGACAGTTCTCCCCTGTCCATCACCCCAACACAGGCCAACAGAAGCGACAAGTTCAGGTGGTGAGATTCCCCTGCTATTCTGGCCTCCAATTCCTGCCACTGCTCTGACTTCAGCAGCTCTCATGTTGAAATTTTATATTACTTTAGCAGCTTTTGGCTCTAAGTAGTAAAGATACTCACTATTTAGGGCCAAAACTATCAGTTTTGCTAGTGCTTATATCCATAAATCTAGTGCAAGCCCTCTGAACAATGGCTAATAATGTTCACTAATAATGTATTGAAAGAGAGAAAAAATGAACAAATGAAAAAGGGAATGAATGAATGAATGAATGAAGAGATGGGTTCTGGCAACCTGCTAAATTTCTGCCAAAGTATGTTCTGTGCTTACTATGACAGTTTGACCATCTCAGAATTGTACAGACTAATTCAGGATTCAACAATCAGAGGAATACGTCCAATAAACCTCTACCTAACAACATCTGGACTGTTCAAGGAATGGAATTTTTTAAAAAATTTACAAAAATTTACTGAAGATTAACTAGAAACTCCTTCTCTATCTTACTTCTTGCTTTAGAATAAGGATGATTCCTATTCCCATTTTGGTAAGTGGGGTATAATCAGCATAATTTAATATTCATTGAAAGGCCTGGAGGATGGAGTAAAGGGGAAAGCTGGGTGAAGGAATTAGGAGAAGAGAGAGCAGTGAGAGATGAAGAATGAGATGTGTCCAGACTGAAGACATTCTAAATGAATTAAACACAATAGAACATACAAATTGACCTCAACAGAGCATCCCATCAAAACGAAATGTGACCTGAGCACCCATTGGCTGATGAGTGGATAAACAAAATGTTGTATATCCATACAATGGAATACTATTCAGTCTTGAAAAGGAAAAAAATTCTGACACATGCTATAAAGTGGATGAAACTTGAGGGTACAGTATGAGGCAAAAGGAGTAGAGAGGCAAATAGGATTCCACTTAGATGACACGGTGTGTGGAGGAATGAACTTCATTGATACAGAAAGTAGGACAGTGGATGCCAGGGGCCGAGGGAGGGAGTAATGGCACATTATTTAATGGGTACACATATTCCATTTTTCAGGACGAGAAACATTCTGGAAATGGATGGGGGGAGGGTTGACATCAAGGTCAATGTCCTTAGTGCCTCTGAACTGTGACCTAACAATGGCTATAGTGGTAAACCTGTATGTATTCATCACAACTAAGATTAATGAATTAACTATATTAAGAATTCACAAATGTGTCTGTGGCCCATGAGCAATCTGGAGACTTGTAAGACCCTCAGCAGGGTACAGATCCCAGGTACATGGTCTGAACTGCATTGGAGAGACTGTGGGCTCACACTCGCTTGCTTCTGGGGGTTCAAACTCCTGCAGAGAGGTGGACATGGACCGAGGCCCAGGGAAATACAGGAGAACAAGAGTGACTAGCTTTGAGGTGGGCATGGACTGAGGCAGAGGAAAATACAGGAGAATAAGAACTACCAGCTTTGGGCTTCAGAGAGTGTGTATACTAGGTTAAAAGCATAATAAAAAGCACATCAAATAACAAAGTAGTCAGTAATAATACTACTGTGAAAATCAGCTCTTGCCTGCATCCTGATCTAGTTCATTCATTCTGCTCTCACTTGTAAAATAGCCTCGCTCTCCCTCACACGCATGTACTGTTGCATTAACACACTTGTTAGAATTGGGCTCCCAACTTGACTGTGCACCCATTAACCAGAGTTTTACTGTAAGTGGTATGAATTGTGGCAAAGCTGATATTTTGCAACACATGTCTTCTTGTTTTGGTTATAGAAAAAAGATGCATGAATAATAAATTAAAGTGTGTAATAATATAACTAAATCACATTTATGGGATGCTCTTTGTTTTGCAAATTAAAATGCACAAACAGCTCAGGCCTTTTGTCTTTATTAAACAGTTTGCCGGATTGCCTCAACTTGGAACATGTACATAAATATTCAAATTGAGTTTTCCACTCTGAGGCAATTTTGACATTTCCATATTGGGCTCCTCAGTGTCTTATCTAGGGAAAATTAACTACATGTGACCAAATAGGATCACTTATATTTGTATCACAATTCTTCCAGTTCTATATACCTGACAAGGAGATGATTTTCCCAAGTCCTCCTAAATGAAAGTATTATAAAGGGTTTTGTGTCAACCACTTAAAGAATTAATGATAATATGTTTATCAGGAGATAAAACTACCATTAGCTCAAATAGTCCAACTGGTATCTCTAGGGCGCTGTGTCTATCTCCCATCTTCCTGACATGTTCTGGGTGTGAAGTGCTTTTCTCTAAAAGGAAGGCTGTGCTAGCTGGCTGTTTAGGCTGATTTCAGGAGGATATGTGAGCAGAATTAAGAAAGGAATCCTGCCAGTCAGATGCAGATGGATACAGAAACAAAACCTGCCCTCGTGGAGCTCTTGCAATTCTGATGAGTTCCTAAGGGACCGCGCCTTTCCATTTCCCTCTCAGCTCTGGGCCTTTGCCATTCGTGGGGGACAGGGAAGGTAGGAGTCACATGTCCTTAACAAGGGTGGGGACGCTCGTCTGGACAGCAAGATTGGACCAGAGCCCATGATGCAGTGGGGCTAGTGAGTAAGCAGAATAAGCAGGAGGCCCGGTGGGTAGGAGGAGACGTGGGTGCGTGTCCTGGCTCACCCCACAGCCCGCCCAGCCACGGACGAGCAAACACTTGAGTGTGAAAGACAATGAGCTTGCCCTCCAACACTGTGGAGAGCATGGGACCACCTGCAACATGAGAAAGTGCCCCCGAGGTATGTACTGGATGAGAGGCCACCACAATTCATTCTGTTATTGGCACTTGAGCTAATCACCTCCTGATCCCGCCGTACTCTCCCTCCATTTTGACTGGAAACCTCACACAGATTTCTGCCTCTCCTGGCTGTGTGTGTCTGTGGGATGGGCGGCCGCTGGGGCTAGATTGTCGTGTCCACACAGCACAACTCGGGGACGTCTGTGGAGAAAGTGGTCAGGTACTTTATTAGCATAGGAAAAGTCTTTCTTCATGACAAAGGCACACATGGGCACCTCCAACCTGTTACACATCTATATTTCCCCATATCGGAGTGAATTCTGCTTTCAGGGATTCTGTCTAAAATACTAGGTCAAACTCTTCCTTGTTGACAGCAATTTTCAGGGCAAGTCCAGGGGCGGTTTTTGACCTGAGGTTATTAACCCGTCATTACTGCAAGCCTCCTTGTACAATGTTTCAGCCAAGCATCCTGAATTATGGTTATTTTCTACTTACATTATGTCAGTCTCTCCACACACACATATGCATGTATATATACAGAGGTACACACACATACATATGCATGTATATATACAGAGGTACACACACATACATATGCATGTATATATACAGATGTACACACACATACATATGCATAAATGTCCACACACAGAGGACACTATTTATTTTACCTGAACTGACTAAGTTTGCAGGCTCTACAGGTTTATATTTTCTTGGGTTTAATGTTGCATTAATGCATTTTTGTTTGCTTGAATGAGTTATCCCCAGCCCTTGCTTGAATCTGTTCATTAAGATTTCATGAAGTCAGCTCTTGATGAATTCACAAGCCAGAACGGCAACTTTCTCGCTGTTTTTGCCACGTGAAAAAGCGCAGCACCAGCTTTTCGTGCTGGTGGATGGTGGAGATAAATCCTCGGATGCCAGCTCGTCACCTCGAGATGACAGAACTCCTGCTGGATTTACACAAGTCCTTTATTATGGGAAGTGATTTGAGTGAAACAAATGGGTTATTTACTGGGAAGCCGACTACTACGAAGTGACTCCTTTAAGATGGTAAACATTACAGTACATCATATGGAGAGATGCTTTTGCTGCGCTGTCTGAGCTCGGGCCGCTGAGGTGGAGTGGGGGATCTGAAGGCGGGTCTCTTTCCAGGGGCAGGCTCGGACAGAGACCCTCCCCAGGGGTTTCTGCTTGGTTTTGTTCCTGTTGAATATTTTCAGGTATTTCTTTACTGAGGGCTTTTAAATCTCAGGGATCCTATTTGGGGGGGTCACAGAGACATTGCCTTTCCTAAGTCTAGCTTTTGAGCTGAGGGAAAGCACATGATTTAGGGCAGGACCGCGCTGTCACGCAGGCTCTGTGCAGTAATGGATTGGGGGATGGGAGATACCATGACTTACGTCAGATCAGGAGGGCAGGAGGCAGGCAGGGGTGCCAAGAAGACTCCCCACCTCCCCTTGTGAGGACCCGCTTCAGCTTTATTTTTTTAAAAATCTTTATTTACGCATACAAGATCTGGGGCACAGGCCAGTGTCACGGTGGGTGGTGGTAGAGGTGAGAGGATTCACCAGAGACAGAGTGGGAAGCAGAACAGGCAGATCAGCTGAAATACGCTCCTGAGGGGCGAGGCAGGAGAGGTCTGCTGCACCATGTGGGTCTCCTCCCTGGCCAGGGATCGAACTCTTGCTGCAATGGCTGTAGAAGCTTCACAGTGCTGAGACTTAACCCTTTGTAATCTCACAGCCCTCAGGAACCTGACTGCAAAGAGACAGGAGGAGGAAGAACAGTTTCCTGTATGAAGCAGACCAAGTGGTTGGAGGGATTTCTGCCACAAGTCATCAAAGGGACCCAGCTGACCAGTGGGTTTTGCTGGCCAGCTGGAAGGAGCAAGTTCAGGACAAGAGTTCAGGGGAGATGACTGAAGGTGTCGCACCAATTCCTCCTGAGTCCTCCAGCCTGAAGAGGCCTGGTGTCAGTGGTTGTGAGATAACGTCGTCCATCTATGGCTGGGAACCAATGAGAGATCCAGATGCCTCTCCACAGAAAGGAAAATGGGCTTTCCCTTCAACCAGGTACTTTCTGGTTCCTTTGGCCTCCACATTCATGGGAAAATTGACATAAGAACAGTTGGAGCTTTAAGAAAAAATGGTAAAGAGGGGCCTCCCTGGTGGCGCAGTGGGTTAAGCAACGCACTATGAGGCAAACCGCAATCACTGCAGTACGAGTTCGATCCCTGCTGCCGGCCAGGGAGGGTACCCACATGGCGCGGCAGACCTCTCCTGCTGTACCCGCTGCTCCCCTCAGCAGTGTACTTCTGTTCATCTGCCTGTTCTGCTCCCTGCTCTCTGTGGTGAATCCTCTCACCCCCCCACACCTCTGGCCTGTACCCCAGTGCTTGTAAGCATAAATAAATAAATCTTTAAAAAAAAAAAAAAAAGAAAAAATGGTAAAGAAAGCAAAACTGCGGGTAGCTTCTAAGTTCTAGCTTTACAACACCTGTTTTATGTTTGTCAGGATCTACAATTTTTATGCAGTTAATTTAATTTCTTACATCACTGTACATCGTACAGTGATATAGTCCCCTCAGGTGTCGTTCCTGTAGTTCTCCCACCAATACATCACCCATGGCCCATCACCACAGTCCCTTGTGCTCTTCCCTCCCCTGTTTTGACCCCCTTCATCCCCTTCCCTGCCAAGGACCTCAGATCTATGGTCAACTTATAAATTTTTTCTTTTTCCTGTCAGTATCTGAATATAACCTGCCCCCCCAAATCTCTAATCTAAAAAAATACAAAAATTTAATTGTTCATTCAAAATAGTTATGAGTCCTTCCATGTACCAGATGCTTATCTAGACATTGGGCATTCAACAGTGACCAGGACCCAGTTCCTACTTTCTTGGAGCTTACAGTCCAGGGTATGTGGTAGAGCGGAAGGAGGTGAAGGAGATGACCAGCCACTATCACACATGTCGCTTGGTGACTTGTGCACCAATGAAAGGCAAGATAAGGCATAGATGGGGTGCTCAGTGCTGTGGGACTGGGTTATCCTGGACAAATAGTCAGGCCTGACTCTCTGTTAAAGTGACATTTAATTTGAGAGTGGAGTGAAGTGAGGGTACAAACCATGCTGATTTCAAGTTCAAGGCAGACTCAAGAAATAGTGCCATCTATATGCTGATAAGTAAGATAGTGAGAAGATAGAGTCAGGAGGTATTCATCAAAGATGAGTAAACCAAGTTACAGGACTTCCAGTTTTATTCTGAATCAGACATTTTGAGCAGGGCAGCAAAGGGATGCGATTTTACACACTGTGACCTTCACTCCTGCTTAGAAGTCATAGTTATTCTTTCACTTTTGCTTTTTTTCTGTTGCTCACACAAACAGCTGAGTCAATGGGTTGGTACTGGAAACAGACATGAATACTAAGGGGCAAAAACTGTTAGGGTCTTCTTGGAGGCAGAAAAAACTATACTTTCCCCACTGGATTACTTTGTCACCCTTGTCAAAGGAACAAGTCAAATATATGTAGCCACATATGCTGGGCTTTCTCTTCTATAACAAGAATCTATTTGCCTACGTTACTCTAACATCATATTGTCTTAAGGCAAGTAATGAAATAAGGTAGTGTAAGGGCTACAATTTAGTTCTCATTTGGGGAGGTTTGTTTAGGTCCTTTGCATTTCTATATACATCTTAGAATCAGCTTGTCAGTTTCAACAACAAAAAGGGCTATTGGGATTTTGATTGAGAATGTTTTCTGCCTATAGATCAAGTAGAGAAGAATTCACATCTAACATTATTGAGCGTTTTGATTCATAAACGTGATGCATTTCTACGTTTGTTCAGATACTTTTAATGTTTCATACTAATGCTTTGTAATTTACAAGTCAAGGTCTTTGATCATATTTTAAGTTTACCCAAAATATTTTATATTTTTGACACTATGGTAGACTTTACTTCATTTCAATTTCTAGTTCTGTGTTGCCAGTATACGGAAATATGATTGAATTTTTAAATTGACAATTATGACCTTAGTAGACTCAGCTATTAGTTCTCTTAGCATCTTTGTAGATTCCTTTTTTCTTAGGTTCTTTAGAAATGTGTACCAATGTGAGTGAACAATTTAGTTTTCCATTCCAAGTTGCATAGTTTTTATTTCTTTTTCCTCCAATCATTTACTCTGATATAATACTAAATACAAGTGATCCAAGCAGTATCATTTTGATTCTCCCCTTAAGTGAAGCTCACTTAACCTTTTACTATTAGGTATAATATTAGGTATAAGATTGTCATCAATACCATTTCTTAGGCTGAAAAGTTTCCTTCTGTTCCTGGATTGCTAAGAGTTTTTATTATAAATGAGTATTGAATTTTGTCAAATTCATTCATTACATCTATTGACATAAACATACATGTCTTTTATCCGTATAGTCTACTAGTATGGTGAATAAAATATTTGTTTTTCCTAATGCTAATCCAACCTTTGCTTCTTCCAGTTGGTCATGATTTATCATTTATTATTGAATCCATTTTTCTATAAATTAAAAAAATAAACATTTGCCCATTGTGTATGTTAGTATAGGCACCTATATTTTTCTTTTCTTGAAGTGTCTCCATCTGGTTCTAATACCAAGGAGGTATACATTTCATAAAATGAGCTGGAAAGTTTCCTTGCCTCTTCTATTTTCCAGAAAATTTGAGTAGAATTGCTTTTTTGGTTCTTTACCAGTTTTAACGAAATTCACCAGTAAATATATTTAGACCTGTAGCTTTATTTTAGAAATATTTCTAGACATAAATTCAACTTCTTCCATAGATCAAAAGTATTCAGTTTATCCATTTCTTTTTAAATGAGACTTTGTGTCTTTCAGGAATTATTTCACCCAACTTGTAAAATTTACTGATATTAAATTGTTCACAATTTTTTCTTATTAAGATTCTACAGATTGTGCAAACTATAAAGTAGCCTTTCTTTTATTCTCTTTGTTGAAATGTTATAAGTTTTCACAATAAATCAGTTTTTAATTTTATTCATTTTTTCCTCTATAGCTTTTGTTTTTATTTTATTTCCATTCTAAATTTATTATTTTTTCATAAATTTATTTATTTCCTTATATTTATTATGTATTTCCTTTTGCTCACTTTGAAATTCATTTGCCCTTTTTCCCTAATGTCTTTATATACAAACTAAAATAATTGGTTTCATTGACTTTTTTAGTGCAATGAATTTCCTTCTAAATACTTCTTCATCTGCTTCCCACAGATTTAGTAGATTTGTTTTCATGTTCATGTAGTTTAAAAAGTTTTCTAATTTTTTTGTGGACTTTAAAAAATTTTTCCATTATGTGGGACCTTTTCATAAATATGTTTTTATTAATTTCTAGTTTACTTTCAGTTTGGTCAAATGACATGTTTTTATTTTAATCCCTTAATTTATTGAGTTTAGTTTTGTTTTACAGTTCTAGAATGTGATTTATCTTGGTGACTAAATCATGTGCACTTAAAAAGAATATGTTTTCTACTTTTGTGAACTGTTCTACAATATCATGGAATTTATTTGAAGTGTTACTCAAATAATTTATATAATTGTTGTTTTTTTGCTTAATGGTTGTATCAATTATTGAACAATTAGATAATGAACGACAGATGACAAAAGATCAGAGACTTTGAAGGCATAGTGATAGGCGCTATTAGAAAATGAACATACAGAGAAAAAGGACCAATAAATATTGGGGGAAATGTACAGGGCAAAGAAAAAAATACTTGTAAATATAATGCTTGAAGACATTTCCAATTGATGAAAACTAAAGTCCAAAGATGCAAGAAATTGGATGGATCATAAACAAAAGAAACAAGGTAAAACACAAAAAGACTCATCATGATAAATTTTTCTGAAACCTTGTGATAAAGAGAAAATTTTGCAAGGAGAGATAAACAGCATTCCCTGTACAGAGAAGCATAGGGAAGAATGGCAGCCTACTTCTTACTGGAAGGCGTGCAGGCCGTCACACAATGGCATAACATCTTGCAATGACGGGTATAAAAGTCTCCCAACTCAGAGGCTTAAATGCAACCCAAATACTCTTGAAAAATAAAGGTAAAATAGAGACTTTCAGGCTAACATAACCAAGGAGAATTGATCATTGAAGACATACCCTAAAGAAATATTTAAAAGCGTATCTAACAAGAGAAATTATGTCAGATGGATACATGAGCCTACAAAAAGTAAAAATGAAAATTAGTCCCCTAAGTGGTAAACATATGGACTCATGTAAAAGGTGTTTTTTTCCTTGCTTTTAAATTTCTTTAAAAGATAATTGATTATTGAAAGAAATAACCCTGTATTGTGAGAATCTAAATCTGTGAAAAGGTAGAGCATATAAATGATCCACAAATTGGGGAGCAGGGGGTGGGAGGATAGACGTCTGTTGTGAGAGACTCACCTTAGATGTGGGGGTGTGCAATATAACTTCAACATAACCTCTGAAAAGTTAGAGGTATACTGTAAATAGATTGTGAATAAATTTGAGTTTAGATATTTACTTTATCTGAATTTCAATTTGCATATCTGTAAAGCATATCTTTCATTTTTCTTCTCATGTTTATATATACACACGTATATATACATATACATTTATTTATTTGTTTGTTTATCTGTTTATCTATTTATTTATTTGTTGATCCTTGAACTGATCTTACAGTTTGCGAGCAGAGCAGCATTGGGCTGCCATTGGCAGAGCCCGGCTTCCCCTCCGTCAAGCTGTGCTCTGTCTGGTGCTCTGTGCCATGGTCTTGGTCTTCCTTGCCCTGTCTTCTCCTTCACTCAGCCATGGTGTGCTTCTGTGGGTTGTTTTCCCAATACTTTAGCCTGGATCCACCTCCAGTCGTTCCATGGGGCAGTCACAGGCTGACTTGTTTCCCTTCTCTCTGGGTTCCCAGGCCAATACTGACTGTTGGCCAATGTCTGTCCACTGCTGCTTCCTACAGTTTGTCCGCCAGGATTGCTGTTGGCAACAGGAAGGGGATTCCGTTAACCCACCATCTCCTACAGGGGTGGATTCCGCAGGGACTCCCTTGTCTCCCTCCATCCTAGGGGGTGCTAGTTGCCACCTCTCTGCTCCCTGGGTTGCACTCCACCCTTGTCTCTGCACTTGGGAACAGCAGGTTTCTTAAACACCTTGAAAGCAGCACCTGTGTCACTATTCTTTGTGTTTTTACACTCAGCAAACTGACTTCACAAAAATGATCTTCGAAAAAACCATTTCTTCAAGCTTTCTGAGCTTATGATCCATTTCGTTAGCTGAGTCCTTGGAGCGTGCTGGGTGGGAAAATCACAGACGTGGCAAAGATGGCAGAGACAGGGCTGGCGTTTCGTCTCCTGTGAAGCCACAGCGGACATCAGTCTCCAAGGTTTTACTTTCCGTCTGAGACTAACAGTAACTTTGAATTCCTTCCTGACACAGTTTTAGGTATCTCCTATCAATAAATTAGTTGACTCTTGTGCTGGAACTTATTTACCATCTGTGAGCTAGTGTTATTCCTTTTTGGAAATGGTATTTGAATATTTTTATTTAGTAAACATTTATATGACACTTATTCTAACATTCTAAGTATTTTTTTAGCAAACATTTTCCTTAAGATTTATTTTATTTATTTATACATGCAAAGCTGGAATGTAGGGAAGAGATGTGGGAGTGAGAGGATTCACCAGAGACAGAGTGAGGAGCAGAGCAGGTGGATTGACTGAAATCCACTGCTGAGGGGAGCAGTGGGTGAGAAGGAGAGGTCTGCTGCGCCGTGTGGGTCAGCTCCCTGGCCGGGAATGGAACTCGTGCTGCAGTGGCTGCCAATAGCTTCATAGTGCTGAGACATAACCCTTTGCGCCACCAGGGCGGCCCATTCTAAGCATTTTAAAATATTAACCTCTTTACTATTATTCAGGTGCGTGCTGCTGGGTCTCATGTTATTTACATTTTATAGACAAGGGTGCTGAGCCCTTAAAGAACACAGGCAGCGCCACACAGCTGGTCAGTGCGGTGTGTGGAGGCTGCTGCAGGGATGCTGGCTCGGTGTCCGCTCTTTATGCTCGTGCCACGCCCCCTGCATGGCTCAAGCCAACTAAAATGTCTCTTTTGACAAAGAAGCTAAGAAAGCAGCACCCCTTTTCTCAGCAGTGGCAGCAAGGAGAGGCTAAAGCAGATGGGGCGTGGCGTTAAAAGTACCTCAGGTCTGAGAACACAAGGGAGCAGTATCAGTGTTCCCCTTGATTTAGTCACTTAGCAAATACCCATTCTGTCTTCCAGGCTGGGAAGGGGAAGCAAACTCAAAGCCAAGGGTGGCACAAAACAGTGACACGCTGCCAGGTGTCACCCCAGACACACAAGTGTGTGGAGAACGCTCTCTAATTCCAGACCTGCCGGTTTGAACAACGGATATATTTTATGCCCTAAATGGGGATTTTTGGAAATCAGAATTGCAAAACTGCAGAAACGATATAGCTGGCCAGCACTGAGAAAGGCAGAGGTGACCTGGCTTTTTTTTTTTAAGACTTATTTATGCATATGAGCACTGGGGTAAAGAGGTGTGGGCCGTGAGAGGAGTCACCAGAGACAGAGTGGGGAGTAGAACAGGTGGATTTACTGAAACACACTGCTGAGGGGAGCAGCGGGTGAGTCAGGAGAGGTCTGATGTGCCATGTGGGTCCCCTCCCTGGCCAGACGCAGGGATCGAACTCGTGCTGCAGTGGCTGTGGTTTGCTTCATAGTGCGTTGCTTAATCTGCTGCGCCACCAGGGAGGCCCCTGACCCTGGCTCTTTATTTTCTCAATTCATCTGCCCTCATTGACACGCATCGTTAGAAAACAGCCACCTTTGCGTGGCTGTTTTCTAGGGCACGGAAATTGTGTTCTGGTCCCCCTCAGACGAGAACGAGAAGCAGGGGACACCAGCTAAGAGTCAGGTGTGTTGCTTTAGGTCAGAAAGAGAAGGCATTTGCAGACCTGAGACAATGGGCCCTTCCTCATTTTCCATTTGTCGTTTGCTTTGCATGACTAGCTGCCCCTGCCTACCCCCAGGAAAGGAGTGGGGACTTTTGCTTCCCCTTTGGATTTCTTGCTGGGAGACTGGAACTGTAGATGAGAAGTGGGGAATCATTTTCACTAACATTTTGAGAATTGGGAGTCAGGTTGACCTTTGCCTGCAAGTCACCTTGGGTGCCCCACTGAGTTTGACAAGGGTGCTGAGCACACATCCAGGCCACATGCTTAACTAGGAGCCTGGAAATTACCCAGCTGGCTTGGGTGTGTGAGCTCTACTGTCTGTCGTTGCTCAGGGTCATTGACCCTGCGCAGGGGGCAAAGGGAGATGGCTGCTTCATTCAGAGAGTTTGGAAAATTCTCATTGCAGGGACCCCACCTCTCACTTCAATGCCTGTTAGAGTCTATGTTCCTCAGCAGCCCTGGAGCAAAACATTGTCAGAACCTATGTTCGATATGCGTTGCTATACTCCCCTGTTTCCCTGAGAACATCACTTATGAGTGCTGGTGCTTTCTGAGGATCAGCAGACTTCTTGGGGTGTATCTCTAGTGCAAGGACACCCTCCTCCTCCATGGCCCTATTAAGCGGTCATGGAGTGCACAGTCAGTAGGAGAGACATCCTTTCACCCCATAAGGTACCGACCACTGATCAGTTCTAGAATGGAGCGTTTGCTTCCAGACCTCCAGGTAAGTGGCTGGGTTTTGAGAAACGCGTGTCCACCCAGTTCTACCTTTGCAGAAAACAAGTGAGCGTTTATTCATTATTCATCTAGGTATATATAGCGATACTAGCATCTAAGTAAAACAAAATTGTTTTGTGTACCTAGGGCAAAACAAAAACCAAAAGGACAAAATGAAGTGGGAACTAGGTCCCCTCCAGAAACCAATCCCTGACACCAGCTCCCCACTTCTGAGAAAACTGTAGTTATCTGTTTGTTTCATTTGGTCATTTTTGTACGGATAAGCATCCTGGTGTGCATGACATTTAATTTTTTAAAAACATGAGCGTGTTTCCTACAATTGGACAGGATCTTGTCGGGGCAGTAGTCGCAGGCCGTCTTACATGGAAACCCAGGCCCAGAAGTAGTGTTGTTCAAAAGATGGAGAAAACTTCCTCTCCTGGATTTCATAATTTTCTGCTGGAGGATGAGACAGAGAGGAAAGGTCTGGAACTGCTTTCTTGGTGGCTACTATGCAACAGGCACCATGCAGAGAATTTTACACATATAGGATCGACTATAAAATTTGTAAGACCCATGTCAAGTAAAAAGTGCAGGTCTCGGGCCTTCCTGGTGGCACAGCAGGTTGAACTACGCACTGTGAAGCATCCGTGGCACAGTAGCAAGAGTTCTATCCCTGGCCAGGGAGGGGACCAACATGGCGCAGCAGACCTCTCCTGCCTCGCCCGCTGCTCCCCTCAGCAGTGTGTTTCGGTCAATCTGCCTGTTCTGCATCCCACTCATCTCTGGTGAATCCTCTCACTCCTGCGACTCTGGCCTGTACCCCAGCTTTTGTATGCATAAATAATTTTTTAAAAATGCAGGTCCTTGTTCCGAAGTTAAGCACAGTATGACATCAAGCGAGGGCTGACTGCACCAGTCTCACCCTTGTGAAGCGGGTCTTGTGTCCACATTTTCAAATTTATCCAAAAAGCAACCACAGAATAGGGGTACCCTTGCCCTTGTTTAGTAGTTACAGAGCTGAGGTCTAGAAGTTTCAACGCACAGTCTCCTTCCCCATTTACTTTTTACCTGTAGCCTATCATGGTGTACAAATAGCATCACCAACACAATCCCAGTCCCCCCAAGAAGGAAAATACTTCACCCTGATATTGGTCATCTGGACAATGTGAGTTTTATATGATAGAACGGCTCCAACTTCCAGCTACCAGATGTCTGTAAAAATTCATAGCAGGCTATTAAATTTAGCAGATCCTGTCTTAATTAGATTAGCTTTTGCACAGCACGATGGTAGAGTGTCTCTCTGATGGGGGGAGGGGTCTTAAAGATTTCTGGTGGGAATTCTTTATGGAAGATGGAGTCTTTTATCCACAGAGACGACAAATAGAAGAGAAAAAAAACACACCTCATAATAGTACAAACATGTGGTCATGGTGTGTCACAGCACAAACAGGGGTCTTTATTTTATTGATGTTGCCTTTTTATTTGGCCTAAGAACAGGGGAGAAAGGTGGGGGAAGGGTGTTTGAAACGACCAGCTAGGAGAATAGCATCAGGGAGGTGAAAAACTACAAGCAAATTCTCGTCCTCAAATCCTGCAGTAAATCTAGCACCAGAGGAATACCCAGCACTCAGCTGCCTGTCAGTACATGAGTTATTTTTTTTTTCCCAGACAGGAGACAAAACCACGCAGTTCGTCTTGAGCTGGTCTTACGTGATTAAACTCGGCATCTATTCTCTCCACCGGTGTCGAGTCTCTGAAGAAGCCCCGCACCACACAAAACCCGCACCCCAAAGCCGGAGCTTTGTCTCTATCTATGCACAGGGCCCCGGGCCCCAACCTGCGTATCGTGTGTCCGCCGCTGGCTTTGCGATGTGGGGACACGAGTGGTAACAGCTGAGATGGCCGCGCGCCTCCGGCGGGCGCCTGGGGCACGGGTCACCCCAGAAGGCAGGCGATGGGAGTCAGTGTCCGCGGCCTGTGAGTCACCCACTGCAAGGTCACGTTCCCGCGCGGATCTTCCTCCCCGGACCCAGGAGCCTGAGGAGAGCCCCCAGAGGACAAAGGAGGAGCAGATGCACGCGTGCTTCCACGCACCGACCTCCCGGCTCACGGCGGGGGCGCAGGACGTGGTTTCCCAGGCCGCAGCCCCAGAGAGCAGCCCCCGGGCACTGGAGCCTGGAGAAGAACGTCCCGGCGCTTCCAGGCAGGCTGATCGGATTCACGCGCACACGGGCTGGGTTACTAGGCAACTGATTAAATAAACGTGCTGGCCCTACCAGCCGGCTCTCAATTAATTAACTTAGCCAGTCGACTGTTTTCTTCCCTTCTCCACCTCAACCCGCTTTGAGAGCCGGAGATGCGAACCGCATCAAGGTGGCAAGTCCACACCCGCTTTTCTGTGGCCAGGGGCAGTGCCCCGCTCCTGTGAGTTCTTCCCAGCCCTGGGAAGGGGACGCTGATCAGCAGGTAATTAGTCTTTGAAACAAAGGAGAAAACATGCAGGAATTGGTTTCAGAGAGTGCCGGCCATGTGTCCCCCAAGCCTGCTGTTCTTCCTGCTCTCGGGGTCGGGAGCTGCACGAAGAACATCCACTCCGCGGATTCGCGAGCCACGGGCGTGTGCAGAGAGCTGGCCAGGGAGAGCAGTGCCCAGCGACAGGCACGGCCCTGCAGGCTCTGGGCTGGGAGGTGGGTCTCCAGGGCTTCTCTGCAGGCCCAAGACCTCATTCTTGAAAGATGAGACTGAGGCAGGCGAGCAATTGATGGCAGGTGGGCATGCCAGGGACAGGGTGGGGTGAGTAAGGACCGAGTTATATGGGTAACACTGGAGCTGACTGATTTGGATAGCTCAGAAATGAAAGGCTTGCAGAGGCTGGAGAGACTGGCAGGGCTCTGTCCCACCAACGGCTCTGCGTTATCCTCTGGGCACTAATACCCCTTTCTCTGGGGAGTGGCACAGGCAGACTTTTATGCAGGTGGTTTGCTCTTAGCTATAGAACGGGGACGTCAGAGGATGCCAGAAGGGTGAAAGCACTGAAGAGACTTCAGTAACAGCCCAGAGGAGAGATGAGGAAATGGAAGGTGAGGAGGGGGTTGCAAGGGTGGGGGCTGTCAGGTACTTGGGCTTGACAGGGAATAGGATGGGAGGTGAAGGGATGGTCTAGATGGTACCCAGATTCCTGAGTCGGAGTGGGCGAGCACTGAATAGAGCAGGAGTCGGAGGAGCCCTGGCTGCAGGTGGGGGAAGCACATCAGTTCTGTCTTGGACTTGGTGAGTCTAAGATCACTGTGTCCTGCAAGGTACTGGTTAAATAAAGCACTTAAGAGCACCTAAAAGACAGGAACTTTCCTTGAAAAACCTATTTTCCAAAAGAGATTCTTGTATAGGGTTTCACTGCATCATCATTTTTAAGCAGGAGCGTGCATAGAGAGAAGGGAGAGGAGCCAGGGCAGGGGCCTGTACCCCATCCAGAGCCTCTGCATTTTAAGCATATTTCAGTAATGGCGAAGAAAATAAAGATCTAATAGCACTGATAAAGTTATTATTCATCATAACGACTTGATTCACTCTAATCTCTCCTTCTAATTATGGAATGGAGTTGTCATATTCGAATATGAAATAGGCTGGAATTACCTGTGGTAAGTGAACAAGCCCCTGGCATGTGAATCGTCCTGGACAATCTGCCATCCCCTGGGCACTTGATCAAATGCAGCCCTCAAGACTTCCAGCAAGTTCCCCTCTCGAGGCAGGAAAGGCTCCTGGCTTGTGGGACCCAGGAGATGCCGTGGCTGCCCTGCGCCAGCACTGCTGAGAGAAGTGGTTTCTCTGGGCCCTGGGAACCAAGATTTTGTTTGCCTTTGTAACCATCAGATTTATGGCATTGCTTTCACATTGGCCTTAGATGGGCTCTATCTCTATGCAGTACTGTTCCAGCAGTTTTCAATGAAATGTGAATGACCATGTGAATGACAAAGGTGTTGATTCAGGAAGCGAGAGAAATGCCACAGACTGCAGGACCAGAGGGTTCTAGGGAAGGGGCTAGAGCTTCAGAAGTAACCTGCCAGGCTGTGTGCCTGTTCTCGCCAAGGTTTAGACACATCCCCTAACTGGGAGGTGAAAATAAAAAGTCCAGGGATCATTTTCAAAGTGATGCAAATATTTTGTAATGAACAGTGATGATGGGGTCTCCCTGATGGCACAGCAGGTTGATTGCCGCACTGTGAAGCATCCGCGGCTCAGCAGCATGAGTTCAATCCCCAGCCAGGGAGGGGACCCACAGGGCACAGCAGACCTCTCCTGCCTCCCTGCTGCTGCTCCCCTCAGCAGTGCATTTCAGTCGATCTGCCTGTTCTGCTCCCAACTCTGTCTCTGTTGATTCCTCTCACCTACCATGACTCTGGTCTATACCCCAGTTCTTGTGTGCATAAATAAATCTTTAACAATAACAACAACAACAACAAAAACAGTGATGATGGAGGCACAACTGCGTGTGCATATGAAACCCTTGAATCTCTCAACGGGGGAACTGTATGGTCTGTAAATTATAGCTCAATGAAAGTGTTAGAAGAAAAGCACAAATAACCGAAAGCTGCTATCTTGCTTTTGGATTCCTCATTAATGTGCATAGACTTTAACACAACAGGGATTTTTTTTTTCTCTGGAGGTAGGTGTGGATGATCCAAGTCTGGCGATCTCTGCTATTTGCTGGGCTTTCTCCCGTGACCTTGCTCCTTGGACGCTGTCTTTTTCCTCAAAGATAATCTCCCCATTCCCATTGTTGCTTGTAAGGCACAAATGCCTTCTTTGAGTTGCTCAAGGAAACCCTTATTTCTAAGCTGTACTGTCCACTTCAGATGTAGATCAGTTTCATTCAATCTTTTGGTGCTTGAATCTTCACCACCCTGATCATTTGGGGTTCTCAAGGTTTTCACTGTGGTCCAGGAGGCCCAGCCATGGAGTCTTCAAACATTCTTTTACCAATCGAGATCTCAATTAAGGGAGGAATTGGTTTTGTAGTTTTCATGGTTATGAAGAGTAAGGGAAGTCAAATACCATTGAAAGGTACCAAGCTGGGCCTCCCTGGTGGCGCAGTGGGTTAAGCATCGCACTATGAAGCAAATCGCAGCCACTGCAGCACCAGTTCGATCCCTGCTGCCAGCCAGGGAGGGGACCCACATGGCGTGGCAGACCTCTCCTGCTGTGCCCACTGCTCCCCTCAGCAGTGTACTTCCATTGATCTGCCTGTTCTGCTCCCCACTCTATCTGTGGTGAATCCTCTCACCCCCCACACCTCTGGCCTGTACCCCACTGCTTGTATGCATAAATAAATAAATCTTTTAAAAAAAAAGAAAGGTACCAAGCTAAAAGAATTATTACTACTTGTTTTTAAAATTTGTATGTTCAATTCTTTTATCCATTTTAAGTTGATGCATTTTTGTGCATGGTGTTTGGTAGTGGTCTAGTTTCATTCTTTTGCTTATGGTGGTCCTGTTTTCCCAGCACCATTTATTGAACAAACTGTCCTTGCTCCATTGCATAGTCTTTTCTCCTTTGTGAAAGATTAGTTGTCCAGATATGTGCGACTTTATCTCTGGGCTTTCTATTTGGTTCCATTGGTCTATATATCTGTTTTTGTTCCACTGTTACACTGTTTTAATGATTATGGTTTCATAGTATAGTTTGAAGTTTGGGAGTGTGATACGTCATGTCTCCTTTAGTCAGGAGAGCTTTTGCTATTGAAGGTTTTTTTGTGGCTCCATATGAACTTCATCAACATTCGTTCTATTTCTTTGAAGAATATAATTGAGATTTTCATTGGAATTGTGTTGAGTCTGTAATTGTTTTTGGTAGGATGGTCATTTTGATAACATTAATTCTTCCAATACATGGGCAGGGGATGTCTTTCCATTTCTTTGTGTCTTCTATTTCTTTTAACAGTGTTCAATAATTTTCTTTGTATAGGTCATTCACCTCCTTGGTTGGATTTATTTCCAAGTATTTGATTTTTTTTTGTTTCAATTATAAAAGGGATGGCTTTCTTGATTTCTTCTTCTTTAGATTGATTTTTTGTATATAGGAAGACTACTGACTTTTGTGTGTTACCATTGTATCCTGCTACTTTACTAAACTGGTTGATTGTTTTGGTTAGTTTTTCTGTGGAGTTTTTAGGATTCTCTACGTATGTTATGATATTGTCTATAATATTTTTATAGTTTTATTTCTTCTTTCCCTATTTGTGGTCCTTGTGTGTCTTTCTCTGGTCTTATTGCTTTTGCTAGGACTTCCAGTATTATATCTCAGTGACATTTTTAAAGTCTCATCCCCCAAAGCAAAAAAAGTAAAGAAAAAGGTAAGCAATTGAGATTACATCAAATTAAAACTCTTCTTCTCTACAGCAAAAGAGACATTAACCAAAGAGAGAGAGAGAGAGAGACCCTACTGATTAGGAGAAAATTTTTGCACTCAATACAACTATACAACTGATAAGGGACTGCTCACAAAGATATACAAATAACTTGCCTGACTCAACAAAACAAAGTAAACAAACAATGGGTAGAAGAACCTAAAAGACAGTCTCCAAAGAGGAAATGCAAACGCCCGATAGTCATATGGAAAAATGTTCAACATCCCTCATAATCAGGGAAATGCAAATCAAAACTACAATGAGATACCACATTACACCAGTTAAGATTGGCACATATTAAAAAAAAATAGCAACAACAGATGTTGGCAAGGGTGTGGTGAAAAAAGAACTCTTCTTCACTGCTGGTGTGAATGCGAACTAGTCCAACCACTATGGAAAGTTATGTGAAGGTTCCTTAGACTACTATAAATGGAGCTACCATATGACCTAGCAATTCCACTGCCAGACATCTACCCAAAGGACAAAAAATATTAATAAAAAAGGATACCTGCACCCCTATGTTTATTGCATCACTATTTATAATAGGTAAGACCTGGAAACAACCTAATTACCCAAAAATAAATAGCTGATTCAAGATGATGTGGTATATATACACAATGGAATACTATTCAGCAATCAAAAAAGATAAACTAACACCATTCACAGCAACATGCATGGATAGAAGGGATTATGCTCAGTGAAATTAGCAAGAAGGAAAAAGGAAATATCAGATGGTTTTAAGTATAGGCGGGATATAGGGAAACCAAATAAGGGATTGGGTAAAAAATAATAACAATAAAAACACCACAAAACAAAACAAAATGAACAGACAATACAAATCAGAGACATTCTGCAGGAGAGTGGTGGGAGTGGGATCAAAATGAGGGCAGGAAGTGCACATCGACTATGGTGATGGAGCACAGGTGAATTGGTGGTGGAAATTCTATGGGGACTACACCTGAGAAAAGAAAGCAAACATTGTACAAAAATGAACGATGACGTAAATATATATAAATAAATAATTTTAAATACAATAAAATTTATATCAGAGATATTGCTTATTTATTTTAAATAAACAAACTTAAGTTTTTAAGGCTTACCTGCATTCACTTTCATGAGTTTTTATGATTATATAGTATTCCATTAAATAAATCATTATAATTTACTTGTGACAGCTTCATCAGTGACTTTTTGCTGATAAATAGGTTGTTTTAAGTTTGTCATTGATACAAACAAAATTGTCTTAAAACGGGCTTTGCATTCTCTATTGTCTAATTGTGATGTAGCTGTACCAACTTTATTTTGGGAAATACTCTCCTTTTCTTTTCAAACTTCCTATTTCTCTATATTTCAGCTGAAACTTCTGAAAAGAGAAGATGATAGGAGTTTATTTTCTTATTTGTTTGTTTACAATAATCTGATGATCTCCAATCTTCAGCTGGAGAACTTATTCCATTTAAATCCATTGTGACTTACAAAATGTGTTTACACCAACCTATTTTGTTCTTTTTTACTCTTCTGTTCATCCTTCTTCCCCATATTCTTTTGGTTTATGTTTTCTACTAGTGAGTGCCCCTTAAATATTAGCACACATAATTCAGCTAACAAGCCTGAAATCATTTAATATTTCTAGCTTCCTCCTGAGTGACATAAGAACCTTAAAATATTTCATTTGGGATGAACGCTTTTCCATCACATATGCTACTGTAGTGTTTATTTTTACCTTGTTATTGTTCTACCCAAACTTAGGATATTGTTATCCTTTAAAGTAGTCAGTTCCTATTGAAATTCATCTATAGGTATGCCAGTTTCTTTGTTCATATTTCTCTTTGCCCCACTGAGACAATTTCTTTTTCCTTGAAATAGATCTGCTAGATGCTTCTTCCATAGTGATGAATTCTTCCCATACTTTATTCAAGTTTTGATTTTTTTCAGTATGTTTTTCATTAGGAATAGTTACAGATTATAGGACATTTCAAAGACAATACAGGGCGGTCCCATGCACCCTTTCTGTGTAACCTCCTGCAATGGGAACACCTTGCAGCTCTTTAATATAGTATCGATAACAAGACTTGGCCATCGGTAGAGTTTTTCTTATTTCAGATGTCTCTCCTTCCACATGCACTCATTTCTCTGTCTCCCTTTCAATTTTTATCAGATGTGAAGCTTCATGGGACAATGCCACAGTCAGTACACTACTCCTTCATTACCACAGGTAATTCTGACATGTATGGGTGCAGGCACCTCTTCTTTTCTTCATCTGTGACCCTGACTGTCACTAAAATGTCCTCCATCTCTATAATTTTGATTTTTCCACAATGTGATATGAGGCAGTGTGTAACTTTTTGGATTGGCTCATTTTTGCTCAGCATGACTCTCTAGAGGGTCACCCAGGTTGCTGTGTATGTCAGTGACACGCTTCATTGTCTTGCTGGGTAGTATTCTATGGTGTAGATTACCACAGGCTGTTTAGCTGTTCTCATACCGAAGGACATTTGGGTGGTTTCCAGGTTTTGTTTTTTTTTGAAATATAGTTTAGCTGTTCCTATAATTGAAATCTTTTTAGTCTGTTTTCTTCATTGTTACTGAAAGTTTTTTTTTTTTAAATTATCTTTCTGTTTTAGTTAGATTCCTTTTTTCCTTTACTTCTGATCATCAAATTAAAAAGGAAAAGACTTTCTCAAGTGGTCTCTTTCAAAAGTGATATCAAGATATACTTTCTATGCCTGGAATGTTTTCATTGAATGAATCATGGTTATAATTCATCTTCATATATTTCAGTTCTGCCTCTCCCCGTTTCTTCTACGCTCTCCTAATTTTCAAAGTTTGAATTTTCTTATTCTATTTTCTAGCTTTCAAAACCTCTCTTCTATTTGTATCTCTTTATTCTGGTTGGGAGGTTATATGTCCTAGTTTAGAAATTTTCTCTGTCTATATCCAAACTACTGTTGGCCTTGAATTATATTTTTAATTGATTTTTCATATCAGTGAATCTCTATAATGGTTCCTGTTGCCTTTCTCATGTTTTTATTGCCTATTTTTAATAAATGGATTACCTGGATTTCTTAGGTATCTGATCCTTCTAATTGCTATTTTTGTTTATGGTGAACAGTTTTCCCATATATTTGTATATTGCATTGATCGCTTATGCTTTCATTGAAGCTTAGCCTATGGAAAACTTTTGCTGACTGGGTTTAAGAGGCAACCTTCCAGAGAAATATTCTCTTTCCTTAGGTCAGCCCTCCAGGACTCCAATAGTGTGGAACAGCTTTTGCTAAAAGTTCTCAGACCAATAAAATGTGTAAATTCAAATCAGTAGCCAGGTGTGGACAGACCACTTAGTTATTCTTTTTTCTCTATTCAGGCTAAGAGAGACAGACCGAAACAGTAAAATAATGTATGCTGCGATGTGGTTGCAGTTCCTGGAAGTTTGAAACAAATGCAGAGTTATTCAGATTTCTCCCTTTAAACAACCCTTTTCAGGACGGAAGGACTAGTTTCTGGGACTGGAAATCGTTCTAAAGGTCATGCCCCTCTGCCAGGGCTAGCCATTATCCATTGGGGTGCAGAAGCTGGGTCCTCTTCACCCCAGCTCAGAAGGGCCGTTCATCTTTAGAACTGTGGGATTGACTAGGACTCTGCTGTGATTATATGATGATCCAGCTTCTCCGTCTTCTCCCTTTCCAGCCCTGCTTCTGTCCCTCCTCTGCAGATACTGCTCCAGAGAGTCCTCCCTAATAAACTGTCCTGCGTGCTACCTGCTGTCTAGAAGAGCATCTGCCATGACAGGCTAGTCCTCTTCACTGCCCCTGCCATCCGCATGGGATCCTGGATTAATATAGGTGTCTGGTTACACCCATGCCAACCAAGTCTTCCACCTTCGCTGGCCAGTAGAACACCTGGCCTACTGTAGGTCAGCCACCCGATGGCTGATCACCGCTCACATTCCATTCTTCTTTCTTATTTCCCCTCAAAATTGTCTTCATTGTCTCCTAAGTTCAACTTTTCATATCAGCTTGCTCGCCCCAAGGATATTCAACCTGCATTATCTTTTCCAAAGCAGAGGAAAATTCATCAATATTTTTCTAAGCAATATTATTACTCAAAGATAGAACACAATTTAAATAATGCATTTTGTGGAAATGCAAGTGGCATATAATAGAAAGCCTCCAGTTTAAGTGAGTTAATGTGCTTTGGCAAACTTAGACGCACCCCAGAACACCACTGTATAAAAGTATAGAACATTTTCATCTCTCCTGAAAATTCCCTGTGCTCTTTCTAATTAATGACCCCACAACTCTTGGCCACAGGCAACTGTTGACACCTTTTCTTTCCTGTCTGTTTATCTCTCCTATCCATTCTGTGAGTGAAATCATACAGATACGTGCTTTTCAGTCAGGGTTCTCTCACTCAGCATGATATTTGGGGTCCATCCATGTTAGGGTACGTCAGTGGCTTATGCCTCTTCATTATGGATTGACTTTTGACTGCACAGGTGTACCACAACTTATTATCCATTGAGCAGTGGGTGCACATTTGGATTGTTTCCAACGTAGGCTAGTATGAGTAAGACGCCAGCCACCTGAAGACACACAATTCCCTGTAAATTCACCTTTCCTCTAGTCAAAAGATGGGAACTCAAATCCCTTTACCCCTTAGATTTTCTAAGATATTTCTCAGATGAAATACATTGGGTCCCACAACATCAGATTCTCATTTTCTCTAAGAATAAATAGCTAAGCTACTTTGCGGGAAACAAAAATGAAAACGAAAACAAACTTTTTGAGAAGACTTGTGGAAACATTATTTTGATTATCATGATTACTATATTTAGCTAATTATGTCACATTTCTACATACTTGATTATGCATGTGTATCTGTGACTAGTGCATAATGTTTTTTAAACTCTTATTACTCTTCCTATTTGTTATTGATTTTAGTCCTTTTGACAAAAATATAATAAAATCTCTCTTAATCTTTCCCTCCTTTCTGCTAGTTCAAAGACTCTTTTTTCTCTACTCTGCTAAGAAGAGGACAGGATGTATGGGTGCTTACTGGGAGATGGGTGAAGAAGGTCAGGTCTAGCGGGAGGATGGAGCAAAGGTTGGCAGGAGGGAACAAGGAGGAGGCAAGAGGAAGCTTGAGAGTGTACATGGAGTAGAAATGAGATGGGAAAATTTCTAACCTATTGAGGGCATGACGCTCAGGGAAAATATTATTCAAAAAATATGCATGAGCAAAAAAAAGAAGCAGCAAACCCCAGTGTCATTTTCTTGTATTATGAAAAAACAGTTCCATGAAGACCTGTTATACAAGCATAAGTCCATTTATGGAATATAATTTAGTTATGGGTTGTGATAATTAAATTGAAAAGAGGAAAGTGAAAGAGCTTATCCATGTTTATACTTTCTGGTCTCTATTTCTCCTCCCCACACTGTCATGTGGCTGGAATGGTTCTGTCCAGAGCTGTCTGCGTATAACTTGGCAAACCCTTCAAAATAAGTCTAGGCAAATAACCCGTGATGAAGAGTATGGCTTACTACTCATATACACCCTCGGTCATGGATTGACATCTAGTGGGTGGGGTGACAGGCAGCAGAAAACAAAGGTAATCACCTCCTAAAGGCTCACTCCATATTTTCTTTAAGTCCCCCTTATTATCAATGTACCAGTTGCCAACTCACTCCTTAAAACTTCCTTCTGCCTCGATCTCCAATTCATCTCCTTTCCCTGTAGTAGGCTGAAAAATGACTCTCAAAAGATAACCATTTCCTATAGCCTAGAACTTGCGAAAGTTACTTTATATGGCAATCGATATAGGGATAGATAAGAGATAGTGATAAACATATACAGTTCTAGCTATGCTTATATAGCAAAAACAAAAAAGATAACGTTTTATTTGAATAAGCCAAGCATCTCTTGAGACAGAATGATTACCCTGGATTGTCCAGGCGAACCCTAATTTACAATGGGCAGTGCCTTTATAAGAAAAGCAGAGGGAGACTGACACAAACACAGAGGAGAGGAGAGGTGCTGTAAAGACAGAACAAAGAAACTCTTGACTATGAGAGGGATGCATCCTTCTGGTGGCCGGGGGATTGAAGATGAGAGGATGCCAAGCAAAGTTTGCCTGCAGCTGCCAGAAGCTGAAAGGGCAGCAGATTGTCCTTAGAGTCTCCAGAGGAAATGGGTCCTGCAGACATTGAGTTTCTGTCTAGTAATACTAGTTTTGGGCTTCTGGTCTTCAAAATATATTTCTGTTGTTTTAAGTGAACTAGTTCATTTGTTTGTTATAGCAGCTACAGAAAACACATACATTCTCTCTGGCAGCGCTCTGTCTGCCCACTTTGCCCCATCCCTCTTTTAAAAGGATAGCTGAACAACTCATTTAAGTTCTGACACTCACCTGATTTCTCATCCTTATTCTCTTGTTGAGAGTTCTTTTTTATAAAATGGGTTTCCCTCACTGGGTCCTCACCTGCACTAAGAAGACTTTTATAATAAGCCTCAACTTCAGGCACACATGACAAAAGTTATTAAAGGGTTTTATTTTACAAAAGAAGGGAAATAAAGTAGAAATATCACAAAGAGAAACGAGGGGTACAAATCCGTAAATATCCTACCAGATCTTCTGAACTGGAATGCAATGGTGTGTTGAGAGCTGGCTCTGAGTCAAGTGAGATGGCTCCAAAGGAAGAGAGAGCTCTTAAGAGCCTGGCTGCTTAGCTCCACTCTCAGGTCCCAGTGATCCACTCTTCGATAATCATATTATCAGATTTGTGGTTCTGGAACACTGGTGGTCTGGAGTGGGGGTTGGAGTCCATAAACCTATCTGTGAAATCCATTCGGGACTACTTTTCCCCCTAACACTACTAACATGAGTTAGTTGGTGATGATTAAAAGCTCCAACTGGCAATTCCACATGCTGTTGGTGAACACAATGATGAAGCAAACTCATCAGCAAACAGTACACGTTGTGTGGTTAGTAGACAAAAATTTGTGAAAATGTGCATCCTACTGAGAAAATTAATAAAGGTGACCCTTGGTGGTGAAAGAAATTGAGGATTACTGCTCTAAATCTTTCTAGGACTGTCTTTATACACATTCTTTCTCAACTTAATTACTCTCTGTTGTACTTATTTTTTTCCCCTTTCTTAGAGATTATGCTGTCATCTCCTTTCCTCACCTTCTTTATTGTACAATACATGCCCAACACAAGACTACAGCGTTGTTCTGTAGTTTTTCTAAAGTGATGACTTAAAGAGAATGGTTCTTAAGTCACAGAAGTGATGCGGTTGGCTCAGGCATCGTAAACCATGCACTTTGTTTCACACAGCTCACCACATCGGAATCTTCTATAACTTCGTCCCCCTCCAGCTGTGAGCCTCCCTAGCTGAAGTTATTGCCAAGGGCGAAGACCTTTTCCCTTTTACTTCTTTGAGGTCTCCTGCAGTTCCTGGCATCATTCTGAGTAGATGGTAAAATATTCACAAATTTCTTGAACTGATTTAAAGTGGTCTGTATAGAATTTAATGTTTCATTAAACAAGCCTGGACAATTAATAAATGATGACAGCATGACATGTTACTCCCTCCTCCCAAAACACAAACACACACTCACTCAAGAAAACTTAACATTTGTCTGGGTGGGTTGAAAAGGCAGCAGAAAGCAAGCGCCTTTGTTCCGTCATACGGTTTGGGACAGCGTAACTTGGCGATCTTACTTCTCAGACGGCCCCGGCGCTGGCTTGTAGAGCTGCCTGTTGGGATGGTGTGAGCGAGGGACTGAGCCAGAGGGTTTGAAGTGAGTTATCCCTAGAGCCAGAGCTGTAGGGCTATCTGCCCCATGGTGCCAGACTTTCTGGTCAGCTGTAGGTTGCCTTGGCGGTAGGTTAGCCAGTCTGTAGGTTACAGACAATCAAACTGCAAGTTGGGCTTACAGCAGTGCTAACTTTAGGTTGCACCTCGGCATGGTCCGGCATCCCATTTATTTCTCTTGCCACACAATCTGTTAATGAACATTGAAATGAAAGCAAAACTGCCCAGAATTCACCCTTGCCATCATGATCAATTTGATTTCTCTTAGCTCTATGCGCTTTTACCAAATGAGTATGTCTTTACTTGGTGATAACTAGGATGTACTTCCACATTGTGTTTTACATCTAACATTTCATCCCAGCCACTTTTCTCTGTCACCGCTGCAGCGCAGGGCTTTGCCGCCCAGAGAGAGTGTCACCACAACTTTGTCATTTCCCTGGAGGGAGTGTCAGATGCTGCCGACTTTGGTCTGTCCTGGAGCATAGCAGAGCCTGCCAGCTGCCCTCTCTGTGCAGGTGCTTGGGTGGGGGCTGAGACTGGGACTCCTTGAAAGTTCAGGAAAAGCCAAACTTGTCCATTTTCTTCCCAGAATAGGGCCTGCCGGGAGCATCATCTGTGGGTCTTATGAGAAAGTGAAGAAAAAGAAACGTGGGACTAGAAATGACTGTTCCTCACCAGGCATGGGCCCCTGGGGCAGAGTAGCCTCTCCACAGGGGCAAGAATAATGCTTGAGCTGCCAGGAATCCCAGGGGCTCTGGGGTCCCGGATGGTGTCTAGGTTGATGGAACCCAGGACAGCTCACGCATGGCTCTAAACCTTACTAATTTATCCGAATTTCTGTCTACACTGCACAAGTGACTTGATTCCTATATTCTAATTTCTTCCCCTGCCTCCTATCATCATAGATTTGAGATATCTGGCCCATAACCCCGCAGAGGCAGTGCGTCTGGCTGGTGCACTAGCATCCTTACCCCTTTTCTTCATATCTGCACCTACAGGGCACATAGAAAGACGACGATGGGCTGGAGAAAGACAAACAAAGCAGAAGGAGGGTTGTAAAACACACCGAAGGAACAGGTGAGCTTGGCCATTATTTCTTAGACAGGACACACCAGGAATAAAAAATACACAGCCTCCTATTCCTTGGAGGAAATGATGCATGAAATAAATGTTATTAGAGGCCCAGGGGGATGCTTTTCCTTATTTGTTAATGTACCTCATGCTGAAAATATGCCAAAGGCTGTCTGCGCTGGGCTGCAGAATTATAAGAAGCCTCTCTTCCTGAATCTTCTGGTTCCGGACAGCTCACACCACCGTGAAGTCTACACCCCCTCCCTCCCTTTACACCTTGCTTCATGCTGCGCTTTCCTGGCCAGCGTTTGACAATGGAGTGCCTTTCCAGTAGAAATTCAGCATCTCATCCCAAACCCCTGGCCTCAAACACTTCAATTTACCCCCAGAGCATCTTTCACACCCTGAGCGAACAAGCATCATCGTTCCCTTGCTCTCTCACTGAGGTTACTGTGTCGGGAAAAGTGATTGTGCCCAGACCATCAAAGCAGCCAGGAGTGAACTCCAGCCGTTCCCATCTCCCCGGTGACAGCGCTGGAGCCCGAGCACAATGTGTGTCTGTCAGTGACGGGAAATCATCCCACCCAAACACATTAAAAAGTTTTGGGGGGTGTCTCCTACGTCTTATTAGTCTAGCAGAAAGAAAGGGAGGGGAAGCGTGAGAGCAGGGTTCTCCTGGAACTGGCTCACCAGCTGACAGCTCGCTCCCTTTCTCCCTCTGTCTGCCAGAACTTTGGATTTTATACTCCCTGACGGTGCTGGCGCGTCCTCTCTTCCTTTCAGCTTTTAAGATCTGTGCCCCAAAATGGCTTCATCTCAGCTCTTATTTTCCACTTTACTTCTGATGTTCAGTTCTGTGGGTTGGACCGAAAAGGCAGTTTGCCAGGTCTTGGGCAGGGCTGTGTTTATGGGGGGGTGTGTATGTGTGTGTGTGATGTGTGTGTGTGTGTGTGTGTGTGTGTGAGAGAGAGAGAGAGAGAGAGAGAGAGAGAGAGAGAGAGAGAGAGAGGCAGGCTCTTGATCTCGCTTCTTCCATCCGTCATACCGATATTCTAGTAAACTGAGGATCCTAGATTTACAGTATCAGTCTGGGCCTTCACTCATTCATCCAGGCATTGATTCAACAGATATTTAAAATATTTAGTGGTCCCAACGGTGACATGTTCTGTGCATCTGCTGTTGGTTCACTTCTCTTGCATAACATTGTTATCCAATGTTTTTAGCAATAAAAATCATTGCTTTTGCCCAGGACTGGCTAGTGTCACACTCAGAGCAGAGAATCAGCGAGTGAAGTTTGCTTGTTCTTGAGTCAGCCTCAGGCCCTTCCTTTGCAGCAAGGAAATGCACAGCCACTCTGTCCCCGTGTCTCAAAGCAGTGTAAGGAACGTGCCCAAAACTTCTAAGGTACTGCAAATTATAATTCCTGATGTATTAAATACTCATTTGGGGGGCTGACCAACCTGGAATTAAATCCTATATCAGCCAAAATTACGTGTGTGGCCCCTGGTGAGTTACCAGGGATCTCTGAATCTCTGTTTTTACACCTCAATAAGTGGATGCTATTGTTGATGTTTTTAATGCCACTGCCTGGTTATTTCCTCACCTCTTCTTTTCTGATCACCAAATACTTGTCATATTCCCATTGCTAATTTGGAGTTAGGGATTCCTCAGTCCTAGCTATGGACTGGTAAAATACCCATTAGTTATTCAGTGGACACTAATTCATATATAAATTTGAATCTAATTTTCTGTGAGTTGAGATTTGAGGGTCTTCTCCATGCATCTGAATGGTTTCATGGGTAGGATGGGGAGGGGGTGGAAAACACAAGGGAGGCTTTGCATGGTGGGGCTATTGAGAGAAAATGCTGGGGATTTTATTTTTTTAAAGGTTTATTTATTTTTGCACACAAGAGCTGGGGTATAGGCCAGAGTCGTGGGAGGTGAGAGAACTTACCAGAGACAGAGCGGGGAGAACAGGCAGATCTGCTGAAACTCACTGCCGAGGGGAGCAACGGGGAGGCAGGAGAGGTCTGGTGTGCCCTGTGGGTCCCCTCCCTGGCCAGGGATCTAACTCACGCTGCTGAGCCATGGATGCTTCACAGTGCGGTGCTCAACTCGCTGCACCACCAGGGAGGCCCAGGAATTTATTTTTTAAAATACCAGGGATTTACTGGCTTTTTACAAATAAAATTTTAGTTCCCTTTCAATATTTTCCTAAAATGTATTCGACTATCTTTAGAAAAGAAATCCCTTTAGTTTAAAATAGTTTTCCCAAGTAGAAAGTTATTTTCTTAAAAGAAAACCAAGAGGAATATATTTTTATAGAGAATGTGGAATATTTAGAAAATTAAAATTATGTTTCTGGTGGGCACAGTGTTTTATGTGTTATTATGATTGTCTCTTCGGTAATGTATTTGTCTTAGGGTCCATTCTGTAAGAAAATTCACAACTATATGCTTGCTCATAAATAACCAATTGTTTGGATCTAAATTCTACATCTGAATTCGAAAGAAATTCACTAAGTATTTCTTCTAGACAGTTCTTTACATCTTCTTTAGTCATCCTTTTTTTATTTCTAGTTTTAGTATGCATCTTTCCAATATATTTTTGTGGATTCTTCCACCTATTTTTTTTTTTTAATATACCTAGATGCCCCAAAGGTTCCCAAAATCTGGCTTACCACCTGAGTTTGAAATAAATTTTAGTGGAACATGACTGTGTCTGTTCATTTACAGGTGATCTGTGGCTGCTATTCACAAGCACAGAGCCAAGTCGTAGTTGAGGCGAAAACCAAAACGACCTGCAAAGCTGAAGTATGTAGTGCCTGACCCTTTACAGAACAGTGCCTGGAATCGAACACCACCCCTGCTGACGACCACAGTTTCCTCCGTTGCCTCTTTCTGGACAACGCTCCCTTGAGCCTCTGTGAGCAGCTCTTGTAAATGTGCAGGTTTCTCCCTACCCCCCAAGCTTAGGAGAGGTGTCCTCAGGTTGGAGGGGATAGACATTTTCATCTTTTCCTGATTCAACCTGCCTGTATCTCAGTCCTCTGTTAGCGCTTTTCAGAGTGTTCGGTGTTAGCTTCTCTGCTGATTCCCTTGCCTTTTAAGTAGTAATATGATGAACTCTAACTGTTGAGTCATGCTTGTTTCCTGTGAGCTTTTAGGTCTCGTTTGGGTGTTCCAGGAGAGAAATCTGAAGAGGTCTGCTTTTTGGATTTGCTTTTTTTAATCCCTTATGGATGCCTAATCAATTGATTTATTTATGTATTTAGACTGAGTGCATTAAAGACTCATTGCTTTTCCTCTTTTATTTGAGGCCTTAGGAGATCAATAGTTTTGATCTGTGTCAATAGCGAAATCTGATCCCTCTTTAAGATGAGTGATAGCACAGGGCAAGGAAGACAACCTCTCGCTCCGTTTTTCTCTCGCTTCCGTCAGAAGTCCGAGGATACCAGCCATTCTGGGTGAACAGCATGAGGCTGAATGGCATCTTCCCAAATCCATGGACTTCACCGTGTGTGACACTTCGGCAACAGGCCATTGCAGATGGATCTGGCTGAGGTGTCCCAGGTGACTGGTGAGCTTAGAGAACAGTAGAAGAGACACGGCACCAACCCCGTGGGGGAGAAGGCCCGTGAATCTGGAGGCAGAGTTGAAGTGAGGCAACTGCAAGTCAAGGAGCTTTGAGGCTTTTCATGTAGCACCAGCAGAAGACCCTTTCTAGAACCTTCAGAAGAAATCACAATATGACAACACGCTGGTCTTGGACTTCTGGCCTCAAGTCCTGTGTGAGGCAGTGTGCTCTGTGCTTGAGTTGGCCAGCTGGTGCCCTCTGGTAGGGCAGGCCAACCAAGTGCACAGCCACCTGTTCTGCTCCCCACTCTGTCTCTGGTGAATCCTCTCACCCCCACACCTCTGGCCTGTACCCAGTTCTTGTCTGCATAAGTGAATAAATCTTTAAAAAATAAAATGTTGAGGCGAAAAGAAGTTCTGTCTTGTGGCAGGGACTCCTTGGGGCTTCGGGACTGAGTATTCCCAGGCGATGCAGAGATTCTTAGTCCATTAAGGAATCGGCCTCCTTTGGCTTCCTCTGGACATCTAGCGGCCAGGCCCCCACTGGAAGTGCAGGCTCATTTACCAGGTGCCCTGACCTTGGCAGGCCTGGAAACTGCTTTTGCGTCCTGGAGCTCTTTCACCCCCTCGTGGTGTTCTCCCTCTTTTGGGGTGCATTTTTCAGATACTGACTTTAGTGTCTGTTTTGACTTGGGTTTTAGGTGATTCTATTTTTATGATAAACACAGTATTTCATTGGTTCCTTATCCCCTTGTTTGTGTTCTCATTTACATAAGGGGCAAAAATAGAAGCAGCTTTGTCTTTATTTTGTCATCTTAGTACTGCCTCCCCAGGACAGATTTCTGAGTGGCAAGTTGCCTTCTGAAAATCTTTCAGGATCAAGAAAATAGGCGTCTTAGACCGTTTCCTTTGTGGCACCTTATACTCTGCAACACTTGGCTTGGAATGTCCAAGGCAGTGTTCCCAGCATGCTCATCTCCAAACTGGCGGAGAACGAAGAGACAATCCAGAAATGTGCCTTTGGCAGAGGACGGCACCCTGAACTCCTGCACTTGCCCTCGGGTGGTCTAAGTGCACCAAACCTATGCGTGACCACCGGTCCCGGCGCCTGCAGGGTGAGCGGGATTACTTGCATACCTTCAGTTTACTTTTCTTTCCTAAAAACAAAGTGCAGCAGCTCAGGCGTCTTGATTGGCAAGTAGAGGAGCAGCAGCTCAATTTTAAAGGAATCAAATATTTGGCTTGTGGGAAGCAGAGTGCTTGACCCGGGCCCTTCATGAAAGGTCCCGTGCGGCCCCAGCAGTGCACAAGCAGAGGAAGGGTAAGGTGAGGGCCTGGCAGAGCCTGCACCGAGTGGCTTCGAACCCTTCCTCTTCCTGTTGCCGACTAACTATTAATAGAGAAGAAAGAGCCTGTTACCAATTGCTAACTGAGGAGCTTTGAATTAATGGACCCGTTTGAGGGCACCGTTTAGGGAGATAATATTTCAGAATAGTCATTCTTGTGATGAATCATCCCAGGAACAGTTAAGGTATAACAATTGTGTCCAATTACTCATTCCGGTTCTTGGAGTCAGGGTACACCATGCTGAACTTCTTGTGTTCACATCTCTGCCTAGAACAGCGGGTTCTGCTTTTATGTCTCCAATTACTTGGGGCATCCTTTTCAGGCTAATTCTGAATTCTGGGTGTCTTCTCTAAACAGACCGGCTAAACCCGAACAATGGAGGGGCCTCTGACACGACCTGGGACATAGCATCCCTGTAATAGCTCTTGTTCTCTTGATGGGTTTGGGGGGAGATTATTGGGAATGATTTCCAGGGCGGCATATCTTTCCTTATCTAAACTGAGTCTCTGCCTTGGTCATCTTTGTGACTTATTTCTGCTTCTTCCCAATTTCTCTTAGCCTTGACAGACTGTGTAATTATTTTTTATCAGCACGCTTTGCACTTCCAGGTTGTTAATAAATATATTGAAGGAAATTAGCAACAGAGGATTAACTATAATCAGATTCTTAAGACAGTGACTATTAACTTCGTCCGAGCCTGAGAAATGGCCATCGGCTGTTGTTCTTTAGTTTCTGTCCTTGAACCAGCACTGCAGTTCCATAGTGGATGTCACGTTGGGCTTGGCATTTTCAGAGTTCCCCCTCAAACATCGCTAAAATCTTTTGGAAACCCACATTATTTTGTGCACTCATTTTCCTTCCTCTACCTTTTAAATAGAGTCTTTTTAGAAAATTCTTTAAGTCAAGTAATCATCAACTCCCTAATATTGGAATAAGTACTTCTGGATTAGAGAAAACTTACTCTTGCAGGCGCATTTGGTACAGCTCTCAAGACATCCGGAGACCCTTTGCAAGGGTTGAAAATGTTGAGGCAGGGGCCTCCCTGGTGGCGCAAGGGGTAAAGCACCACGCTATGAAGCATCTGCAGCCTCTGCAGCACGAGTTTGATCCTTAGCCAGGGAGGTGACCCTCATGGTGCAGCAGACCTCTCCTGTCTCCCCTCTGCTCCCCTCAGCAGTGTGTTTCAGTAAATCTACCTGTTCTGTTCCCCACTCTGTCTCTGGTGAATCCTCTCACCCCCACGCCTCTGGCCTGTACCCCAGTTCTTGTGTGCATAAATAAATAAACCTTTAAAAAATAAAATGTTGAGGCAAAAGAAGCTCTGTCTGTGGCAGGGACTCCTTGGGGCTTGTTTATGTTTCCCTCGAGCTAAGGAAGCTCCAAAGTGGGCCAGCAGCGCAAGAGAGAGACTCAGTCCAGGGCATGGAGAGTTGGATTTACTACACATATCAAAAGACTCCTGGACAGAGCATCCTCATGTAATTTTAAATCATGCAATATCAGGGCTGTATTTCTTTGATCTTTGTCACTCTTTCCCTAAAGCTGTCCAACACATGGGTCTCTGGGTTTAAAACAAGACATTTAGGCTAGAAAAAAGCTTTGGCATGCGTGTACAACAAGTCTTGTCTCTTTCAAGGCCCCCCAAACAACTTTGAATTGGAGCCAAAAAAAAAAAAAAAACTGCAAGGATGACACAAATGTGTGGCTTTCTGGCCTTGGTAAAAGTAGGGCTTGGAAAGTGGAGCCCCTGAGAGAATTTATCATGATGATCCCTTCTCTCTCTCTCTCTCTCTCTCTCTTTAAAGATTTATTTGTACAAGAACTGGGGTACAGGCCAGGGGTACAGGCCAGAGTGAGGGGAGTTACCAGAGATAGAGTGGGCAACAGAACAGGCAGATTGACCGAAACACACTGCTTAGGGGAGCAGCGGGCGAGGCAGGAGAGGTCTGCCGTGCCATGTGGGTCAGCTCCCCAGCCAGCGGGGGAAGGGATTTGAACTCATGCTGCAGTGGTGCAGTTTGCTTCACAGTGCATTTCTTAACCCACTGTGCCACCAGGGGGGCTCTGTCCAGACACCCTTCTTGCAGCTCCTTGACCTTGGGTTTTCAGCCTCCCGATGTTGGTTAAGCCATCCAATTTGTGGCATTTTTGTTATAGCAGCCTGATCCGACTAAGACAGATCTTAAAGAACTTCTATACACACTTATCTTCTGCAAAGCAGATGGTTAAGACCCTAGTATCGGCTTGTTTTTCTTTTTTGTACCTCTTCTGTGAAAAAAGCTTTCTTATGTGTTCAGTTTATAGGAGACCTTGTCTGAACCTTAGCCATTCCATAAACTTGCAGATTCATCTGCTGTTTATTTTACTTCTAATAATCAGGTTTGTCTGTAAGGACTCAGGGATATTTATTATTAGTTAATAAATGTGGCTACTGGGCTTCCCTGGTGGCGCAGTGGGTTAAGCAACACACTATGAAGCAAATCGCAGCCACTGAAGCACGAGTTCGATCCCTGCTGCTGGCCAGGGAGGGGACCCATATGGCACAGCAGACCTCTCCTGCTGTGCCCACTGCTCCCCTCAGCAGTGTGCTTCCATTGATCTGCCTGTTCTGCTCCCTGCTCTCTGTGGTGAATCCTCTCACCCCCCACACCTCTGGCCTGTACCCCAGTGCTTGTATGCATAAATAAATAAATCTTAAATAAATAAATAAATAAATGTGGCTACCATAGTTTCAACATCCCTAAATAAAAAGATTGACCTCTCTCTCTCTTCTTTTTTTCCAATTATGCAACAAAATGGATTGCAATACAATATTCTTAATGTATTCCAGGACCTGCAGGTGATGATTACTTCAAATAAAATTAATAATAACTACATTAAATTAATTCAAATTAAGACAATTCAGTGAAGAAATTTTATTAGATAATCTTATGAATTTGACAAAGATGATTTTGGCATATAGTTGACAATAAATATTTGTTTGTTCAATGAAAAGATTTTTATTTTTGATTGCTTCATGAGGTATACATGGAATTTTCTGATACCATCTCTTTTCCACTTATTTTCTATATCTCCTCAATCCTGAAATACACCAAGTAGACAGAGGGAATTGTGTCCTTTTGATTTATGCTGAGGGAAGTAAATGACTATCATTTGAAGAATGCTATTTTAAGGACAGTAACATTGAATAGAGAATTACATCATATTGTTGGCTCAAAATTGCAAGATTTATATTATTATTTACATTTTAAATATGGGATCAGAAAATGCTAAAGAAATTACAGGTAAGTCCTTACAGAAATTAGATTCAGGCATAAACTATGCTCATTTCAAAGTCTCCTCTTCCTACCTTGCTGCACTTTCTCATTTATCAAATCCCAACATTTCGGATGAGAGTGTTGATGATATGTTGGAAAAGAGAATAAGAGAAAGGGAAGAGAGACAAGTTCTTCTTCTCTCTGCACTATATTCTGATTCCATATTTCCCATGACATGGCTCGTTGTAGGCGAGCTGAGGATGGGACATTTCAAGGGTTGGTGTCCTAACCCCCGTGACACTCTCAGCCCATTGTCATGTGGGTTTCTTTGTTGTCTAAAGCAGAGATGGTCTAAGTAGGCTTGTAAGGGTGATCTATATCTAGTTTCAGTTCATCTTCTACTTGTCTGTCACTGGGGACTTGAGCTCATGCATTTGCATATGATTTTATATGTTTATCTTCGGGAGTGTTTGTTTGGTGGTATTCCTCTCTCATGGTTACAGCCAGCGCTGTCAAGTCATATCTTTCTGAGCTATTGGTGATTTATTGTGTCTACTGTTTGGAATTTTCAAAAAACGTTCAGACAACCTTCCCAGGACTGCAACGCTATTTCTGCTTCTTATTTTTTTGCTGTCACTCTTTTCTCCAGGGGGAGGTACAGGATTGGGTGTGTGACAGGATGAGAGTGGGGGAGGTACACTTAGTCTCTGTAAAGTTTCAGTTCATGAGGAAGGAGAATTGCTTTAATTAATGTGTCTCCTAGGAAATCTGAGAGAGAGTGGGGCAATCTCATCACAATCAGAGCTGTCCCTACCTAATTAGTGAGATATTAAAGCAGAATTGCTTAAGTCAACCAATCTCACGTTCATAATCAAACGTGCACCCCAAGTTTGAATGCATTCTGACCCAACCTTTCTACTCTTAATTTATTCCGGGATCTGGGGGTGAAAATTACTTCAGAAAGAGCTGTCCTCCTAAGAAATCTGCAGGTAGGCCGGGTGCCACGTTAGTGGTTGAGCAGATCTGTGGTACTTGACGACTACCTCTTTCCCAGCAGCCAGGCAAGATGCTTTTGTCAAATTCACTTGTCTTCTAAATTTCATCTTAAAGCAAAAACTACGGTCTCATCAATTAATAAATTTTGCTTAACATACAAATCACATAAAAAGATATAATAGTTCTTGTTTTAACTTTTTTTCCTTTTGACATCATCATCTACTGAACAACTCCTATTTGTGATAAAATGTGTTGTTTTCAGTAGAACAAGGCTTTGCATTTTCTAGACATACACACAGAAATCTGGGTTGGGATTAGGGAAGCACACACATCACGATGGCAGAGTCCTAGGGAGCTTTGAAAGGAATGTTTACTTCTCTGAGTTAAAGGGCTGCTTGAAGTATGTCAAATTTAAAGGCAAAATAGCCAACAACAACAGCAGCAGCACTATGGAAATGAAAATCAGGTATGTAATTGTATGTAGTAACTTAGGAAGTACACATTAAAGTTTAATGCAGAGTGAAATTTGATATTCTTTGTTTAACAACTCTTTATTGAGCACATATTTTATTCTAGTTCTCTCAAAGCACCAGAAATTCAATAGCAAAGGACAACAAAGCTTCTGTTTTCCTGCTATTACATTCTGATTGAGATAGAAGACACATGATCAGATGATGAATAAATGAAGCGTTGCCTGTCTGAAATGTAGTATGTATATGAGTCAAAATCAAGCAGAATGAGAGGCATGGGGTAAGGTGATTAGTTGAGAAGACACCTATTAAACAGAGATAGAATATTAATTTATAGACACTCAGTTTTCAAATTAGAGGCATGGATGGTCATTGTTCTTGTTTTGTGAGGTAGTATTTTCTTAAATTCATTGAGAATACTATTGGGAAGCTGTTGTTCTTTCGAAGTTCTTTTTTGTTTCTTTACTAATCTGTTCCTTCATTTACAGTCCATGGTGCTTATCTTTGTCTTTCTCTTCCCCATTGCACTCTTTCCTCAAGCTACTCTTTCATGTACTAAATTGAGCAGCTGAGGGGACTCTCTGGTGGGCGAGGGGTTAAGTCTTAGAGCTGTACCACTGCCACAGACCACTGCTGTGGCCTGAGTTGAATCCTTGGCCAGGGAAGTAACCCAAACATGTAACAGCAGACCTCTCCTGCCTCACCTGCAGCTCCCCTCAGCAGTGTATTTCAGTTGATCTGCCTGTTCTGCTCCCCACTCTGTCTTTGGTGAATCTTCTCACCCCCCATATCTCTGGCCTACACCCCGGTTCTTCTACATAAAAATAAACAAATAAAATCTTAAAAAAACTTATAAAAAATAAATTGAGTAGCTGAAAAGTTCACTGCAATCCTTGTCCTGTACATGGATTAGCATTTAAGATTAAACAAGGAGGTGCCGATTAAATTTTGAGTTCACCTAAATGAGGGTGGATTTGTTTGCCACCCATAACATGCATTTCTTTGTTTTTATTTAACAAAGAGTCATTTTATAAAGGGATGGAGAGTTTTAATGTCTGGTTTTCAGACATTTTGGCTGCCAGGATAGGAATGAGGAGGGAAATCCATTCTTGTATATAAATTCTGACATTTTATTTCTCTATCAGCCTTTAGGCTTCCTCGCTACCCCTAACTTCCTGGGGTTTGAAAAGTTGAGTCTAAGATATTGCAAGAAAACTCTTTCTATAGTCACAGCTTACTTTTATTTCTTATTTTTCTAGTATCTTAAAATTTTAACTGCTAAAGCAATTGAACTTTTAAAACTTATAATTCCTCATTATGGTGAATGATTCTTGTTTGTCTTGATGAATTCTTTTGACAATTATAAAACTTACATATACTATCTCTTATTGTAGAGTTTTGGATTTTTGTCCCCCTATTTCATTAGATGAGCCAGAATTTCCAAAGCAATAATAACTAACAGAGGAGAGTGGACACTTTTTTTATTCCTCATTTAAATTTTTATTACTAGTGTTTCACTCTTAAGCATGTTGTTGGTTTAAAATAGGTATTATTTAGCCAATCATTATGTATTGTACCCACTATGATTTCTGATGATAAAATTTTCTTGGGAAAATTATTACTGATCTAGTTTTAGAGAGTTGAGGAGGGGAAGTAGCTTCAATTGAATTCTGGATACTTGTGTTGACTCACGTGGGAGATGTAAAAGAGGAGAAGAAAAGGAAACCCTTGTTATACTGAGGGCCACTTGGCATCTCTCAGCGGGGAGATCTGGGTCTTGCCGAGATACGCTGACTTGTTGATTCATCTCTGGAATTCAAATGTTCACTGATCTCCTGGGGCTGACAAGCATAACTTGAAAATTAGGGCACCTGTTTTGATCAACTACAGAATAAATAAGGAACTGAAATCAGTTGTCTGAAAGAAATACGACTCCAGGGCTTGCGTTTGATCAGCAATCTTCAAATTTTGAGGGGAACGCTGTTATCTGCATGAAATTCCTTGTTTGTTCTTTGTAAATTTCTTTCTTAAAGAGTGACAGTATTCTTGAACAGGATTAGCACAACTACGTTTATTAGCAGCTTAACTCCTGACTCTCCAGGGAGCGAGGACATAGTCTCCAAGGATCTAGGACCACCAGGTCAAACAGGGCATTTTGGTTAGGGTTCCCGAGCAGTGATTCTCCTGAACCCCCAGGGTGAGTCCTCAAACATATACCTTCCTCCTATTCCTTAGTGTTCCCCTAGGGCTCCTAGCTTCCTGCAGTGGCCCTCCCTCCTTCCTCCGCCACCAGAGCCAAACGGCGTGTTGGGATGGAACTTGGTTTCTAAATCATGCTTGTGTTGACACGGAAGAGGAGAGCTAGCGATGGCTCCAAAAGAAGGCAGATGCAGATAGCACAGTCAAGGCTTCCTTTTCTGGGCTGTGGTAAATCTTTTTGATCTAACCAAACAACATACTTACAACAATCTGGGATGACCCAGACTCGAGGGGAGAAGATAAAACAAGCCTTGTTCTAAGTTGAGTCCCAAGTGGTGCCCCACACCTCAGCTAGTCTCAGGTCTCTCCCAGGGGAATACAGGCCCCTGGACAACCACTTACTAGATTCACCCCCCCTCACGTTTTCCTGTGGGTTGGATTTCCCAGCCTGAGAGGCTGTGAGACAGAGTGGGGGTGACGGTCCCTGGGGTGGGTCCAGCGCCAGGCTTGGATCTCGGGCACTGTCCTTGCAAAAGCTGCAGGGAAAACTGGCACTTGTTCGTTCGTCACGCGCTCCCTCTCAGCCTCTACCTCCACCCTGCCTTGCGCAGTGACATGAAAGCCGAACAGCAGCTCTGCCTGTCGTTGGGTTTCTCCCCTTATCACTTTCCTCAGGGATGCAAAATGCTGATGCAGTTGAGATCTCGAAATAAGTGATTTATAACTGAAATGGCCCTCTGCAGTGAAAGGTCTATGAGAGACGGGAGAATTTATTTGCTGAGTTACTATGCAAATTTCACAATTAAATCTTAACTCAGCTCCTGAGGGAATATCAAGAATTACTGAAGGAAAGGGGCTTTGACACGATTTTTAAAAAGGAAAGAGAGCAAAGAAATAGCAGCATATGCTACAGTTTCTCTACTCCTCCATGTCAGTCTCTCGGTGGGAATAGCTATGGAAAGAATCGGGTAGGACAGGGAACAGGGAAGATGTAATCAGGGGGAATGCAAAGAAACCTACTTTCTTATTTGTAGAACTGAATTAATGAATTTTAAAAAAATATCTGTTGCTACAGCATGCTGTCCAGGGGGAATGCTTTCGGAGACACTCAACACTCATCTATTCCTTTCTTCCCTCCCCAGGTGTCCTCAGCCCTTTCCCTCTATCTGCACATCACCCAGACTCTGGCAGTGGAGAGCTGACCCTCTCTCTGCCTCCCTCCCATCTCTACCCCTCCTGACTCCCCCTGCTTCCTCAGCAAGCTAGCTTTAGCTAGAGACTTCTGTTTTGACAGCGGTCTCTTGGGTCCCTCCACGGAAAAGGCCAAAGCTCCCAGTGCAGCTAAAATCTTTGCCATTAAACAGCTTCTCACTTCCCTGAACTGCATGCAAATATGTGTGTTCTCTGAGCTCCATGCTCACCTGGGCTGATAGTTCCAAGCCTGCAGATCCCACGCTCAGGGGATGGCTTCTGAAGGACACTCAGTCTGCAGGTGCTGACCCACAGGTGACCCGCCCGTCAGGTTATCCTCGCAACTCAGCTCCCACGGCGTCGGGTGGGCCTCCAGTGCTTCTAGTACAGGAAGGTTTTTCCTCCCTTGCTCCTTGTGCAGCTACACGTGGAGGCGGCTGGCTTGTCCAGGCTGGCGATAACTAAGCTGCCATGACAACTCCCTGGCTTGTTAGCTCGGTCTCGTTTCTAAGCAGGAAAGAGTGAGTGAAGCAGCCAGCTCCCCATGTGCTGGATACAGAACCACCTGCAGACCGACATGGGGGGCTATCTGTACCTCAGAATACTAGCAAGGTGAGGGTGAAGTTCTCACCACTTCCCAGAACCCATTCTATTTAGCCTGTTCTCGAAGTCCCTTCATTGACGGCATCTGGAATGATGTCATTTGAAGTAGTTGACCGATTTGAGGCTTGACTGTGTCTCTGGCCAAGCCAGTGGTACCTGGGAAAGCTGACAGAAGGAAAGATCACAAGTGTGGCAAAAACAACAAAACGTTCTGGACAAAGGTCTCCTTAAAAAAATATTCATTGAAAAAAAATATTCATTGAGCATACAGTATAGGACAGGGGTTGTTTTAGAAGCTAGGGATAAGTAGTGAAGAGACAAAATCCCTGTCTTCAGGGAACTTATATCCAATGGGAAAAGATGGGAAACAAAAGATGAAGCTTCTGTGGGTTGATAAACATGAGAATGCTGTCAAAAAAAATAAGGCAGCAAGCGAGGGGACCAGTCACGTAAGCACTGAGTGAGTCCATCTCTGACAAGGGTGTGGCAGGGACAGACCTGAGGAAAAAGAGTGTGCCTGGCACATGGAGGGATGGCAAGTACAGCTGGGCAGTGTGAGCTGCAGGAAGAGCAACAAGGAAAGACGTCTGGGGAGAAGGTTCAACTGAGGCAAATGAGCGGCACCTTGGACTCTTACTCAGTGAGAGGGAAGCCCCAGGTAGGTAAGAGAAGCAGCATGACCTGAGTTATGTGTAAAGAGCACTTGGCTCTTGAGTTAAATACACTTGAGTGAGGAATACAGGTCAGGGGGAAATGGAGGAAGATCATCAAGGAAAATAAAAGCAAAATAAACAAATGGGACCACACCAAACTAAAAAGCTTCATACAGAGAAAGAAACTTGCACCAAAACTCGTGAAAATAACTATATGCTACTGAATGAAAGGAGATATTTGCACATTATACTTTCAACAAGGGATACATATCCAACAGACAAAGAACTCATAAAATCAAAAATAAAAAAACCAGCCCGCTTAAACAATGAGCAGAGGACCTGAAGGGACACTCCTCTGAAGAAGACATACAGATGGCCAACAGGCACGTGAAAAGGGGCTCATCACCTCTTATCATCAGGGAAACACAAATCAAAACCACAATGAGATAATACCTCACACCTGTGAGAATGGCTATTATCCAAAAGATAAGACAATGCAGGTGCTGGAAAGACTATGAAGAAAAGGGAGTCCCGACACACCATTGGTAGGCATGTAAATTGATGCAGCCATTACAGAAAGAACTCTGGCAACTCCTCGAAAAAATTAGGGATTCCACTCATTCACCTGTACCATTTCTGGGTATTTACCTGAAAAATGCAAAAGTATTAACCTGAAGAAATAGAAACACTCCACGATTATTTTATTGTAGCATTATATGTCGTGTTTCAGAAAAGTCATGACGTATTTTTTTTTTCCAAGCACAAATGTGTGGTGACTTTTCTGACAAGCCAATACAATAATCCAATAACCAAGAAGTAGAAACAACCTAAGTGTCCACTGACTGACAGATGGATAAAGATGTGGTACCCAAGGGCATAATATTCAACTATAAGAAGAACTCCTTCCATTCGAAACAGTGTGTATGAACTTAGAAAGCATTGTGTTTGTGAAACCAGAGGAAGCCAAACAGTATGACTTCACTCATATGTAGTACACAGAAAACACACAAACAAAAATAAACTTTTGGTCTATAGGATCAAATTATTGTTCACTAGAAGGGAAAGGAAAGCTGGGACAAAGGGAACAGCGTTGTGGTGAAGGATAGACCTTGGATTTTGCAGTCAACTTAAAGTTATATACACAAGTTGATTTTTAATGATGCATATCTGTAACCATTATAGTGTTATAATGCAATGGTACATCAAAAATAAAGAGCCGAAAGAGGAAAGAAAGTGGAGGAGGAGAGGAACATTAGAGGATACTAGATTAATCCAGTGACTTGGGAGCAGTGGGAATGTTGACACGTGATACGTTATGATGATAAAAGCATCAGGATGTGATACGTTATGATGATAAAGGCATCAGCATGTGGGATAAGGGGAGCAGAGGAGTTAAGGATAGTTCCTAGATATTTAAGCTGGGCCAGAGAAAGAAGGGAAACATATTAACTTACATGGAAGGACTTTGGGTAAAAAAAAGAATATGGAAAAACTAACCAGGAGTTTCGTTCGGAGCACTGAGATTTGAAATGTCTAACCTATGATATTTTAAACATTTGAAAAGAATCACCATGGGCAGATAATTGCCAAGTGTAGTCAGTTCTGCTTTAAGTATCATCATGCATGCAAAATTGTGCAATCAATAATGTAAGATTTGTAGAAAAAGCAGGGTTGGGACATAACATTCAAAAGCTTTTTTAGAAATGCACCAGAAATGAAAGCATAGGTTTGCATCTGTTAAATGGAAATACTCTATAAATACCATGACAAATATGGCACTTTGCCCTGAAAAAATGAGAAGTTTGCTTGTAAGTAAACATTTGCAAGGTTGCAGCGTTCAAGTGACCGTGTCATGGTGGAAAGGAGGTCACCTGAGTCGCTGGGGAATCAGCACAGCAGGGTGGGTGTGGGTGTGACCTCTGTGCTTAACTCAGGGTCACACTGATAGGCATTTCTGCTGACCTTTTGCAGCTTCCATCCTATGGCGTCTTCTTCTGTCTTTGTGCTTGAAAGGCATACAATTATAATAGACACCTGTTTGATCATGACTGAAAATTAAATCTCTATACACATATATTTATAGCGTAGTATTATATATGTGAACACATATATGATATGTGAACATATGCATGTGTATATAGTATATGAACATATCTAATATACTTTATACTGCATATTTGTATATATAATATATATGATGTAAAAATACATACAAAGGTCTTTCTTTAACTTCTGCATCACCAGATGTTCTTTTATGGATTTAAAACTGTAACAGTGCTTGAAACCACTAACTCAGCTGCTGTCACATCAACAGTAGATGCTGCTGCAGTCCTCGGGGCTGCTTAAAAGTCTCTAACTACAAATAGTAGGGTTTTTTGTAAAAATGCTGCTTGGCATTTTTCACCCATGATGTGTAGTCAGGCTTGGGATGTTGAGAGAGTGGGTGTTGTCTGGTTTTGTGTTTTGCGTGTGTGTTTGCAGAAAACCCAAAATTACAGGCATGTAGGACAAGAGCCTTGTGGCTGCAGGCAAGAAGGGCCGAGAAGGCACGTCCACACTGTGCCTGCAGCTCCTGGGCAGCTCAGTCGAGCCAGTGGAGTTCGTTTCTGTTTCTCAGGGACCAAACTAAACAGCAGTTTAATGCACAATTCACGTTATGCTCAAATTGCTCCTTAGCTACCGATGTCTACTGCTCTGGAACAAATACACACGTTCAGACCAATGTTATATTCTGACACGAACATAGGACAACATTTTAAATGTGGGAAATTTAAATTGTATGCAAAGCAAACTTGAGGGTGTTTTTAATCATTGGTGTGCACTTGATTGAGAGGGCCATCTGTGATGAAAGCCAAGTGTCACTTAAATGGGACTTGAGTTTATTGAGGGGGAAGCAGGCCGTGGGCTGTTGAAGAGTTGTGAGAATTCAGTCTCTGACCGGCTCCGGATGCTGCCCGGGCAGCTGAAAGGCCTCCCCTTCCAGTGGGATCTCCCATGGCCTTGCGGCCCGGCAGGGCTGAGTGGTGAGGATTGCTTAGTAATTGCTTGCCCTGTGCAGAGCTTTACCTTGACCCCAACCGAGCACATTAGCACAGGCCCAGAGGCCCAGCACCTAAATGAAATGTAGCTGCACTCACAAGGAGCCCGAGACTCAGCAAATAAGAACCACATATAAAAATGAAAACTTGGTCCCATATGTCTTTGAACCCATGATGGTTACTGCTGCTTTGATACTGCAAGGGAAAATGACTTAGATTTTTGTTGGGGAGATGGATTTTTGGGGTCTCTCTGTGCAATTTTCTTTAACATTGTGGGGTCTTTGTCACTATAATGAAAACTGCCTTCAGCTCGAAGGAAAAAAAGAGAAGGAGAGAGAGAGAGAGCAACAATAGCCGCCTGGGAGCTGAATTTTCCAAATAAATTAAACACTTTGGAGACACCAGATTTATATTAGAAACACTGATAAAACCTTATCCTTGAAGGTGGGAAGATCTGGGCTCTTAAAATTAACGTAAATAGCAGCATTACTGCTGTGGGCATCGATGGGATTCTTGAGTGGATGAAAGAGAGACGACAAAGAAGAGGTCACAAGCAACAAAGAGAATTTGCAAAATCTTGGGGAAATTTGTGCAGCTTTGACTGGCAGCTCTCACTCTTAATTCATAGACGTTCTATCAAGTGAAGCAAAGAGAAAATAACAAGCAAGGGGGTTCTGTGCGTGAACAAATGAGCACTTTTCAATGTACCTTCTAGCCTGTGTGTGTGGGTGTGCATGTGTGCGTGCGTGCCTGTGTGTGTGTGATCACATGCTGAGCAGAGTACTTTTAAGGTGGGCCTGTGGAATAAAGACCAAAAAGATCCAAAAAGAGGAAGGTGAGACTGTAGACCATCCAGCCCCCACGGGAAATGCATGCGTTGCTAGAGGGGAAACTGAGGCAGCCTGGGATGTGAAAGGCAGGAAGACAGCGTGCACATGTTCAGTGTTTGTAAATGCATGGCGGACAGCCCTTTATTAGGCAATGGAGATGCTGAGTTTCAGGTTTACATTACCAGGAGACTTGGAAAAGTTGAAACTCAGCCTAACTAGGGCTGCCAATGGCCTCTAATGAAAATTTCCATTTGGAGAGACTAGATGTTGACTTGGCATGACACCAAACAAGCAGCCTGCTGCAAAATTTTACACCAATTGTATTTCTCCTAATTAAACCCTGTCTGACCTCAGCATTAAGAAACAATTTGTTTCAGGATATAACCAGCACACATAAGCAATTACATTCTGTTTGCCCCATTAGCATTATTTGGCTCCTTTGCTATCCAGAGCTGCTACAGCAGCAAATGCTGCCCTGAGCCAGGACTATAAAAAGCCTGGAGTGCTAGGAGGCTTTCTCCCCCATACCAAGAACTAAGAATATCATCGTATTTTAGCCAAGCCAAAGATTCTGGGAACAGTGTGCTTCTGTGTTTATTATAAGGGAGTGTCTATATATATGAATATTTTTTATGAGTTAAAAAAGACTCTACTTATAAAAAACCTGAGGAAGCTATAATAATCTAGTTTATAATAACCTAAGCTTATCTGCTGTGCTATTTTGCATTTTTCAACTTGCTTGTACTTTTACTTTTTCATAACTGTCAGACTTTATGAAGCTGGGAATTTAAACCAAAAAACATTGGGTCCTGCAAAACTTTGGAGGGGGCTGGGGACACATGTTCTCTTACATATCCATGTAGCAGAGAGACTCAAGAAAGGCTGACCTTCAACCCTGACGTCTCTCTGCAGACCTACCTGTGAAGGTCATTTCAGTGGCAGGAGCTCCAGGGAAAGGGGTCATGGACAGGCTTTGGTCCTCTGGACCCTGCCACTCACACCTGCCGTGCTCAGACAGGTCACCAGCTCTCTGACTCCCCATTTCTTCTTTTATAAAATGGCACAGGTGGTACCGGAAGTCTTTCTTTTCTGAAAGTTTTTGCAGAGAATGTTGAATCATAGATTATTTTTCTCCGTGGTCCTTGAAAGCTGTGGAGTCCTAAATAGATATTAGAACATTCTTCATCATAACTTCATCCTGCATCATTCAGCTGTGGGCTTGTTTCCGCCACACTCTGTTTGGGAGCTGTGCTGGAGAAGATGTGAAGGAGGGTGCAATGTTGCTGTGTAGGAAGGAGCCGGATGGAAGTGAGGAGAAATCCCCGTCACCTATGGGAATAAGCAGTAAGGCAGGTGGGTGCTTGTCCCCAGTTTTTGGTCTAATTTTTAGCTCTAACAACTTGCAAAGAAATTTACCATTGGTTTCTCGACTTCAGTTTTCCTACCTGTAGAATGGGGATAAAATCATATCCCCCCCTTTCTATATCACATACATACCATGTGAACAGGCCAGTGTTGCCTGGAAGAGCTTTAAGATTCTCAAAATGCAGGGTTGGGAAGGACATGGCTCTCTCCCTGTGTGCTGCAGCAAGGTGTGGCATGCAGGCTGGCTCTTAGCAGAGCTTCTCACTGTGAGTCAAGAGCACCTTCTGTTGGCAACTAAGTCTCATGAACCTTAAAATATAGGTACAGTTCAGTGTAGAAACAAACTTAAAGGTGACAGAGCACAAAGAATAAGTCTATAAGGATGAACCTTTACCCTTGGAATGTTACACTGGCACAACACACATAGAAGTGGAGACAAGAGCTCAGAGCTCTGAGACTCAGGACCTGGAGAGGAGCCTGTCACACTGAAGTAAGAAGTATACTTTGAAACAGGACATTTTGATGTGAGTTCCATACCAGACAGTAACTCGCCGTGAGACTGGGGCAGGTCCTGATGCCAGCCTGACCACATGTAACTTCCTAGCCGCCATTACTCACTTTTTTTAAAACCTATGTATATATTTCTTGCCAGTCAAAGCTACTGAAATCCCCATGTGATTAAAAGGTCAGTGATTCTAAAAATCTAGGAATCATCCACAGTACTTTTCTCCCAGATCCCCTTGGCAGTGTGGGAGGTAGGGATCTGCATTTTCTGAGATGCATACCGAGTGAACTGGATGCAGTCAGGATGCCTTCATATATAATTGATAAACATAGCTGGCACCCAAAACAGTGCCTGACACAAAGCAGGCACTCAATAATATTTAGTGAATTAAGGCATAAATGATGACCTCACTGATTCATGTCAAGAAAGACTGTTCTTGGAGTAGGAAGTATAAAAGTATAATCATGGAGATTATTTTCTATCTAAAAGTTGTAAAGTGCTGAGTTCCCATTAGGGTGCAAGGGAAGGTGAGAACTGCTATGGCTCCATCTCTTAGAGTTCTACAAGGAGAACTATGTGAACCAGACCCCTCTGGCTTGAGGAGTATCCATGCCTGCTTACTTTTTGACAGGCCTGCTCTGCTATCCAGGTCTCTTTTCTGGCTTCTGAGTCAGACTTAAATCATAGCTCTGGTGTTGACATCTGCTCCACCCAGCTCTCTGCAACCCCAGCCATCAGTGAGCATACTCTCCCCTTTGGCTCTGAAATTCCCTTCCAGTCCACTGCCTTTCCATTGCTACTCATTGCGTTTGACCTCAAGCTACCTAATGGCTGGTGAACTCACAGGTTCTCTGAAGATGGTCGTAGTAAAATACCAGACCAGATGCCCAGTTCAATTTGAATTTCAGATAAACCACACAAAGCTTTTGTATTATAAATATGTCCCAAACATCGCATGGGACATATTGATACTAAAACATTATCTTTGGTTTATCAGAAAATCAAATTAAACTCAGCATCCTGTCTTTTATTTACTAAATGTGGCAACTTTATCTCTGAATGAATTTGCTTGGACCGTTGGATCTTGTTCATCTCTAATTTTTGATTGTTACCATCTAGTTTTCAGTTGACTTACTTCGTGTTGCCTGCTTATATCTTAGCCTACCCAATGTTTTCATCTTTCTGCTTTCACTGTCCTTCAATTTGCATCTTCCCAGTTAGTTCTTGTTGCCCATGTTGGTTTGAAACCACCACCTCTTTCTAACCAGTATCACTTCTATTGGAGACTGTTCCAGATCCTTGTATCCAATCTTAACACAGTCTATGAAGCACAGTAGGGAGTCCTGGAATAGATTTTTTCCTTGTGACTCCTACCTGGTTTGTAGTCCTGAAAAAAAAAAGAGTAGGAGGTTCGAAGGAGCAGCCCAGCTCCAAAAGAGAACTGAGCTGCAGAGCCTGGCATTTGGTACTATTTTGGACTAGCTGTGGTTCTCCTGAGCAGCATGGCAATGGAGCTGCCATTCCTTCATGTCTCTCAGGTCTTGGGAGTCAGAGAAGGAGAGTCTAGATATCAGCAGAAGATACTTTTCATTATCCTGAAGACATCCCTTTTCTTCTCATTCATCCCTAACCCTTGCTCTCATGTTTCCTCTATCTCATCAAAAACCCATTACCATCTTGTATCTTTTTTCATTCTTCATGTGTTACATGTGTGTGATTCTATGTACGACTTGCTGATTTTTTTACAGGCTTCCTTACTGCTGGAGACTACCCTGATGTGACTTGATAATAACACTAATAACTGATATTTGTTCAGTATCTCCTAAGACCAACCCTCATCAAGTATTATATTTTACAAATGGTCTCATTCCAGGCTTATATCACTCTTACTCTCATGGGAGAGAAAACCAAAGAGCAGATGTACATGTCAAATTACTCCTTCTAACTTCTGCAGTTTGGTGAAACCAACACTTGACTGCACCTTTAACTGATATCACAGCCCTGGCTTTCACATCATCCTGTTATCCCCTCCATTTGACTCACAGTAGGATCTGAGAAGCATAATGGGTATTGGTCAGGAACATGTATAATGCTCTCTTAAATTTGGGTTATAAAAGAATGAACTGCAGTCTGGGTTTGGAAAGTCAGGCTAAAGAGACCCAGTCTTCCAGCAGATCTCTTGTACCTCAATTTCTACTCCCATTATTCAATGGTCTTGGTCTTGCACCCTCCCCAGAATCCCTCCATCAAAGATTAACTGATGACTACTTCAACCACTGTCTTCGTTATTGTGGATTATTTTATCATGTGTAACTGAAATGTATCCCATCTCTCCCCACCCTTCAGAAAACCCCTTCAGAAAAGGTTTCCCCAGTCATAAGACTTGTAAGCTTCTGGAGTATTAGATCTAAATTTGGAGCAGTGGCCATGCTGAGACAGTTCACTTGAGTCTGAATGTTCCCGAAGGGATAGGATTCTGTTATAATTCTATCAAAGTCCAAAGAAAAATACTTCTCTCCCTTTCATAAGCTCTCCCTCTGGAAGAAATTGACCTCAGATATACCCTGAGAGGGAGCAGGATAATGCCAGGGGTGAGAGAGGGTTTCATTTCCCAAATTATCACCCAAACCCAAATCTGTCTGCATTGTCCCCTTCTCTGCTCAGAGGCCATCTTCCAAGAAGCAGTGTGATTTCTTGACTTTGCTTGAATCAAGGAAGAGTGGGGGACAGAAAGTCAAAGGGTATTTTATTTCTACCATTAAAAATTTCTCAGTGAAAATGCTGTTGTAGTCTTAAAATCTTTCTTAATTTCCGTAGAGTATCATTGTCTCCTGCTCTCCAGAGAGAGTGCAGTATACACCTTTTAAATTCCCTTTTGGACTTGACCTTTCTGGTTGGCTTCAGACTGAAACACCAAAGCCCTGGGTCTGTGAAACCCAGGATGCAGAAAACATTCAGGAAGCAACGGTGTCAGCACACTGACACACACATCCTCATGGGCTAGGTCCTGGGTTGTCTGTGGGCAACTCATCCTGAGTTCCAGTCTGCACTAGGAATTTCTAGTGGCTCATTGGGCATTGAGCCATTACTGAGAGGGTGGACAGACCCTTGTGATGAAGTCCTCCCTGGTAAGGCAGCAGAAGGTGAACTCTGGCCTTTGACGGATGCATGGGACTTTCCATCGCTTCTTCGTTGAGTTTGAGGTAGTCTCAACTTCTTTACTAAGGCACTTTGTTCTTTTATAGTTTGTTGAAGACACATTTCCTAGGCACTTCAAGAACTAGGCAAGAGTTTATCTTGATCCAACTAGGTAACTGGAAGAAAGAATGAATATGCTGGGTTAGAACAGGAAGGAAGTGTTACACCTAGAAGTCACTGGTCAGAGCGTGATACATGGTAAGTTGAGGAAGAAGAAACCCACGTTAGATGGGACCCTTGGGTCCTCCAATTTACTGCATTAACATCTAAATGTCACTACTCTGCCTGCCTTTGTGGCCTGTAAATTAAGAATATTTGGATGATCCAAGTAGTGCTTGGTGCCAGGTTCAGATGAGATAATTATGTAAAGAGCTTAGCAGAGGGCCTGGGGGGTAATAAGTGATGAAAAGGATGGTGAAGGTATTAGCTTTCTATCGCTCTGTTACAAAATACCACACAGATAGTAGCTCCAAGCAACACAAATGTATCACTCAGTTCGTGGGTCATCACCCTGGCAGGGCCCGGCTGGGCTCTCTCCCAGAGTCTCCCCAGGCTGAAATCAAGGTGTTGATTCTTTCTGGAGTCTCTCAAGAAGAATCAGCTTTCAAATGCATTTGGGTTGTTGGCGAAATTCAGTTCTCTGGGCTCAGAGAACTGATGTAGGCCCTTGCTTCCTTGCCGCCTTAGCTGGCGTCTCTCCACTTCAGGTCACTCAGCGCCCTCACGAGTGGGTGGTTCCGTTTTCAATTCGAGGAGGTGTGTCAGATCTCCCTCACACTCTGACTGCGTCTCCTACCACCAGCCAGAGAAAACTCCCTGCTGTGGAAGAGCTCACCCAGATCATCTCTGTATGTTAAGCTCAGTTGACGGGGCCTTCAGTTATCCGCAAAATCGCTTACCAGGAGGCCCACATCTGTGCTTTACTGAAATGTCAGTGGGCAGGAATCTTCAGAATGTGCAACCTGAGCTCAAGGGAAAGGTCCATGGGTGACTCAACCTTTTGACTAGTCTCTGGGTTTACAAAGAGCGGCTGAGGCTAAGTTTGGAGGCAAATGGTAGAAACCACTGCTCTGCCTCAGAAGGCAGAAGTCATGAGTTTGCTCCTTGGGACAGGAAAGAGTTGCAAAATGAGAAGTGGATGGAGAGGAGGCATGGGAGCTACACCAAGTGGTAGGGAAACTGAGGACTTTGAAGCATCAGGTTATTTCATATTATAGTTGAGCTTTTTTCCCTCTTTTAACCTGTTTGTCTTCTCAAGCCTCTCCAAAGTGCTGAATGGCTCTCTGGAAGATTTGGGGGAACTGAATTTCGGGGCTGGGCAGATGCGGTGCTGAAGAGAATACAGAGGAATTACCTGGATGTCGAGGCAGAGCAGATGGAGTGCAGAGCCGTGGGTGACCCTGGGATTTCGTGGTGTCCTCAGAGGGAAAATGGCCTCCACAAGTTTAAAGGGAAGCACAGTGGTCACAAAGAGATTTCAGTTACTCGCACAGCCTAGCTGAGCAGACAGCTATAGGTCCTCTCCCTAGAGTCGTTCTAGAGTGAGATAGCACACGTCTCCTCCTCCATTAGCAAGTTCATCCAGTTGTGCAGTCACTCAACAAACCTCTCTGTAGTACGTGTTATACAATCCAAAGCCTTGTTTTAGGCATTGGGAATTCAGCAGTGAATAAAACAGAGTTGCTGGACTCCTGGAGTTTTTGCAGAGTTGGAATACATGGCAATGGTCTGACGAACAGATGCAAAATAATATCATTTTAGTTAGTTATTAGTGATAGGAGAAAAAACCCAAAGCAGGAAAATGCTGATGCTGCAGGCTACTTTTGATGAGATGAACAGGGAAGGTCACTCTGAAGAACTGAAGGTCAAGAGCGATGGGGAAGTGGGCTGAGTGACCGTCGGTGAGTGGCCCAGCGAGCCCTGCTCTGCCCAGGGAGGAGTGAGAGGAAGGAAGTGACACGTTCTCACTAAACCTGCTTTGAAGTCACTTAGGTAAATGCTTCAAGGGCTATGAATTATGAATGAAAGTGTGTTCTCAACAGATGTATGGAAAACCCCGTAACTGGAAGGATTTCCAAGCATCCTCAGCCTTACCTAGGGGATCAAAGCAGGCTGTGTCTAAGCTGAGATGGGAATGAAGTTTTCTCCAGAGCTGTTTGGGGCCTTAGTTCACACTCTTGAGTAAACTCGCCAAGAGGAGATTGACCACGTGTTTATGGCGTCCTGACAAGAGAAGGTGCCGCAGGGTTAGTGGGTGGCCACATTGTCTTTATTTACAAAGGAAGGACTGACATGCCCCCAGCACCCACCCAGGCATATAGGACCCCACAGGTCCCCAGCACCCAAGCTGGACCTGGTGCCCAATAACTATTTTTTGGGTGCATGAACAGGAAATAATTAATAAAAATGTTATTTTTTAAGTGGAAGGGTTATTTCTGTGAGAACAGGAGTAACTGTCTATTGTTCTAAAAGATACACTAAAACGATGATAAACCTGGAAACTGAGGCTGTTCCACACAGGGGGGACTTTGTACTAATTATATTGTTACACAGAGGACACGGTGCCTTTTAAGAAGGTGAGCCTCCAGGCCTTGACCATTCCTGGCACTGGACGGAAGGCCCCTGCCAGTGGTGAGATGGCCAGTGTTGCTCCTGGGGACATTCGTGATCACTTTATAAGAGCCCCTCACCCTAAACGAGGGAGGTGGGCCCTGTGCATTCTGGAAAATGGGAAATTCCCCAAGAGAGCGAATGGCTAGAAGTTGAGTGAGTTGAGATAGTCGAATTAGACGAGGGGTGTCATGCAGCCACCTGACACCCGTAAAAGCCACGCTCTGCTCCATTCTTTCCCTGAATCTCTTGCCATCACCCTGCCAACGTGACTTCTGCTCTTGGCACCTCAGAGCACTGCCCACGGAAAGCAGAAAGTGGGAGTGAAGTTTTAGCGGCCGCTGGACTCGCTGGCCCTTGCGGGAAAGATCACGTTCCCTCTCACTCCTCCTACGGTGGCCGGTGAATGAAGACTCAATGAAATGAGTTTGGGAGCAGATGAATACCCTGGAGGCTCTGTGGTCCAATCCTTTCCCTTAGTCCATTTGCTTTTAACTCTCTCTTGAGCAACTGTTCGGTAAAGTTAATAGCTGCAAGCTCTTCGGGGGAAGGTTTGCTAAAATCATGTCCAAGAAAATAAATATAATGAATGAACAATCTCAGGAGAAAGCCTTGACATTTAAAAAAAATGTAAATTAGTCTCACAAGGATCTGCTATGAAATAGGCAAAGTGCATTAGTACAAATGAGATATTTTTACAGCGATTATAGGAGTCATCTCCTGGGGCCACACCTGAACTCTTAAAAGCTGAACCAAAACCCACTTGTGTACCCAGGAATCTAGCGTGACAGATTTGAATGTATTCCACTAATAACTCTCCTCACCCCAGGCCTGCATTTCAGTGCACGGTTCCCCTGTTGTTCAATGAGCTTTGATACAAGGATGCTGGAGCATGGCTTTGAACTCCTCTGAACCCAATTATAGCCAGCCATTTGGAAGTGCCATGGTGGGATGATGGTGGAACAGTGCTCTCTGAACTAGCACACAGAGAGTTCAAGAAGGAGTTGACTGCGGCGGGTCTGCCAGCCAATTCAGACATGGAACCGTGCCGCCGATGGCACTGCTATCTGCCAGCCTGAAACGAGGATGGAGAATATAAAAGGGAAATTCAATTAGCTCACCAAAAACGGATTGAGCGAAGCGAAGGGGCAGCCGGCAGCAGCTTTGCTTCTTTGATGTGCCTGAGAAGCGTCTTGCTCCTGCACGTTTTCCTGGCGCCGCTGGGGGTGTTGGAGGAGAAGGCTCTCCCCCGGGGGGAGGCATTCCCCTCCCTACCCCACCGCAGTTCCTAGCTCTTCAATCAGAACGGAAGTCGGTTGGTTTTCCAGGTGAGAATCCCAGGCTTTTTCTCTCCAGACCAGCTTGGGACCAATTAAGATGACCCCAACAGAAAAAAGGGGCGCGGCAGGCAGGCGATTGCTCCCCTGCGGTCCCGTGGGGCTGGAGGTTGACACACTTTTCTTTCAGACAAAGGGCATGGCCCCAGAGAGTAGAGTGCCCGGGATAAATAAAAAAAAAAAAATTAAAAAGAGGGCATTTGTGACCAAGCTCTAAGAAAGGAGCGGCGTTTTATTTATATCATAAATCTGTTTTGTTTTATGGTCTGACCGTAAAACCTTAAAGTGACATTTTAAATCTGGACTCCCCAACATGCTCTGCTTTAGTTGATTGAAGCGGACCTCACCTGCCAAGCCCTGAAGCCGTGTGGTCATGCACACTTGTCCGCTTTAAAGTTTGGAGAGGTCACGGGGTGAGGCGCTGGCATGGTTAATTTCTCAGAAATGCTGGAGAGAAAAATCACCACACCTTTAAAATGCAATGTCCCTTTGTGTTAGGCTCTTGGACTCTTGAGACAATACACAGGCAGGTTTTTTCTTAAGCAACCAAACTACTTCATGGAAGGTGGCTTTTCGGTCTTTCGATGGAGCCAGTACACAGACTGGTCTCTCTGAACTACACCCTCCCTCGCTGGTCAGACAGCCCAGCTACTCCTTGAACACTGCAGTTGCCATGGAGAAGCTGGCAGTGGGGCTGCCCCAGCCAGCCTGTGGCTTCCACTGGGGGTCCCCAAGGGGCATGTGAATAGGACAAGCCCAATGTGCCCTGCCATCTGGGGCCTCCTGGCTCCTTAGTCCCCCTTCGGCCCCTGCTCCAAACCCCACTGACTAGCACTGACACCGCCCCAGGCCCCCCAGCTTTGTGCCAGCCCAAAAGAAAAGTCTTCAACTTGTGTACTTTTGGAGGAAATAGCTGACACCCCGTCCTGGAACCACCAACACCTTAGTAATCTTGGGGACCCATCCTTTCTCACACCCCTCTCTTTGGCTTTCTACGTCCTTCTGGGCTTTCCTCCACAGTCCACAGATGCTGAGTCCCAGATTCCCAGTCAGAGTAGAGGATTGCCTTAGGGTGTTTTCAATCTCTGTTTATAGCCCTACAATAAAAATCTGTTAACTAGCTCCTCACTTCAGAGAGCTCAGGCTCAGAACACAAAGAAGTTGTGGTGTGGGAATGGGGTAAACACTGCGTTTACTTCTGCACACATTAGGAGAGAACAAAGCGATATATGAATACAATCTTCTGCCACACTGACATCAGCGGTTCTCAGTTTTGTGGATCAAAACGTCTTTGGCTTTTCCTTCCCACTCCCCCCAACACACGAGAAACAGCCTCAGTCATCCCTTTCCTTTCCCAGTCGCTTCCACACGTTAGCCGCAAGTAGATGAAACCTCCCTTTCATCCAGCCTGCTCCCAGCTCTCTTTTCCCCTCTGCGTTCCTGCCAAAGCCTCCTAATTGGACTCCTGCCTGCGGTCCTTCTCCGTGTTCCTGTATCGTGAAATCACGGTATTAGCGCCGATGTGCCAGGCAGCGGGGCTGAGCACTTTGCATAAATGATCTCAGTGGATCTGCACAGGTGCCTGAGGGTGAGGTGTGCCACTGTGCAGACAATCTATTGATTTTCCTTGAATTTTCTTGAATGTGCAGTGGTGGTAGTTTACCTACTGCAACAAGTCCAAAAATATCTTTAACACTCCTTTGTGGGACTGACAGCAATTGACCTTCTCGATTTTTCTACCCGTTTCCATCCCTTTGACAGAGCCACTGGTATGAGAGACTTCTCTGTCTTCTCCACCATTCTGCTTTGTTGCTTGTGCTTTAAGAAAACCTCTCTTTCCTGCCTTCTGCCAGTCCTTTCTCTAGAATGATCCTTTCACCTTCCCTTCCATCCTCACCTTGTCAATTCTGCCCACCCATCAGTAGACACTGCTACTTGCTCACCCAAAATGGATGTTCTCTTCCTTTTTGCCAAAAGAGCCCCCCTGTTTGCAGTAGACATGTGCCTGTTCAAAGTATTGCCATCCTTGGAATCTCAGGCCTTCTGGGTTGGTCATGCCATCCATTTCAGACCCACAGAGCAGGAGCAATGCTCACGAGGGCATCTGTGAAAGTTCCGTTCTAATAGAATGAGCACAGCTCCTTCCTCCTGGTGCTCTTTTTCCTGCCTGGTGTGTGGCTCTTTACCTGGAGGGGAGCCATCATCTTGCCACCAGAAGGCCAAGAGGCACAGGTTATGAACAGAGGGGGTAGGAAGCAAAAGGAGTCTGGTTTCTTGGTGAGTTCCTTGGGCAGCTGCTCTTGTTCTGCGTAGCATATCTCTAGGACTTATCTTTTCATGGAAAAATAATGGAATTTCCTGTGAAGTTCAATCATCTAAATCAGGTTTCTACAGTCAGATGAACATAATTCTGATAGATCTCATCTTTCAAGGCAAAATTCAAGTGGTAGATAATTTGTGAGGACAACACCCCAGCCTAAGTCACAATCTCCTCTAACATGGAATAGAGAAGTAATCTCTTAATCGCACCTGTTTCAACTCTTCCCTTTAACATTTTGACTATATGTTATCTACCCTGTAGACCAATTTCAAATATATATAAGACCTGGACCTTCTCCAGTCAGCAATCCAATCTCCAATAACATCCCATAATCATACTTAAAATGAAACCCAGCATCATTTCTATGTGTGTTCCTGCTTTCTATAAACTGAGTCTTGCTTTTGATATCCTTTCCACTCTCCCCACCTCATCTTCCTTGGCTTTTTACAAGTCCATAATAACATACATGTATTCAAAACCAGCTTTCTTATACTTGCCTCCTCTTTCCAAATATTGTAATCACCACTACATCTATTCCTTTAGGTCTCTACTTAAATATCAGTTCTTAGATAGACTTCCTTGATTATCTATACTAGATAAAACACCTCATTGAGCAACGTCCCTCTGCTTTTACTATATTATTTTTATAACACTTATCACTACTTCTATGAATAATATATCATTATATTACATTAATTTTTATTCATTTATATTTATTAGCTGCCTTCTTGATTCAAATAGAAGCTTCATGAATCAGGGATTTTTATCTGCTTTCTCTGCCACAGAATGTCCAGACTTAGAATGGCATCTAACACCTAGTGAGTGGCCAATAAATAATTATGGAACGAAGGATTAGAAGGAAGGAAGCTAAGAAGGAGGGAAAGAGGAAAGAAAAGAAGGTAGGTCACACATTTTGAAGAGAAACTTGAAATAGTCACAGTGCTCCTTTAGTCAGAGAAAATGAAGGTCTGATTTAGGAGCTGCAATTCCTCTGAGGACGTTTTCCCAAGAACAAGTGACAATTACTTGAGATAACATCTCCCTGGATTCTTCCTTACATCAGAAGATGGTAAATCGCTAATGCTATGAACGACACCTTGCTCTTCAGTTGCTGGAGGGAGTGGTGTTAACGTTGCCACAGCAACAGCACATCATATGTAAAATCTCCAACTTGCTGCAGAGGTGGGAGCCATTTGAAAAGTTTTCTTGGGGATTCAGAAAATATGCAGTTTTCTAATTTGGCTGAACTGATTGCTTATGCCTATTCACATCGCACTACATATAATAATGAAACTGCTTTTGAACTGTGTCTTTTTTGGGGGGGTGGCAAAAGACCTTGCTGCCATTTATATAGAAATTGCTGTCAGAAGTTCTAATGCCACTGAGGAAGATTGGGAAGACAAAGTTTGTAACCCACTAAGTAGAAAATGACTTTGGGTCTATGGGTGTGACTTCCAGGGGTTTGTACACATGGGGCATCTCTCTGTTCTCGCAGCCACGCCCCTGCCTTCTTTGTGGTCTTGAGATTTTCTATTTTCTCCGCTCAGCTACAACCAGATATTGTCACAGCTTATTTCTCTGTTCCTTTATGTTTGTCTACACTCACATAATTCTTCCTCAGGAGGACTCCCTGACCATCCACCCTAAAATGTTCAAGAAAAGCAACTCTTGCCTTCTCACCCTTCTTCACTTGCTATCTGCGCTCCTCTTTGTTTATCTATATAGCGCTGTTTCCTACCTGTCACTCCTCCCACATACTTACTTGCTGTCTCCCTCATGAGAGTATAACCTCCGTGAGGACAGAAACAGCCTTGTCTGCTTTGTTGCCTGTGTCTGAGTAACATTTCATTGTATAGAATCGTACATTGTACCTAGAGCCATTTACTTATTCATTCGTTCATTCAGTGATGGGTGGACATTTAGGTTTTATCCAGTTTGAGTTTTTACTATAAAATTGCTAAGATAGGGGCCTCCCTGGTGTCACAGCAGGTTGAGCGCCACATTGTGAAGCATACGCAGCACAGCGCAAGTTCTATGCCATGGCAGGGAGGGGACCCACGCGGCGCAGTAGACCTCTCCTGCCTCCCCGCTGCTCCCCTCGGCTGTGTGTTTCAGTCCATCTGCCTGTTCTACTCCCCGCTCTGTCTCTGGTGAATCCTCTCACCTCCGTGACTCTGGCCTGCACCCCAGCTCTTGGTTGCATAAATGAATAACTCTTTTAAAAACTTTGCTAAAATAGATACAGGTCTTTGTGTAGAAGTATGTTTTTTATTTCTCTTGGGTAAGCTCTCAAGAATAGAATTGCTTTGTCATATGGAAGGGTATCTAAATTTATAAGAAACTGTCTTTTTCAAAGCCATTCTACCATTTTGGATCTCTACCAATGGTGTGTAGGAGCTGTCACTGCTCCATGAACTTGCTAACTGTTGGAATGTCAGTCTTTTATTTTACCCACTGTATTGTGCATAAAGCAGGACTTCTTCATGATTCTGATCTACATTTCCTCGAGGCAAAGATGTTGAGACTCACTTCACAAGTTTCTCCAGTATTTGTCTAAATTCTTTGATGAAATGGATGCTCCTGCTTTGCCCATTTTTATTGATTTGCTTTCTTATCCTCAATGTTTCCCATGACTCAGTGTAAGAACAATTACATAAAAAAACATTCCTGCATGTTTGTTATCATTGTTGTTGAAATGACACTCCTTACATTCTCCAAACATAGTTTTTTTTTTTGAATATAGAAATTTTGCCTCTTACGCATAATTAGCATGCGCTTCATCGTGAAATGGGAGTTGTATTCTCATCATATTTTCAATTTTGCATAGGACGCAGGGATTTTAGTGCTGAATTTGGTGGTTAATGATGGGATGGTATCATTTTAGGTTTCGATCTATGTATTCACTCTCCTATTTGTTTTTCTATTTTTCTCTTAAGTGTTTATGGTTTCACTATGTGCCATTGTCTAATTATGCAGCTGTAAGTTTCCTTTGAAAGTAAATGGCATCTCTCTCAGTTTCTTCCTAGCTATATGTGAATAATGTTACTTGTAACCCAACACAGGAGAATGTTCGACCTTTCACTGGTGTCTTGACTTTGCTAAAATATTTTTGGTTTCCTTGGATGGATACTCCAGAATGACCTTTCTGCAAACATGGGCACTAATGTAATTATTTTCCCTGTGTTTCTCTTAAATGCTTACAATTATTTATATTCAGGGCAGCATTTCACAATATGGTTTATACGTTTAGGCTGTTTAATGAAAAGTATGGCATTATTTTTTAAAATGAAGTCCATAAATTTGTTTTTATAAATTTATCTCTCTCTAAACAGAGAAGGCTTTAATGTCAGTAACCATGTCTTAACATCTTTATAGTCCTCATAATTCTATGCTTAGCAAAATATCTAATAAAATAATTCTTAGGCTTAGCAAAGCATCCAACACATGTGAAATAAGCGTCAGATAAAGGAGCAGCAGTGACCATGAACTTTTGCATATCACTCAGTTATTGGTGCAGACACGTCTTCTACTCTGGTACACACATGTGAACCGCCGTCAGGGAGCCGAAGAGGACTGTAGAGCTGGAAGGTACGACCATACTGTTCTCCAAATGCAGTGTTACTTCTAGCACCCACACGTCCACTTAGTGATCAAACAAATGAAATGAATAAGAGAAAGGAGATGAAGAGGAACTGAAGCTGCTCAGTGGGAGAGCAGAGCGGGAGAGGAGGAGAAGGTGAGGGCGAGGAAGGAGGCCCTGAGGTCTGAGGCGGCAGTGCGCACCCTCAAGCTGAATCACAAGGGTTAATTTGCCATAATAAAATCAGCATGAACACCGCCAAAGAGGCCTGAGCAGAACCTCAAGTAAGTAATTAATTCTGGCTGCTTTCCACTCTCTCGCTTTCATCATTCTTAATGTTATCTAATTGTAAAATTATTCTTCAAACCTTGATGGCATAAGGGAAGAAAATGCCAGAGCCAGCCTGTCTTTCTTGAGGGCACGGGTGTCTCCTGCATATTGGTGGAAGTGCCTAAGAAGCCACTAATTAAGGGAGTGTGAACACTTGAAAACTTTTGATCAACTTTCATAAAATAGCCTGAAGAGTTCTAGAAAAGCTCTTCCCACATGTGCTGAGCTACCATCTGATGGGAAGCAAGGAGGGGAGGCCTCCCCAACTTCTCTGAGCTTCAGACTCTCACAGTGACCTTGAGGGAACCCGTGACGGGGATATGTGTATGTGTGTGTGTGTGTATGTAAAACAAGTGTGCAAGGAAGAGAGAGAAGACTCTGGCCTCTGGCAGTCACTGCTATTGGGGTGATAGGGAAAATCACCAAAACCACGATGTGGCAAGGCCTCAGTGCCAAGGGCTTTAAATTCACGTCAGTGCACCCAGATATATGAAGTCTTCATCGCTGAAGGGCTCTCTTTCATGTCTTGTATCTCTTCCTTCAGACATGAAGGTTCTCCCGCAGACAAAGTCATTTCTCTGACCGTGACCGTGGCAGGAGAGACCAAGCTGTCTTTTCCACCGTGATTACCTGCCTCTACTGAAGGTCTCGGGGTCTCTAGGTAGCCTTGGCAACATAAGTGCAAGGCACTATTAAAATAATGACTATTTTCTTCAGTCTAGTTAAAAAATAGAGGAGACAGCCTTGGATGGCATCCTAGTCAGGGGGAAATAGCTCATGTGTCTCTGGGGTGAGATAAAAAAAGGAGGGCTTGACCTCTTAGGGGCCATTTAAGCCCTTGGGGTCCTCCCCTGTCTCTTTGTCTCCTACAAGAGCAGTGGTAGTATTAATTCTGTGGCTGGCTAAATTCTAACTGGGGTAATTATACTGTCACCCTCCAGTCCCCTAGAGATTCAGTTAGAAAAGTTACTCTTTGATCATGCTCTTAAATCCTACTGCGCCGGGCTTTGTAACATGGCAGGTGAAGAATGGCCATTGGAATCCGCGCCTTCCTCCGCTGGGTGAGTGATGCTAATTCTATGCATGTATTCTGCTGAGTGCTTGGGGATCCTTCAGGGGAAAGCTGCTGCAGTAAGCATGAGCTATTATTAGTTGAGTCTCAAAACAAGAGATTGTTGTCCTAGGCTATATTCTTTGGATAAATTTAGTTAATGCTCCAAACAAACTTATTGAAAGGATGGGGAAGATTGCTAGAAGTTTAGGATTATATAAAAACTGGGGTAATTATATATTATGATATATCCATATATATAAACACAGGTGTGTATTATGTGTACATAGAATACATCTGTGTATTATGTATGAATATGTTATTTTGTGAGTTAAAAATAAGTTCTTGACTGAGGCAACAATTTCCATGATAAAAGTCCAGGTGACCTACTGGGGTTATAGTTACTTTGGATTAACATTCTCCTTGCTGACAGGCCAGTGAGAGGTGGGTACTGGGGTGGGTACTGGAGCTGGATCTTTCCAGGTGATTTTGATTGAGGATTAAAGCTGATGAAAGATGATGCTTTAAAAAGGTGATGAAGGACTCATGGAGACAGCAATTATAGACAGTTCAAGGAAACTTTCCATATGCTAAATGAAAGTCTTCAAAGGAATGGCTCAACTATGGAGAGTTTGCAGGCTGAGTGCCTTGGTGAGCACAGGGTTTGAACACAATGTAGAGCTGAAATTTTATAGCAACAGACATACCCACTATAACATTTCAGTGGCAATTCTAAGCATGCTGTGAATGTCTGCATGCTTCGGCCTCTTCCATTGGGTATCCTTCCTTCCTGGATGCTAATTTTGGTAGCTACATTTCAAAACCTAAGTAGCAGTTTTCATAATGCCACATGAAAAGCAACATAATTTATATTAATAAGGGATTTGTTTCATACATCAGAATATATGGTAAGAAATGATAAAGTACAATCACATTTATGATCTCAAAAAGATGGTAAAAAATCCAGTTGCCAGACCCTAGATGGACATAATTACGTACTTGTGAAGGTGTGCATTTCCCAGCATGAACGGGGCTGAAATGAGTGAAAATCTATATCAAATTTCAACTAGTGATCACCTCCTTGTAGTTCGGTCATTTTTATTTTTTTTTAAAGTTTTGCTGAACATGGTGAGTTACATTTGATAAAGATCAGGAAACAGCATTAAAAGGGTGTGGTTCCTCCTTGCTTTTGCCTGAAATGTGATGCTAGGTTGTAAGCGATGCTCTCCCTGCTTCCTCCCACCCCCTTGCACTGTGGGAAGGTATCTTTTTCACATCTGTAAAGGGCTGCATATGACGGCACCCCAGTCAGGAAGTCCCCAAGGGTGGGGGTCACCGCACTGCTGCTGATATCTTATTGGCTAGGTATCTTACTGTGACCAACTAAATGCAGTCCTCATGGTTCAGCTGGGACTTGCAAGTGCTGGCACATTAGGGCTTGTTCTCTAGAAATCTTCCTCCTGGAATCGAGCCACCAGGAAGGGAAGAAGATGGTCTTGAACCGACTGTGAGGCGAAGAGCAGTCACGTGGAGGGGAATGAAGTCCTGCAGCCCATGGTCACCCCCGAGCCCCCAGAAGAGAGCCAGGTGCCTTGCAGTTCCAGCCTAGTGAGTCCCCGGCATGTGGGGCAGCAGTACAGATGCCAGCGGACCCCATGGAGAACCACCGCACCAATCACTACCAACTATAAATACTGCTGCCTTTAGGCACTGAACTTTGAAGTGCTTCATTATGTAGTAATAAAAAACAAAATTACCACATATAAGCCGAAAACTCTTTGTTGTTGCTATTTTTCTCTGAGGGGAGGTTTCCCATCCACATCGTGTCAGTTTTCCTGATCAGAACACCCCCGACATTGCAGTCTCACCCCCTCTTCCCTCCCCAGTAACATTTGTCCACCAAGGACAAACCTTTCTGGCCGCTGTACCATCTGCCCCTCACACCCTCACAGGATCCACTATGTACCCTCGAAAACTTTACTCCAGCACCCCCTTTGAGACTTCATCCAGGCAGCTGGTCACCGAACCCGCTTTGTCCCCATGGCACTCAGGACATACATCTTTTTTCTTGCACTTGACATGTTTGTTTGGTTATATATTTATTGTTCTGTTTCTCCGGTTGAACTTAGAGTTTAAATGACCTGGTCTTCATGGACTCTCTGGCCTTAGTTTCACTCTCACTGTAGTGGCAGGAAGGGCAGCACAGGAGCAAGGTTCGGGATGGTGCTGGGCAGATGGGTCAAGGAAGGAGAGTCTTGGAGCCCGGTGGCTTTTATGCTTTTTATTATCAGAGGTGGCCAGGTACATGGCAGGCAGGGGTGCCGGGGGGCCTGGAGGCTGGCAACCCCCCAGCCCCCTGGCGCATCTCACCGTCTCAGCTGCTTCTTCTCTCTCTCTGCTGCTGCTGCTCGCATTGGCCAGTACTGTCAGTAGGTCCTGGCGTCCTCATGACGCCGCCCATTTATGCCCGTGTCCCAACGCAGGTGTGCCCACTTGTGCATGCGTACCCTGGAATGCTCGCGCACCACAGGTATCCATCATTACAGTGGTGGGAGGGTGGAAAGACCTGATTGCTCTAACCCTACACTCACCCACCAGATGCTGCCACCATATTGAATTCTCTTCACTCTGCTGAGTCACTCTTCCACCCTCATCCACTCCCCTTTGTCCACACTCAGCCATCACATCCTTCCTTAGCTCTCACCTCCTCAGAATGGCCTTTCCCAAACCTGCAAGACTGGTAAATGCTCCTTTGAAACTCACTCACAGCAACCTCTCTTATCCCAAGCTAGTAAGAGAACATAAGTAGCTGTTCTTCATAAATACCAGCCACACATCCCGGATTTTTAAGAATAGTTATGTTTTCAAATATTGCAAGCCAGGATCTCTGCAGGTAAAATTGTACTTGCCAAATTTTGGTTCAGAGAAATAAGATCCATTTACCTATAAAAGTAAACTCTAGTGGGCATATTGCCTTTCTTTATTTAGACTATTCACTTAATGTAGCCTAAACTTGCATTAACTTTTATTAGGAGCCATCTCATATGGTTAGTTTATAATGAAATTGTGGTCAAATAAAATCCGCAGGTCTCTTTCAGATGAACAATTGTCAAAATGTATAAACAAACTGGCTGAATTAATCACTGGGAACAGCTAATAGGGAAACCCTATTGCTTAAAATGCAATTCTTTCCGGGCCAAATGTTCGCCCATCTTAACAGTAATTGCACAATGCATTTGCAGCTAAGGCCTCATTAAAACTTCATGCTCACCTGTGCTCCAGCAGCACTGAGGCTGCATATGGGTTAGGGCCCCTGCCAGGTGATTGCCTCCTGGGCTGGCCCAATTGTGAATTTCAGTTAGAGTCACAAAAGTCTGCGCCTTTGTGCCATGATTTATTATAGGAGCTTGTGTCCCAGGGGAGTTTTAGCAATTCAGAAACAGCAGGAAGAGGCTGGGAGGCAGGTGAGCAGAGAATTGAGGACTGTTAGAGCTATTGTGACACCTTGTTAATTATTAACTCTGGCAGCAGGCTGTCAAGTTCACCGGAAGGGGAGGGTGGACCTAATTAAGTATCCAAACAGCACTTCTAAGGAACAGGTAGCGTCCAGAAACAGGCAGTTTCCATAGGGTGGGGCACATAAAGGTGGCAAGTTACCTGAGTCCTGGGGAGCCTGGATGTATTCCAGAAACACCTGCTAAGTCCTACCTGCCATACGCCTTGCTGGTTGACAGGTGGCAGGTGGATCAAGCTCCATCAGAAGAGCCACTGTTGGGTTGGTGGTTAATTTTTAACATGCGGTGAGATGAATGGTACATAAACAGGAGGAGGAGATAATAGTTCAGATTCCATTAGGACAGTGACCTAAATGACCTTTTGTTTGGTATGGAGTAGGGTACCGCGTTGTTAGCCTCAAATATAAAGTGAGTCTTGTCTGCAGAATGACTTTTGGGGAAATTGTACATAAAAGACAGGGAGTGTGAAGCGATCAAGGGGATAAAAATACAGAGGTGGGTGACTGAGAAAAATGAACCCTGGCAGCGGCCAGGAAGAAAAGCGTCCCGTAGGGGTGCTGGGACAGAAACGGGGACCTGCCCGGGCAGGTACATTTCTGCACTTTTTGTAAAAAAAAAAAAAAAAGGAGGTGATAACTTGATAACTACTGCACAGAGTTGTCATGATGATGAAATGAAATCACAGGAATGAATTTCTCGGACCACCTTTTCTCTGCATAGCAGGCGCTGGATAAACAGGAACCACTCCTTCCCCTACCGGGAAGCAGATAGGAACCAGCGAACAAGAGGGTGCGCAGAGTAAGAGCGAATTCTAGATATCTGGAGAAGATTCAGAAGCAATCGGGGACCTGATGCCACTGCTAATGCGAGGGCCACGCATCCAGCTGCCTTCCCTGGGGTGCTTAGGGTGCCCTTGGCGCTTCCTGGGGACACAGATTTGCGAGGCGCTCCCTGCTGGTACTCGTGTGTAGGACAGTGTTGCCTTGGGCTGTCCCACCTGGTTACTCAGTGTCTAGATTTCTTTCTGTTCGTGTAAGTGAAACATGCCCTTTACTGAAAACCCAGGAAATGCATGGAAGGCTGTGACAATACAATGCAACTACTCACAAACACTCCCTTTTGTAACTTCCACATGTTTTATTTCCTGCCAGATTTTTAATTTCTCTATTGACAAGTACTTTGGCTATTTGTGAGTTATATCTTCTGTTCTCCTCCTCGCATCTTAAATTTAACCAAAATGATCAGTCTTTAGTCATTATTATTAAGAATGAAAGAGAATCTTTAATGACACTTTGTGTAAGTGATAAATTTTATGTTTCTCCTCTTCTTTCTCTGCTCTCTCTCCTCTCTTGTTACTCATCTTCTGGTATAATCTGACATATTAGTCACTGAAAGTTTTTCACATTATGTTCTTCTTTTAAAAATTTATTCCTTTGATATTTACATATTATAAAATGAAGTTAAACTCTTTCAAAAAGAGATATAAACAAAAGCTCTCTCACGGTGGTGGTGGTGAGTTTAGAACCCACAAGGAGAGATTATGGAATTTACAAAAAAAAAGAGGTTCGATGAGAAGTCTTCAGCCATGGGCTAAGTACTTGAAGCCCTGCAGGTCTCTGGTGGGTGCAGTGCTATTCAAAAATGGGCCATTGGAGAGAACTCTGGAGGCTTCTATTTGCATCACGGTGTTAGTAGTTCCTGCTCACTGGCTTCCCCACTGCCACTGCTGAGTAGATGTTGCCCACTGGGTCTCAGCTGTAAATATTCTTAAAATTAGAGAGCTTCCAGCTCACAATTCTCACTTACTTCAGGCATTACACTGCCTCTCCAACAGCATCTTGAAAAGGAGGAAAGACTGTGTTCATTGCATATGAGCACTGAGACCTACAAGTTATTTTTCTTGGGCCACCCAGCTACTAAGTGGTGGAACCCCAGTTCCAACTCTGAGTCACCCAAGTGGGCAGCAACTGCTGACTTACCTGAAAGAGCAGAGTGTAGGTCACTCTAGCCTGGGGTCAATGTCATGAGTGGTTTTCCTTTGTTGGAGGAGATGACCTTCACTTGAGGGCCATTCACTACAGGGGCCAAATCTTCTTGTTCTTCTTAAAAAAAAAGAGTCAATTAGTCTACATAATTGTCTGCAGAAGAGTTTATTTTCTTTTGTCACTAGTGTCATTTTTTTAACTATATTGAACACATTCATATACAAACTCACTGCGCTTTATTAAGTGCAGAAAAACAGTGCTTTAATAAATGTTTTAATTTCCCCTTATTTAAATTGCTAATGAGAAGAATAAATAACATGAATCATTTCTTTAATTTATAGAGTCAAGACCCACAATGGTACATTCACCTTGAAATTTGGTATGATGCCAAAGGGTTTAAAACATCATCTAAAAAATATCTAACTTTACCACCGCCATTTTTTTCTTTCCATTCTCTATGCAGACTATATAGTATTTTTAATATATGTAGCAGAGTTAATATGTACTCAATTAATGACAATGTACTTAATGTCTGTATAGTCTGTATAAAATATATATATGTATATTAGATATATAAGATCTAAGTATTTTCTAAAGGGTAAAGAAACTTCAGAAATCTACATTTTCTTAAAAAAGTATCACTTTATTAAAGAATTAGAATAAAAAGAAAAACTGACTGTTGAAAGTATAGACATAATGATATTCCAATTTTAAAGTGAGAAATTAAAATATACAAAAGATTTAGAGAAATAGTAACACCTTCTATGACTTTAAGTAGCAATTTGCCTTAATTTAGGATTATGATCTCAGGTCAGTCTTTCTATTAATTGATTTCCAGTTCTATTTCCATCTGTTCCTGTCATCGTGACTCTGTCTAAGAAACAGGAAGTGGGAATTTAGGTCTCCGTGCCTTTCCAGAATATTTTTTGATCTTTTGATATTATAGGTGATGAAAGTCATCTAGCATCACTGCTTTTTCAGTAGGAGGTAAAATTTAATGTATAATGGAAAGTGTTTACTGTAACAAGATTTTTTTGAGGTTTGGAAATGGTTGAAAATAGTTGCACTTTAAAGGAACTAAACTGTTATAAAATACTGTGCTTTCAGATAGTTTGAATCTGAAATAACATGCCTTTCGAATAAACCGAGGCTCTTATTTTACCATTACCTGCATACCTATAACTGGAACTTGATAATTTATATGGCTGCAAAAATAGCTATGTTTTCTTATGTTGCGTGTAATTAAACACGAGCACATCAGCTGGTTGCTACCTTATGTTTTAGGTTATTTTCAGAGATATGGTAAACTTGTTGAAATTCCTTTCCTAACTCAATTTCTCCTTTTGTTGTGCCTTCATGACACATCCCTCAATGAGCTATATGCTTTTTATAAATTGCTTCACATAAATCCCATCACTTTTCTGTAAAGCAGATATTATTCTTTCCATTTTGCAGATAAAAACACTGAGTTTCTGATCAACTAAGTAACAGACCTCAAAATGAAGCAATTACTAAATGACAAAGCTGACATCTGAATCTGGTTGAAGGCTCCGTAATCTGACTTCATTTCTCCTCTCTAGGTCATATTCCTTCTGTATCTGGGTTAACTTTATGAAACCTACCGCTTCAACAAGTTGCTAAGTACTCACTTGGCTTCTCTGGCCCACACTGAAGTTCTTATTCCTCAGTCTATTAGCTCCGAGAGGTGGTGTGAGGACTCCTCTGGCTCCAAGAACACGAGGAGCCCTGGGGAGAAATCAGAGGATATGCTAGCATGTACTTAATATAAGTACCCCATTTACATAGCTACTGATTACATTTACATTTCTTCACCTGACTATGGCAGTCCTACCCAATCAGAGGGCAAGCAGAGAAAACACCTAAGAAGAGAGGAACATATGAAAGAATTCATCCAATTTGTCTCTTAACATCACTAAATGCTCTTTTGTAATTTGCACAAAAGAGCATCCTCAATTCTGACATGACGTCTTACTTTGAATTCTGTGGGCACTATATATTTCTGCAAGGAGCAAAATGACGGAGCTCGCTGCTAATTAATGAAGTTGAGCCGCTAGAGACAGGATATACTTTTGCTATGACCCTTACAACAATGCCCCAGCTAGGTCCCCCTATGTAGGAGCCGGTTCTTTCTCATGGGGCCTCGGGGAGCGTGTTCTGGGGGTGTGAGCACAGATCAGGACAGGGACAGGGCTGGACCAGAACCACGCCCTAACCTCTCTGGGTGGGAAGGAATCTCAACAGCCTCAGTTTCCTGCCTGGAAGGGATGATGGTAATAAAGAACCCCTATGAGAGCAACAGACCCAGCACAGACGGAATAGGAAAATAATGCCAGTCACCCCCAGGGAGCAGAGTCCCTTCCTGCCAAGGTGCGCTGTGACAGCCGGTGGCTTTTATGTCCTTGATCTCCCAGTGCCCTCATTTTCTCATGATTGGGATCAGGCGCTTTAGTATTTATCTCCTTGTTAATTGAATGACTAGTTCTGGATAATGGATAATTCTCAATTTTCTATTTTTAGAAAGTGTATAAATATCTAAATTAGATTTAGACAAAATGAGCGGCAGTATTTGATGTGCCGAGAACATAATTAGGTTGCTCCGTTTACCTACACAGGCGCTAGCAGACCTTAACTCATTAATCTGTAAAGGACTTTGATGACCCTTTGAACCAGATGAAAATATGCCAGTCATGGCAAAGTTCTGCTCTATTCTCTGACAACTTCCAAAGGACAGAAAGTGATTAATGCCCTTGCTTGTGTAGCACCCTCTGCCACCTCTGATCCTGTCCCGCTGAAATCTTCAGAGGCTTCTCCCTGCCTCGGAGTCGAAAGGAGACCTAAGGGTGAACCCCCACAACTGGTGCCAGCACTCAGAGACTCAGAGGCCAAGACTCGGCAATCCTTGGCCAAGAGGTGCCATCTCCAGGGCCTCAGTTTCCTTGTCTGTGAAGCCAGGATAACAGCGTGAGACCTGAGAGAGGACTGAATGCTGGCGGGTGGGTGTGCGGGGCTGGTTTGTGTGGCAGTGAAGTGTAGCACTGACCCATGGATGGGGTGTTCTCCCCCACTCCCATGCTCACCCCACTTCAGGCCCACTCCTCTCCCCTTCCCTGTCCTGCTCTACTTACTCATCCAGGAGCTCTTCTGCCAAGGGGACTGCCACCCGCAACCTCCATGAACCACCCCCCACCGGTCCCTCAGTAGGAGCCTTTGCCCATGAGCCATGTGAGTTCCGCTCATTGGACACCCTCTCGCTGCCTCGCGTTGCACTGTCACGCCCACACCTGTGTTGCTCACATCATTACAGTCTTTGGGGTTCCCTCCTTCTGAAGCTGGTGCTTCAGAAAATGAAACTCTCCAGTGACGTCTACGATTCTGCTTTTGTCCCCTTCTCTGGAATCTTACTCCTTCACTCTGTTCCCTGTTTCTTTTCTTCTTTTCCCTACAGATTATGTTTATGGAAGTAAAGTAGGTTTATACCTCTGTATCTGCTCGGGTGATAGGTTCAAGCCTCTCCAGCTCTTGGGGCCCCCACCCTCGCCCCGTCTGGACGGGGTCACATCCTCAGCCTATGAACAAGCCAGGTGACGCCACACCTCACACGTCTCCTTGCCTTCCTTTCTCAGCAAGCGGACTGGGTGAACTGGAGCAGGACGTGCCTCAATTTCCTCCCCTGTCTCACTTCCCAATGCTGCCGTCACAGCCGAGTCCACAGGGTCCACAGAAAGGGTTCTTAGCTATTTGGCAGATAAATCTTCTATTATCTGTGCCTGTTTCTCGCCAATTCATTCTAAATCACTCTGCTTATTTCTTTTTCAAGTGTAGTTCTTACCATATTTTTTCCCTCCCTTGCAGAAAACTTTTGTCTACAAGGAACAGGAGTAGCTAATTCTCAAATAGAAACTCAACAAACGGTCAATGAACAAGTGTGAAATATTCAGCCATACAAGAAAGCAAACAAACAACTTAGTAGAGTGAGGACTCTTTTTTTCATCGTTCTCATTGATAATGTTACTGTCTTTTTTTAACTTCCAGAGACCTAATAAAATTGAGTTCAGGGCACACAAGCACATTTTATAAGCAGAAAACCCCTTAATTCAACAATCTCCACCATTTATATCTTAGTTATCTATAGTCATTTCTTAAGCTGCCATCCTTTATCATCCGAAAAGCTGGTAGTAGCACTGTGACAACAGAAGATCAGCACACAATGAAATGTCACCCGGTCACTAAAAGGACATTGTATACATATTTTTGGATGAAAACATTTTATAATATATACGCAAGTGAAAAAATGATGAAACTGTATCTAAAACAAATCCCTAGTCTCAAAAATATTTACTCAGGAAGTAGGTCCCTTCTCTGAGACAGGATACTCCAGTTGCTGAGAAAGCATATGAGCAGAAAGTTTGGAAGGATGAAGTATTAATGATGGTGAAGTTCTCTAGGTGGTAAATGATATTCAGGGTTTTCTACAATGGACCTGCATTGTTTGTGCAGTCACTTGACAGTTTCTGAAAAACCACTGTCTTTACCATAAGCATCGAGTCCTTGGATGTTCTCGTTTTTTTTTTTTTCCCTCTTCCAGCCCCATCTCCCAGAACTCTGTCCACTGCATGTCAACTATGTATTTTTTATTTGTTTGACAATTTCCTGAATTTTTAATATTATGTCTGGCTCATGGAATGTTCCCACCCCACCTCCTTTATTTTTTAAAAAGATTTATTTATTTATGCACACAAGAGCTGCAGTACAGGCCAGAGTCACGGGAGGTGAGAGGAGTCACCAGAGACAGAGTGGGGAGCAGAACAGGCAGATCTGCTGAAACACACTGCTGAGGGGAACAGCAGGGAGACAGGAGAGGTCTGCTGTGCCCTGTGGGTCCCCTCCCTGGCCAGGGATAGAATTCCCACTGCTGTGCCGAGGATGCTTCACAGTGCAGCGCTCAACCTGCTCTGCCACCAGGGAGGCTGTCCCTTTGGCAAGTCCTGCATGGCATCCTTAGAAGAGTGTGCCAGGAAATAATCTTCCTTTCCCTGAATGAGAAATTCACATATGTTTGCTTTGTTTCTCTCTAGCAGCCCACAGGCCCAGGCTGCACGATCACTGAGGGCATACTCCAGCCTACATCATTTTGGAGTTCCTCCCCTGCCAGTGCCTCCTGCAGTCTCCAGAGTTCGTCAAGTCCCCTCTGAGTGTGCGCTGAGCAACTTGACACATGCACGTCTCCCTCTCTGGGTTATGACCCTTTGAGGGCAGGATCCTGTTCTTTGCATCTCCTACATCAGTACCCAGACGGGACATCGTAGTGCTCCTGAGCGTGAGAAAGGCGTGAAAGCCTGGTAATGAGTCAGCATCCTGAGCCCCAAGCCTGCTGTCCGCACCCCTAGGCTGTGGAGCAGGCTCGAGACCGAGGCGCCCCTGGGCAGTGGGGAGTGCCTGCCCAAAGCGCCTGTCCCAAGCATGGCTGCCGCTTTACTAAACAAGAAGCTAATTCCAGGGTTGTTCTCGGCTGTGCCTCTGGTGGTTAATTGTCTTAAGAGGTGAAAGTCTCCTGGTACCCCCAAAAAGAGGACGGTTTGAACTTCTTCGTGAATCACAATGGCTCCTTCCATTGTTCTCACGAGGACCCGGGGAGCAGAGCTTATTTTATACCAGTGACACATTCATGGCCGGACTCTCTCTGTCTCTCTGTCTTGTCTGTCTCTCTCTCTCTGTCTCTCTTTCTCTTTCACCATCTATCATCAGTTTATCTTTCTACAATTAGAACAGAACAGGCAGTGGGGTGTGGCGGAATACACATTAGTACAGTTCTTTTTTTTTTTAAAGATTTATTTATTTATGCATACAAGCACTGGGGTACAGGCCAGAGGGGGGTGAGAGGATTCACCACAGAGAGCAGGGAGCAGAACAGGCAGATCAATGGAAGTACACTGCTGAGGGGAGCAGCGGGCAAGGCAGGAGAGGTCTGCTGCACCATGTGGGTCCCCCACCTGGCCGGCAGCAGGGATCAAACTTGTGCTGGGACCCACCTGGCCAGCAGCAGGGCTCAAACTTGTGCTGCAGTGGCCGCGGTTTGCTTCATAGTGCGTTGCTTAACCTACTGCGCCACCAGGGAGGCCCACATTAGTACAGTTCTTAAAGCTGAAAAGTTAAGTCGTACCTTCTCTCCCGGAGGGGAATCCTGGCTCGATTAGCAGCTTTGTGTGGTGGACATAGCATCAATTCAATAAACTAAACCTGAAACTAAAAAATATAAAGCATATGACAAAATGAAAACATTTTATTGTATTACAGGGCTTTTGAAATGAAACACCATTTTTTAAAAGTCTTTCCGTATATTGTGTATAAAATATTATATTTAGTACAGCACACCTCCAGGTGAAAGAGTAACTGATGTAATTAGATATAATTAGATATGATTCATTGCCATTTGATAGGAAAGCCTGCTAGTTTTCTTCCTGGACTGATGAAGGATTGTTTAGCATCTGGGTAAAGGGTAACGAAACATGCTTTCGCATGTCAAGTTTTTCTAAGAGTTTGGTTCCAGAAAATTGAAGGAGGTCCTCTGCGAGTTTTCAGTTCATCGTGGAAGTGTTTGATCACAGAACGCTCTGTGTCGCTTGGCATGTAACTGAGAGTCCATGGGTTTCAGTGACAGCGTGATATAGCAAAATCTCTGCGCTCATCTGCCTGTTTCTGTCGACACATTTTTTTTCAACACTTATATCTACAAACTTGAAAGTGAATTTAATGCTAGTAATATAAATTCTGGCAATAAAACATCTATACACTGTAACTTTCATTTTTGAATAATTATCAATAACATCAAAATGTGAGATAATGATGTTAGGGGATAAGTCAATGCATAGAATCTCTTAATACATAGATCCTGATGGTCAGGAGGAATAAAGAAGAAATAAATGAACTTTAATTTCACACCCCTTTTCGTGGCAAACATGAATGATAAAGTATAATGGAAAAAGCAGTAAATATAAGGAACAATGTAAAATGACTGACTTTTGAAGAGCTTATTGATATTATTTTTCTTTCAATCATGTTTTTTAATGAGGTAATTGGTTTGCAACACTGTTTATGACAGAAAGGTGTAAGTCCACACACTTCAAGTAAGTCCACCAATAATTCTCCACCACCATCCACTGGGCCCTCTCCCTGCATCGCCCCCCACCCCCCACACACCCCACTGCAGTCAGATTTCTAGGGTTGGTTTAGGTCCAGGTTTGTCTTTTCCTTTGTTCCTTTGCTTTGCTTCTTCAAAGTCCACACAGAGAGGGGAACCATCAATTACTTGTCTTTCCCCCTGACTCCTCCCCCACTACCATCCATGTTGTTGAAATTGACAACAGTGAAGAACAAATTGTTCTTCTATTTAAATTCAACTTGAAGTACTTCAAAGAGTGATATGACAATTTTATTTTGAAATGTCAATTGTTATAATTACCAGAATTTAAAATTTCCCAACACTTTGAATTTACCATTAAAGATCTCAGTTTCAACCTAAACAATAAGTGAAGGTGTAAATGCCCAAAATTCTTTGTGGGGGGACATGGGCAGAGTTAGCTGAAAATACCTGCCCAGGAAGACAAAGCGCCTTGCCTTTCACTGGTGCTCCATAAATCTTGGAGGTGGATTAAACCCAAAGCTATAATTAACAGAAGGTGTAAACCACTGATGTTATCTTTTCAAAATCCTGTACAGATGGAGTATAATTCTTGGCTAATTTCCTCCTGGTGAAGAATCCGGTCCACTGGTCTTGGTGAAGAGAACAAAACTGACGCCTGGTTTTCACATCCTGCACGGCTCAGATGCTTCTCTGGGTTTAATTTAAAAATATAAAAATGTATTTTCTGACTATAAATAGTGAGTTAGGCCAATTAATCATTACTGGAAGCTTACATTGACTTTAAAATGTTTTCAAACATAATAAGTGGAACAATAATAAATGAAGATTGTGCCAGAGTGTAAGGCTTATTCTGGATGTTGGCCACAGATTCTTGCTCAAGTGTGGCTCCCAGACCCACCTTCTCTTCAGTATTCAAGATCCAGTTTTGCTGTTTGTAGAGAGAGATACATGCCTTGTGTCTCGCAGGTGTTTAAGTCTTGGTAACACATTCTGCTGACTAGGATTTATTACTACCAGCTTTGTCAGGAATAAAGTACGAGTCTACATGAAAATTGCTAAATAAGGTTTACATGTGACTCAACTTTATCCAACCCAGGTCCTTCACTCTCCCCCTTGCCTACTGCATCACTCCCACACTTACATCTAGCAGCTCTTTAAAAACATGAGCTTCTCGCTTCTCTACCTCAATGATCTTCTTGACACCAGAAAGGCATGGAACTCACTCCTACATTATATTCAGGCCACTGTCCCAAAGTCTCCAAGAAAGATCCCTTGACTACTGTAGGGTCAGAGAGAGTTATTAGGTCTTTCCACCCTCCCACCATTGGTATAATGATGGACACCTGCAGTGCTGCACGCGTGCCTAGGAGGGCATGTGCTAGTGGGCCCACCTGGGTTTGGACACGAGCATATAAGGGTGGCATTGTGAGGATGCCAGTAAGAGAAACAAGAGCAGCAGCAGTGAGAGGAACAGGACGCCAGCAGTCGAACCATCCGACAGGGTGAGATGCGCCTGGGGCTGGGAGGGCTGCCAGCCTCCTGGACCCGCCACCGCCCCTGCCTGCCATGTACCTGGCCACCTCTGTAAATAATGCTGAAAAGACCACCAAGGGCTCCAAGACTCCTTCCTTGACCCCGTCTGCTAGAACCATCGAGAACTTGCTCTGTGCCCCTTGCTGGCACTACAGCTACCTAAAGTAACCCCCTCTCTGTGCTCTATTGTAGCACTGTCACTAGTAACCTGGTGGAACAAGAGCCTTCCATTGAGACTATGCCAGGCAAAGGGGGCATCTGATCACCCTGCCCACAGCGAGTGTCACTTTGTTTTCCATGCACGTTCCTTGAAGACAAAGGGTTTTGCTTTGTTGCTTAGAGCATTGCCTGTCACATGGTGAGTCTTTAATGTATGGTTGTTGAATGATAATAAAATTAGCATTATATACTGAGAATTGTTCGTGTCATTATTCCTTGACAATATAAATTTTAAAAAACTTTTAATACATATTGCCAAATTGCTTCCCAGAAAGATTTTTATCTTTTAGCAAGTCTGTGACTCATTTATAACGTCGATCAAATATTAAAATGCATTAGTATTGTTACTAATTTGATAGACAGTTCCAATGTGCATTTCTAGAATTGATAGGAACAATAAATGTACTTTCTACATTTATTGGCTTTCTATGATCTTTACTCATTTTTCTAATCAGTACTTGTTGCACACCTATTATAGACTCCCCTAAATAAGGGATAAAGGCAGTAATTGCAAGCTATAACTTCCACATCCCAAACAGTTATTTAGTGAGTGAAAAGAGTGCATTATTTAGAGAATAATAGTGTGAGAAAATGATTTCAATATTTAAATTTTTTTTTAAATAGGGTTAAAAGGGGGAGGGGGCGGGAAAAAAAATAGGGTTAAAAGTTCTACTTAAAATCCTAGATCAAAGAGGTTTGGTTACAGAGATCTACAGCTTTTTTAAAATGCATCCAATGTCTCCTATTTGATTCTGCTACATCTGTATGGTGGAATAAGAAAGAAGCAGAAATTTTAAAAGAACTACCTTCCACTTCCATTGACCCTAAAAATGGAATAGTACAGAGAGATGATATTGAAGCCCATCTAGTTCCTATTTGAAGAGAGTGGAATGAGTTAAACTCAGCTATAGCACATGATAGCTATGTTAATCGAATCCAATTTAAGTGATATTGTGGTGTTATTTGTCAAAGGAACTTAGGAATTACTGAGTCTTCCCTACTACAGATACCTCTTGTGGTGAGCTTTCAAGGGAAACACAGCCACAAGTGAAAGACTGAGCGAGCTGGCCCTGGTCTCTTATATTTATTGCTTGGGCTGTAGCCTCTACCCTATCAGATCTTCAGGGTGTCATCTGTTCTTGCAGCTTCTTTGTCCCTGAGCTACACAGCTATTTCCTAAACTCAATCCTGACTCTCCAACTAGGTGGTAGAACTAAGTAAATGTCCCAAAAAGAAAAATAGGTGATGAGAAGGAGAAAGAGAGGGAAGGAGGACGCTCCGCCCCCATGCTAAATCTCTTAACCCAAGCCCAAGAGAGGAGAGAAGCCAAAGTGGGAGACAGAGAGATAAAGACGAAGAAAGGTAGTTGGGATTTCTCCAAATGGACATAGCTGTCACCTTCATTACCAGTCTATCTTTCATGGGAGAAACAGAGAACAGGGAAGAAAAACCCACACTCAGATGCCACCAACTTTCTTTAAAGTTATGCCAATACAAAATGCTGAAGTTCGAACAATTCAAGTGACATCTCTTTCTTCCTGGGGTGGGTGTCTTGATCCTGGCCTGTCCTTGGGAGGAATGAGTAGAAATAGAGAGAAAGGAGCAAGATCCTCAGTGAGCTTCGCTGCAATGTTCCCCATTTTGATAAGAGTTAATGATGGCATAAGAAATAGAAACCAACTAACAGGAAGTTTACTCTCATCTTAAATGAGGTGAGAATACTCACAGCCAAATTACTTCTAAATCTCAGAGAGAGACCTTTTGCTGCACAAGGGTAACATTTGAAATAGAGTCTTCTGGGCACCGATTAGCCTGAACATTTTCAGAAACATCAAACGAAATGGAAAGTTAACTAAAAAAACATCAATTCTCCTTGGAGTTAAGTAATGTGGGGAAATAAGAACTCTACATCAGAACGAAATAGTGTTTTACATATAGACATCTATTCATTTGTTTTTCTTGAGCTAAAAGGATGTTTAACCTCAAACTAAATGGAATTTTTTGATTCAAAAAAATTGAAACATGAGCATTCAACAGTTATTCCAATGCTCTCAAATTACAAATGAGGAGGCTGGAACGTGGTTTCCAAAGATAGACTAAGTCTAAATGTCTAGGTGCATATGCGATGCTATTTTTTACTAGTCCATTAGATGTTCATGTCTTACAAGAGAGCAAGTTTGTTTAAAAAAAAAATGAGTCCTCAAGAATAAAGCTAGATATACATCAAAAAGAGGGTCTCCCTGGTGGTCTGGGTTAATTTTCAGCACTATCACTGCTGAGTCCATCCCCAGCCAGGGAGCTGACCCATAGCAGACCTCTCCTGTCTTGCCCACTATTCCCCTCAGCAGTGAATTTCAGTATATCCACCTGTTTTGCTCCCCCATCTGTTATTGGTGAATCCTCTCACCCCCAACACCTCTGGCCTACACCCCAGTTCTTCTATCCATAAATAAATAAATAAATCCTAAAAAAAAAACCACCTAAAATAACAGCTCTAGCTAAATAACAAAAGAATCATATCAGCAAAGTAACCAAGATCACAATTTAATGATCGGTTAAACAAAACCTGCAAATATGTGACCCAGAACACACCCAAGAAGAGAGGCATTATGTTGGTGCTATGCTAATCAATAAGGTTCACATAACATAAATGTGGGAGATGGCCTCGCATGATATAATAGCTCTCTCTACTATGAGCATATCACTATACACATTACATTTTACCTTCATAACATCTAAGGAACTAAATTTTGTGATCAAGCCCTTTGACAGATGAGGAAACTAAATGACTGAGGTCGAGTCACTAGATCGCATCAGATCGCCATTCCGACACCAAGTGGACAGTGTTGACAGAAAATTCCAGTAAAATCTGAAAGAGGGAGGAACTACCACTTCCTGGGGTACAATTTTATTCAGAATATGGCCAGAAACTGGGTCAATGTGATTTCCAGAAGGACTTTCTGAAGGATGTACTGTGCTGCAATTTGTTTAGGTGTTCTGGCCCTTATTTTTAATCAGACTTGATCTTGGTCACTCATGGAATTGTTTTTAGACTTTTAAATGATGGATTTGCATTTCTGTCAAGTGTCAGCCCAGCGTTGTGTTTTATTTAGGAATCTTGTTGAAGAATTGTCTGATAATGTCCATGAAGGTCTGTATGGAAAAACTTACTTTAGATATTTGTGCCATAAAACCCTGGTTATCCCTAGGATTATTTGTGTATCCGAGCCTTTTTTTTTTTTTTTTTCATTTTGGATGCCAGGGATTGTCAGATCTAATTTTAAAATTACCCATTTGAACTATGTATAACCAGTATGTTGAAAGCATCCATTTTCATCTACTTCAAATTTGAAATTTTCTCTTTACTTACTTTTCTCTTCAATATAATTCTCCATCATAATTTCTTTCCCCCCTCCTCCTTTTCTTCTTTCTTCCCTTCTTCCTCCTCCTTCTTTACCACTTGACAAATATAATCTGTTGTAAAGTGCCTTAAATCCTTTGTAGGATCAAGATAGATATAAATAAACTCCAGCTGTACTTTGAACGTTGGGAAAAAAATCAATATCTAATCATACTTAGAATCAGAACCTTTGGGATTCATTTTTTATGTAACAACAAACCACTTTATTAAATGATTAATTATACCATATAATATAAAGAACACACAAGTAAGAAAAGTATTACAAACATCTTAGAGATAATTTTATATATGGTGATGTTAATGTCTAGGGAGGAAAAATGGGGTGCTCCATGTTGCTCTGCTAATTAGTAGCAAAGAAAAGAACCAGAGAACAAGTGTTATTGTTATAGTCGGTACATAAAACCAAGCCCAATGCTATGTTTTCCAAAATATCAAGAAATAGGACTATTCTTTAATATAAAACAAGTCAACAGTTAAAAAATAAAAACTGTATGAAAATGATATGTGATTTTTTTCATTAAAAAATGTGAGTACAGTCCAACAAGAAAGCACCAAGAGTAATGAAGCTGAAGTGCAACACTCAGCCCTGCAATGCAAGTGTGCATGGGGGGAGCCAAGGGAAGCTGGAAAATGGACACCTCGCTGAGCCACGGAAGGTTGGACACAGCTTTGCAGAGAAAAGAGTTAAATTAAACCTTGAAAAAAAAAAGTGGAAATTAACCACACTAAGAAGGTTCAAGATATTTAGAAAAATGGGGAAAAGAAAGCAGCAGAAATAGGCAGTCATGAGAGTACAAAGGGGCCTTTTCCTGAAGTCCATGGGGATCTTGCGGATGTTCAGCAAGAAAGGGCATGTTGCCTTGCTTTTCAGTCATCTCTATAGAATGAGATGATCACTGAGGCAGGAAAGGGGTCAGCTGGCCATTGTAATAGTCAGGAGAGCAGGAAGAAGCATTTGAACAACATGGTGGCATTGAGGAAGGGAAGAAGAAACATTTTTGAAAAATAAGTAAATGGTGCCTGTAATCTGTAGTACTTGTTCCTCAAATGATGGTGGAGACAGGAAAGAATGGGGTGTGGGAAAATGTCAAGAATGTCTCTTGGACAGGTCATTTGGGCGACTGGGTAGAGACACCACCTGATAAGAGAAGAGAAATGGCCAGGAGAGTGGGTTTGCAAGGAAGGCAGCAAGTTCATTGTTGAACATATTCATGAGTTGTTAGTAGACCATACCCAATCTAGTAGACATAGCCTATTCTGGGTTGCAACTGAGTAATCTGCAGAGTACAAAGGAGATTTGGGAATTTCTGTATGAGATTACTTTCAGTGATTTCTGAAGTCACATACATCTTTTGGAAGAAAAAAAATCCCAAACTTGTGATATATAGTTGAGCTTCCTGTGTCATATAGGTAGACTCTGTAGCCTAAAAGGAGAGATAGTGTTTAGAGTGAAAGAGATTGGCGATATCAGCTCCCCACATGTAAAAGTTAATAGAGATAGAGATGGCATCAAAAGCAGTTGAGAAGAAGTCAAGAAGGCAGGAAGAAAACCAGGAGGATTCTGTCTCAGGAAACAATAAAAAAAGTCAAAGATTACAAAAAGTCAACAAGAGGTAATTCATGCTGTACCAACAAAGGTAAATGACAAATCATTTTTAAAAATGGAATCGAAACTGTCCCTTGGATTTGGGCAATAAGGGATCACTGATCATGCCTTGAGATCAGCATTACCTCTTATCTCATCCACGTGTGAGACTACCTTGGCTACAGCATCGAGGCTCAGTATCTGCTCACTAACCCAAGGAAAAGCTTTCCCTGCAGGTTGGAAGGAAGAATTTTATTTGTTTTGTATGAACTTGGGTTTTAAAAGACATAATAATGACATGATTCGTGTCAACCCATAAATTTAGGTAGCAGTTGAGTGCTTTATATCAAGAAAATTATTTTCTTCTAGAAATCATTTTTGAAAGGTAAAACAAGTTTAGTTTAATGCTTTTTTTAGTCCAATTATTTTCTATAGATTTACTCAACAAAATAAAGATATGCTCTGGCCAGGAAAGCACTGTGTTGGAGGGTTACACTGGCTATGAAACCCTGGGCGTGATTCTGAGTGTAAAAAAGTGCTCAGGGGAGGATAGCCGTCAATTATCATTACACATTCTGGATTGAAAATATTCTTACTCAAATTCAAGTTGTAGAACTTAACGATTCCTGCATGAGGTGTTTGAGCGGAATTATTTAGGGATTAATCTCAAGAAATTAATTTTTCTGTTGAAAATATGTTTGTATTAACCCTGGTGTGAATGGTAATAAAGTTGAATTATTGCCAAGGTGGTAGCTACTTCTTGAGATGCTGCCATTCTGGAGACTTTGTCACAAAGACCCTCTTAGGCTCTGCAGCGCATTATAAATAACGTGCCCCAGTCTCAGGTGAACACTCAAGACCGCCTTGTGGGTCGGGTTGGATCAAGAAGGAAAGGGTGTTGGGAGTCGCTGCTGCTATTTTTTATGTCAGGTACTTTTTAGCTGCTGATTTTGGTCTATTCCTTGTTAAAGCAATATGAAAAACTATGTAATTATACTGCACAAATAATTGATATAAACATATAAAGGATGAATCACAATCATACTTTGTATTTTGTTCTCTCTCTTTTTAAGCCTCTCTCTTTTTACAGTAGCTGCATGTTGGTTCTAGGCTGAGTGCCAGTTGTATCAATTAAACAGTAACTAATTCAAGTACATTTGCAATCTGTGTTTGAAATGCCAGCCCATACAGTAGTTACCAATTAAGCATGAGGCAGATTAATGGATGCATTGTTCTCCTGGGCTAACTCTACCACATTGTCATTAAGCAGTAAGCCCTAGTGAACCAAAGACTTCCATTTAAAGGGAAAGGGAGATGCAGGCTTACAAAAAAGAACGTTGGGCATATTGTATCAAGCAGAATTATTTAACAGGGAAGGCTCACGATAAACTTTTGAGTGGAGAAAAAATGATGGCTGTTTGGTGTTTTTCTCATTCCCTTTATTTTGCATAGATTTGATCAATGGAGAACTCTAAAGGTGCAAAAATGGGAAGGAAAAAATGGGAACAGATCAGACAGACAAATGGCTCCTGTAAGTTCACAGTTCTTAAAACAGATGTTCTTTTCAGCTGGCTATAGTATATCATTATCTCCAGGAACCCTGAAGAGAAAGTACAAAGATTTACTAGGTTAGTGAAAAGGCAGCCTATTTCCTGTGCAAAATACTCTGCTCTGTGCCCCCACCCCACTTCACCCACCATTCCCCATTTAAGGAGACAAATACTGGGGTGGGGGGTGATTTGATCCATTAAAAATGTATAGGTTTATGACTTTCTAAACCAAGAGCAATTGTTGCAAAAATAAAACTGGTTTGGGCATGCACTAAACGCTTAACAAGTGTTGTAGTTTGTATCAGAACAAATGGAAAGAGGTCAAGAATTATAAAAAGAAGCAGTTCATTTCAGTCCTCCAGCACGTGTAAGTTCCTGTGGAAATTTCTCTTCCTTCTTTCTTTTCTCTTTTTGCTGTTTCGTCATTTTCTCTGATCACAAAGGAAATGATTCCTAAAAGATATTTAGCTCTTTCCTGTTAAGCCAAACAAATATTTTCTATATTTTTGTTACGTGCCAGATTCTAGCGGCATGACAAGATTAAACAAATGTCTGGATGAACTGTGAAGTCGGTCAACTTCCCAGTTTTCAAAAATCTTTAACAATGATTTTAAAAACATCTAATTGTGTCAGTGCAAGATGAACTATTTCAACTGGACCTAAAGAACATAGCATTTTTTTTAATGCATTCACTTTTTAGCCTTTGACCTCTTTCCGCAAAAGACTGCTTTTTGTTCAAGACCCAAAAGATCCGTCCACTCCTGGTGTGGGCTGGAGGAGGGGGGTTTGCTGGTGATTCTCCTTAGAAGAAGGCAATTACAGAAGGGGTCTGACTGCAGAAGGTCTCTGTCTGTCTGTGTATCTGTCTGTCTTTCCATCTGGTGTGTCTATCTCTCCATCTCTTTAGTATAGAAATGGAAAGTGAATCGTTGTCCTCGAGCTGCTTTAACTAACTTTAATCATTTTGAAGACTTTCCAAAGTGGCTGTTCTTTCTGCCCGGAGTGCATTTAACACACATTTTGGTTTCTCAGCTAAGGAGAGGTGTGGCTTTCCTGCTAACAGGAAGCACGGGGGCTTTCACTTCCCAGTCCCCTTTCATCCTCCTCCTTCTGGCTCTTCTTCCTCCAATCTCTTTGCACCTCCCCTCCCCTCCCCTCCCCCAGTATTGGCTCATTGGTAGAGGAACAGAAATGTTGAAATCAATATGAGAATAAATTGCCGCATGGTCTTTATTGTGAAGTCAAGGTTTCTACAGAAAATCCTTGTAATCAGAAAAGAGGGAAGATGAGATTAAACTGATTAAACTGAGAAAGTCAAAAAAGGACAACTTGAAAGATTAGCTCTGCCTCGCCAGGAAAGCCTAATCCCCCGTGCATGCTAAGCAGAGCCGTCCTCCTCCTATCTGCCCCTGCATCGGGTGACCTTCACTGCATTAGCACAGAGCTGCTTGATCCCAGGCAAATACTGGAAATTGAAAAGCCAGGATGCCAGTGATTACAGCAGGTATCAATATTATTGTAATGATGCTTCGTTATCATTGGGGAACTTAATTACTTAGGGAGCGTGAGAAGGCCAGACAGCTGAGCCCGGAGTCCGAGCCATGGAGGCCAGCCCAGGGCCATGCTGGGGAACTGCCTCAAGTGTCCACCTCACAGCAGCGACAAGAAGAGGCCCGTCTTCAGAAGACCGGCCTGGGCATAGCTGGCCAATAAAGTGCCAGATATGGTTACCAACTTTTACAATGCTTGCCATGGTAGGTGCTCCACACGCTCGATAAGAAGAAGAAAAATAAGTATTTAGGCAAATAAACCAAAAACAAAACAAAACTGAACTTCGATGACATGCCAAAGATGATGACTTCCATTAAAAGATCAAACATGGGACTCCCTGGTGGCACAGAGAGGTGAGCGCCACACTGTGAAGCATCTGAGGCACAGTAACCCAAGTTAGGTCCCAGGCCAGGGAGGGGACCCACATGGCGCAGCAGACCTCACCTGCCTCGCTGGCTGCTCCCCTCAGCCGTGTATTTCAGTAGATCTGCCCGTTCTGCTCCCCACTCTGTCTCTGGTGAATCCTCTCACCTCCCGCAACTCTGGCTTGTACCCTGTTCTTGTATGCATCAACAAATAAATCTTTAAAAAAAAAAGAGGAACTTTTAAATTAAAAAAAAAAAGATCAAACATATAAAATATTGAGTATTGGCCTTTACCAATCCCGGTCCCTTTAAGGCAAAGCTAATCTTGGACCCCAGTCTCCTTTTAACTGCCTTCCAAGCACAACTAGTCTCCCTCCTTCGCCCCCTCCTTCTCTTTCCACAGAGTTCTTACCCTGGCTGCTGTGACGTTATAATTCTGAAATGTGGAGTTCAAGCTGGGCACATGTTTTCTGTTAACTCTGACCCCTAAATAGAAATACAGTGCATTTCTGAACCCTCTGGGGCTTGCTTGTGCTGAGCCAGGCCAGAATTAGCCCCAATTGTTGACCTACAAATAGATCTGACCTGGCCTGACCTGGCCCCATCAGCGTGCTGAGCAAAATTCACATTTCCAAATTTATTGAATCAAATTTATTTATTTTTCGGTAGGCACAAAAGCCAAAGTAAACTTCAAACTACTTCTGAATGAACGCTTAGATTCAGCCAGTCGTACCCACGGCAAACTTTTCTCTGTGAGCTAAGCCAGTTCTTCCTTTGGCCCATTTGATGATGAAAATAAAAGGAATTTGAAAAATCTGAAAGAGAGCATGTGTTTGGAGAAGGGAATGTGGAAAAGTTAAGGTCAGAAGGAAGCTTTTGAAGGTGCCCTGGACCTTGCAGATGTATTTAGAAGTCAGCCACAGGGAGGGCAGGGGTGGCGTGCGTGCCTTGTCACTCACTCAGACTGTTCTCTGGACCCCGTCCAGGCTTGGCGGAAGGAGGTGACAGTGATCTAAGGCATGCTGGCATTAGCTAGGATGGACCCATGGAAAAACAAGTAAAGGGTCCTAATTAGACCCTCCTCCAGGGGATAAGAATTGGAAAGCTAGAGCTGAGAATGTTCCTCAGCCACCCAGGAGGAGAGCTTTTGAGCCCACAGCTGAAGTCTAACTACATAGGGCCCATGTGTCTCTGCACTTCACCCTCCAAGCCGACTCTCCGACAGCTCCATGCACTAGGCCTCACTCCTGGACGTCAAGGCGGAGAGGAAAATCTTGCTTCAGGTGCCGCTGATCTCCTGAAATCCAGTTCTTGTCCCAGGATGAACCTATTCAATGTTGATGAAATGTCAGTGTATTTTTGCCCTTAAGGAAAAAATGAGAGCCCCCAGACCCAAGATGTTCATTTCATGGACTGCAATACATTTCAACAATCCCAATCACCTATATTTCTATGTTGCTTTTGGTAGATGTGGGTGGCCCCTCAGAACCACCTGAGAAGATTTTGATAAATGCCCTCCCAGCCTCCATGATCTGGTACAGATAAGCTGGAGTGAGGCCTTAGTTTTCCTTGTGGTGACTTTATAAACCCTAGAGTGAGGGTGCCCACTGGCCCAGCCTCCTGCTTCCTCCAGTCCGCTAAGCAGCAGTTTTGGTTTCTGTTTTGCTAACATGCTGTCCAGAGAACAATTTCTCCCTGCGTTTGCTACCTCTAAATCTATGGTCTACTGTCAGCACTGTCAAAAACCCTGCATGGTTTTAAAAGATTTGGGTACTTGGGTCAACTCCCGGATATTTAATTGGTTTTGAGTGGATCCTAGGAAACATTTTTTTATGTTTTATCTCCAAGGTCCATAGACATACACTGTTAAGCGAGTCTGAAATGGCGAAGCTACCCTGAATGCTCTGCCAAGTGTTTTTTTTGTTTTACAGCAGAAGAAAGTATGGGAGGCAACACTCACATGCAAGAGGAGGAATGAGTCGAGAGCTTCGTAGGAAGCTGCCACGCTTGAAAGGCCACACTGTCCATGAACTGGGGACACAGAAACTCCTACCAACTGGCAAAGCAAGCTGATGAGCTCGTCACATCAGTCTGGTGTCCTCTGTGTGTCTCGTCTATAGGACAAAGGTTATGGTTAAAAGCAAAAATGACTTTTATTTTTATTTTTATTATAGTATTATTTATACTTATATTTTATTATAGTATTATTCATACTATCCTTGATGGCATGTGTGTGTGTAAATACACACTATGGGCACACACACATTGGCACACACATATGTGTATCCATACATGTATGTATGCATGTATCTTAACACACAGTGTATGTGTGTGTGTGTGTGTGTGTATCTCACATCACTGTAAGCTGTGAGATGATCTCTAAAGGGCTGAAGAATGAGGTAATGGACTTGACCTACCAGATATTATAAAACTATTGTAAGACAGTGGAGACAAATTATTGGAACAGAGAACACAGGTATAAATACATGTATCTAAAAATATTGATTTGTGACATAGTTGACATTTGAGATCAGTGGGGAAAGGATAAGGAATAAAATGAGTGAAACTGGGTTAACTGGTTATCAATGTGAGAAAAAAAGCTCTACAATCAGTATCATACTTTACTCCTAAACAAAATCAGTACCAGATTGCTTAGACTTTGAATATAAAAAAACAAATTCTGAAAGTTCTCAAGCAAAATATATAAAACAATGTCTTTATTACTCCAGGGTATGAGAGCAGCTCTTAACAAAATACAAAAAACACAAACCATAAAGCAATCAACTGATAAACTTGGCAACATTAAAACTAAAAACTTCCTCATGTCCAGATATTCATAAGTAAAATAGAAATGATATATTATCAACTGGGTTTGCAGTGAATATGACTAAAGAAATTTTACTATCGAGAGGATTAAATAAATTCTACAAAGCAATAAGAAAAAGATATGTAAAATAAACCAGAAGAAAATAAAACAAATAAATAGGTATTTCACGTAAGCAAGGAGAATGGTTAGTATGTATTGACAAATGTTGATACTCACTGTGGTTAAGGAAAGGCATATGAAAATCATGAGATACAATTTCATGCACATCAAAGCAATGACATACATTTCAGTTTTTTTTTTTTTTGATGCTGGCAAAGTTGAAGAGCAAGGGAGCATTTCTAATGTAGCATATGGGTATAAATGTGTACAACCACTTTGTAAAACAAATTGGAAACTTCTTGAAAAGTTGAACATGGACATAATTTGATTAAGTAGTGATAAATAGCTGAGGGAAACTCTCCCAGGTGCACAAAAGGAAACAGGTGCAAAAAGTCTCTTAATAATAAGATAATATAATATAATATATTGTAATATTCTACACAATACATATACATGTATGCATATATGTATATATGGATATACATATATATGTGTATACATAATACACACATATATTACATAATAAGATAATGTAAAAATTTGATAACTAAAATGTCCATTAACACACAAAAAATAACAAATAATCATTTATTCATATAGTGTAATATTGTATAGCAGTACTTTTCAACATTTTTCACATAAAGTCACACATAAAAAAGTATTTATATGGTATTCTGTATAACCTGGAGAGGATTTAGTGTCCTTTATATGTAAGATGGAATTACACCCAGGTTTGCCTAGGATAATACTGGTTTGTCAAATTACATTTGACAGTGTAATTATGAACAGTGCTGCCAAATTTTCAAAATACTCTACTTTGAAGAAAAATCATACAGTTGATCACCCTTTGTAGGACTTACTGAGAGAAACACCATTAAATTTTCATTTTATCTTATAAATATGAAAAATAAAATATAAATATCAAGGAAGATGTGAAATATTAGATACTGAATTGTCCAAAGATAAACAGAGGGGTATTTAAAATTTTGAGAGTTTATTTGACCAAAAGTCAATTTTTCTTCTAGTGTTTCTTTTATTTTTAATTATTTCTATAAATACATTTATTTAATATTTCTGATTGGGGTGACATTAAGTTACCTCCATCAGGTATTACTATGGCAGTGCACCCACCACCACATCACCCATAATCCTCCCCAAAGATCAATTTGAATTGGAAAGCATCAAACTGGAAATATTGGGACAGGTCACCTAAAGGATAGAAACCAAACTGAGGAAAATACTCGATTTGTTCTTGAGCAGTTGTATTATTTGGGAAACTCTAGTTGGATGTTTGTGATTAACTATCTTGAGTTTTGACTTCTTGATTGTGTGGTCTTCTCATGTAGGTTGCTAAGGTATTAGAACCACCTCAGTCTATTGCTCATTAATTTAACAGAATACAGGTGAAAAAACAATTTCTAAGGCTTTAATGCTAAACTGGAACATGTTCCCCTTGTTAAATGATTTTTTATAAAATATATAGTTGTGACATAAGTCTATCCTGTGACTATATGTCAGAGATTTTATGTAGTTTCATCAATTAATGAACGATTCAGTAAGATGTTAAGGCAAGTTCAAAGGAGAACCCAAGAGCATAGCTCCACAATGAGGACACCTTCAGTGGATGCACTGCTAGATGCAAGCTTATCAGGAGCCAAAGGACAAGAGCATGGGATGTATGAAATCATCTCTCCATAGGAAAAGGAATCAATGATATCTTCAAGGAGAAGAAGTCTCTTTGCATCCCTGTATGATTTGCATTTACCCAGAGTCAGGAATATCTTTGTCACCATCTGTCTTTTATAGAATTACCTGTTTTTAATCTCAGAGTTGCAAGATAGCCAAAGGTACAGACACCCATGGAATTAGACAACCCCAAGGAATCACCACCAAATAGTTTTTAATGACATCCAGATACCTTTCTACACTTTTTTTTTAAACATAGAACTGAACTCTCAAGGTGTCCTAAGTATTTTAAAATAAAGTCTTTGTATCTGTCTTTTCAGCTGTAACATCAGTATAAAATATCCACAGCATTTGTTTAATACCTTATTTCAAAGTATTCATTTGTCACTTTTAATAATTCACACTCGGTAGTTTGTTTTTATATGTCTTGCAGAACTAATAATGTTCTATAAAACATTTCTCCTGAGGACTGCTAATTAGTGCCATTAACTGAGCACTTCTAATAATGTCTGCAGATTCACCCCCATGCAGTAAAGTCATTTTGCTTTTATAGTTTTCTGGATCAGTCTTGTCCCAGGTTCTATAGTCTGTTGACAATGAACTACTAACTGTAATCAGCATTGGCCCCTATGCTTCATTGATCCAAAACAGCATTGATAATTTCCATACAGGCTGGCACAAAAAGTGACTCTAAAGTCGTGAGGCATCTTGTGATTTTTCAGATATTAATTGAACTATCATGCAAGTAGTATCTCATAAAAAAAGCCTTGTAGGGGAGAATAAAAACACAAGTAAAAGTCTAATCCTTTTGTGTGTATAAAAGAAAGTTTTCTAGTAAAATGTTAGTATCATTTATTGTCATCATTTCTTCATTTCATAATTTGCAAATGTATGTAAATAAGATGCTTATACTGAGGAAGAAAAGAATGTGATGAAACACAAAATTTGAGTGTCTGATTTATACTTTTTAAACAAGTGAGCTTGTTGGGCCTCCCTGGTGGCGCAGTGGGTTGAGCAGCGCGCTATGGAGCAAACCGCAGCCACTGCAGCACGAGTTCGATCCCTGCTGCCGGCCAGGGAGGGGACCCACATGGCGCCGCGGACCTCTCCTGCTGTGCCCGCTGCTCCCCTCAGCAGTGTACTTCCGCTGATCTGCCTGTGCTGTTCCCCACTCTGTCTGGTGAATTCTCTCACCACCCCCCACCACACCTCTGGCCTGTACCCCAGTGCTTGTATGCATAAATAAATAAATCTTAAAAAAAAAAAAACAAGTGAGCTTGTCTTGTGACTTTAATAAAGTCTTTATGATTTTAATAAAAAATAGTTGCTATCATAATAGAAATAAAATAAATCTATTTAAATATAAATTAGTTAAAGGAAGCCCAGGGCTTTTGAATTTAGAAATTAGAAATTTTAGAACATTCATTTTAGTCATATACATACTTAAGAGTATATGAAACCAAATTTCATTCTCAAATTTAAGAAAACTGATAAATAAAAATCCACAAAAACATTAGCATATGATTGATATTTCTTTAAAGGTTTGAGTTCTGACTCTCCACATTCCCATAGTCACTTTTATTCAATCAGTAAAAATAAATGTGTCCATTATTATTGACTTTTGGAAATAAGCATATTTTTTCTCTCTGAAACAAAATTTCATAATTTTTATGTATATCTACCAGGAATCAGACTTTGATGCAATGTTAACATCAAAACTTATAAATAAATAAAAGAATATATAATGCTTCTAGCCCAGTCTCCTTTGATCTTAGGAACTCTGATGGCTATTCATATTGTTTTCATGCTGCCTGGGACACTATACAAAACCCTATAGTTTGGATGATGGATAAACATTAGAAATTTACTTCTCACAGTTCTTGGGGATAGACATATGAGATAAGGACGCCAGCACCCCCTGGCTTCTGGTGAGAGCCCCCTTCCATTGCCAACAACTGTTTTCTCGTATGTCCTCACAAGATAGTGAGACGAGAGCAAAGGAAGCTTTCTCCTGAACCTTAGCGGGGCAGACACCCCATTCCTGGGGTGCTCTAACCACATGGTCTCATCTTATATCAATTACCTCCCAAGATCCCACCTCCTAATATCATCATCTTGGAGGATAAAGTTTCAACATTAACATTTCAGTGGAACAAATATTCAGTCCATACACACATCCGTTTCCTAAGTTTTCTAATTTTCTTTTCATATATTTAATTTAAATCATCATATTTTTATCTATAGATATTTATTCTTAAATGTAATCTTTTTATATTTTCTTGCTCAGAATTCATATTTTCATTCTCATTTCTTTAGAATATTAAACATATTTTATCTTCTGTGTCTGATAATTCCATTACTTTCCTTTTTGTGTGTGTTCGACTCTGGTATCTATTTTTGCTGATTCACTCTCCCAGTGTCTTGCCATGTGTGGTACGTTTGCTTTAATTTTTGTTGCTGACTTGTGTTTTTCACTCTGTGTCCAAATCTCTTGCACTTTTAGTAATGTAATTTCTTCAAGGTCTGTGTTGAAGTGAGTTTCTCCAAAATGATTTGTATTTTTGCCAGACACTCTGGGAATCCAAGTACCCTAGAATCACTTTATACTAAATTCTTAGCTCAAGGATTTCATTCAAATCATTGGCTATTATGAATTCAGGTTATAAACTCCCACGAGGTCTAGCTGTTTACAAATTCTCAGGGCCGATATTCTCCCCCTCAATCTAAATGCTAGCATTTGAGGCAATTTCCCTGACAGTTCCTGCAGTGCGGAGGTCAGTGTACTCTGAATGTATATTTACACTGTGAATGTGGACTTCTGGAGGCCCAGACTCATGGAGGGGGACTCCTATTAGGCCTCTGACCTTGGACTGACCCTTGACTTTGACTCCTCTCTTTTGAGTCAGAGAAACCTTATGAACCGAAAGGATTGTATAAACTTAGCTTCTCCCACAGACGCTGGATTTAATGTTCCACTCTCCTTTCAGGGTTCTTGCTATCCCTTGGTATATCAATCATGGTTTTAAGAGAAACAGAACCAACTGGAGGTGCACATATGGGAAGTAAGATTTATTTTAAGAAATGGCCTTCGTGATTTTGGAGGTTTGTCATGTTCAATATCTGCCCTCAGAACAGCAGCTGAGGGAGGAGCTGCGGGTGGAGTTCGCTGGTTTCCTGCTGGTAGAATCGCCTCTTCTTTGGAGAAGGTCAGTCTTTTTTATTAAGGTCATCAGCTGATTGGATGGAGTCCTCCCACATGGGGAGGAAAATCTACTTTATCCAAAGTCCACTGATTCAAAGGTTGATTTCATCCATAAGAAATACCTCCATAGAAACATCTAGAATGAAGTTGAACCCATATCTTAACTTACAATAATTCAAAGACTTAATTGTAAGAACTAAACTCTCAGAAAATATTAGGAGCAATATTCATGGCCTTGAATTTATCAAAGAATTCTTAGATATCACCAAATGTGAACAACAAAAGAAAAAATGGATTGCTTGGGTTTCTTCATATTTAGAAATTATTGTGCATTAAAGGATATAAACTAGACAGTAAAAGAAATCTACATAATGGGAGACAGTATTTTCAAACAATATAACTAATAAAGGACTTGTATCTAGAGCATATGAACAACTCTTATAACTCAGTAATAAAAAATAAATTATCTAATTCAAAAATTCGCAAAAGATCTGAATAGACATTTCCCTAAAAACAATATGAAAATCACCAATATACATCTTTAGTCTTTAGGGAAATGCAAATCAAACCCACTAGGATGACTACAACAAAAATAGTCAGACAACAAATGTTGGTAAAGATATAAAGAAATTGAAAAACTTGTATATTTATAGTGGAAATGAAAGATGTATAGTTACTTCAGAAAATAATGTGGCAGTTTCTCAAATGATAAAATACTGAAATGCCATGTGACACAGTTTCCACTCATTGGTTATAGCCAAGAGAAATTAAAACATGCCTACATACATGCAAAAAGAAAAAAAATGAAAAAAAAAAACCCTACAGGAATGTTTATAGCACAATTACTGATAGTAGCCAAAATGTGGAAACAATCAAAATATCCATCAACACATGAATGAATAAATAAAATGAGGTCAATACAGACAATGAAATAATATTTTGTCATTAACAGACATGGAGTACTGATAAAAACTACAACATGGATGACCCTTGAAAACATGAAAGAATGAGAAAAACCAGTTATCTAAGCCCATACATTCTAAATTCCCTTCATACAGAAGTTCAGAGTAAGGAAATGAATAGAGAGAGAAAGTGAATTAATGGTTGCTTCCTTTAGTGAGGTGTTGAGTAGATAGTCAAGGTGTGATAGTTAAGGGTATCTCACTTCTGAGGAGAAAAAAAATATTCTGGAATTGACCGTGGGGATGGGTGCACATATCAGTAAATATACAAAAGCCAATTATTTTGGCATACTTTATGTTTACTTTAAAAAGGCGAATTATTTGGTATGTGAATTATATTTCAATTATACCTCAGTGAAGTGCTTTAAAGATTAAAAACAAAATAAGTGAGTCTGATAGAATGTTATGAAATGTTCCTTTCTCTATTTTCTTAAAGAGTTTTCCCTCATCCTCCCTGTCCTTCCTCCCTTCCTTCTCTTCTTCCTTCCATACATTATAACAGTCAGATCCTTTAAATAAAAATATATATCATCAATTTTTATTATTTTATCATCACACTTTCTCACTTGCCCTACTTCTTTTTTTTCTCCTTTTCCTACCCTCTTTAAATTCTCAGCTGAAGTTTTGTCTCACTTCTGTTTTTCTTTCCCAAATAAGATGATATGGTCTATATTTGAATCATACGTAGCAAACTAAATGCCAAGTATCCCCTCGCTAGTTATGAACAGTTCTTAGAATGTGGATCACTAGTCCTTGCCCCTGAGATATGCAAAAAAATGTTGATGTATTTTAATTCTCTTTCTACCTGATTTTTTAACCCCACACATTCAGTGTAACTATTTTGTTTGTTTGTTTCATGGCATCAGTGTTTAAATTTACAGGCATATTTTCATTTATTTTATTTGTAATACCATCTCATATCTCAGTCATAGTCTCAACTTTGATCTTGCCTCTTAAAGTATATCCTTTAAAACTTCTTTTGGTAAAGGTATTTTCTGCTCTCGTTGATTTGAAAATGTATTTCATCCTTATCCTTATATTTTTTTTTCTGAATATAAGATTCTGGAATTATAGGTATTGTCTGTCTGCACTTTGAAGCTACTGATGTACTCCACTGGCTTCCAATGTCAATGTTGAGAAATCACCTGTTTCTATTTAGTTGTTGTACTTTCAAGTGTGATTTTAAAAATTTGATTTAAGAAATCTAACTTCTTTCAATAGCATCTCTTTGCCTTTGTAATCCATGTTTGCACTACCATGTATACACAGAAGGAATTTTCTTTTTACTTATCTTTCCTGAAACTTGTTGAGTTCTCCACAATTGAGGATGTAACTTTAAACAACTCCTGAATATTATCATTCATTATGTATTTTAATATTGTCTCTCTAATTCCATTCTTTCAAAATCACTTTGAAAGCCTTAGACATTTCTATCCTCCAGGACTCTAACTGTTTATCATACTTTCCTTCCATCTCTGTCTCTCTGCTACAGTCTGGATCGGTTACTTCATGCAGATAATATAACTCACCCAGTCTCTATTCATCTGTGTGCTATCTCTTCTATTAAACTTTTCCTTTGGATTTTATTTTTAATGATGACTCTTTTTTTATTTCTTAATGCCTCTATGAGTTTTAAGAACATCTATTTATAGTTACTATTTTTGCTATTCTTGATACACATCCAGTTCCTTCCTCCCCAGCATCCAGCATGACTGTAAACAACCGCACAGACTCTCTCCTCAGTCACAACCCCCTTAGCCTGCCTCTCAGTCTCTCAGTTTCACTGCCTTCATGTAGGTTCTGGTTGAAAACATAAAGAAGACTATCCTTGGAAAGATCCAGGCTTGGACAAAGGGGCTAAAAGACACACAAAAAAATCTAATTTAGAGACAGAGCTGCTGAACTTCTAGAGTCTTCTGGGAAAGTCTGTGAACTTTAGCAAATGCCTGAGCAGACACAGAGCAACTGCTTGTTTCAGTCTGATAGACAGACAAATCCTGCATTGGGCTGAAAGAGCTATCTCTTACCCTTGTGGGAAGCTAAGGAAGCAAAAACAGCAGAAGAGTCTCACGGGAGGCTCAGACCAAACTCCTGCATGCCTTTGTGTGGAGGCACCTGAGGACTCCAGGCTCAGAAGGTTCCTTAGGATAAATCACCTCCTTTTTTCATCAAGAGCAGACTTTTCCCCACCATATATTACTGAGTATTTTTCAACAGAGTTTCAGGATACCTAGTCCATCATATTTGGCAAGTCTTAAGCATTTTTCTGCAGGCATGATTTAGACATTAATCCGTTGTGGTTTTTAAATCACAGAATAAAATTCCAGCACAGAAAGGGATCTCCTCTTCCTTCTCACTCTCACTTCAACCCTTTAACAATCTCGAGTATAAGAAGTGTATCACTGAATGGCAATTCTGCCTATGTGGCTGGGAGAGGATGAGTCCTCTCCACTTAATTATCTGGGGTCTCTTTCTTTTTTAATCTTTTGAAATGTCAGCCCAAAGTGAGATTTAAAAAATTTCTGATCTCTGAATGCTTATATTTGAAGTTTATATATTATACCTCTAATTCTCAAACATGCATCTTATACACAAATAAATATATATATTATTACATTCTAGACACCATAAACAAACATAAACATAGAATTTGAAAGGAACAGTATAAGCTAATATAAACAGAAATTCTCATCTCCCCCTAAATGTCAGTCTATTTGACAGAGCTATTACTTTGCACCTCCTACTTTGAAGACCACAGCACTAGAAAATAATTAGGATTTGAGTAAACTTTTATACTACCAAAAGTACAAAATATTATAAAAAATAACCTAAAATGTCATGGTTTTCTAAAGGTTATAATTGATAATACAAATTGTTTCTCCACTGAGAGTCTCAAGAGGAGATTCTAGAAAAATCTCTGTAGTTAGGCAGCTGCAGGTGTACTTGCAGCCCCACACAAGATGTAGTTTCTAGTTATCTACCACCTCTTCAACAGATTCTCAAAGGAATTGTTATTAAGATTGTTTTTTCATGGTTCGAGACTTTTTTTAATGACACAGCATGGGTTGGAGATGCTTCAGTATTTTTTGCTAGCATATTTCTGAGTGTGTGATAATGGCTTTGTGCTCCACAAGTTCCATCAATACCTTCATTCTTATGGGCTATATGGAAGCTACCTCCCTCCACATCTGCCAGAAACCACAGGACAGCCTCTCCTAAGGAAGGATTCAAGCTGGACGAGACATTTAGGAATATAGATTATCCACTGGTTCTTCTGTCAAATGATGTGGTTGTAGATGTCAAAATTGCTAATCTGCAGACCAGGAAAGATTGAGTAATGGAGAACCCCTGAAAAATTCTACTACCAATAAGTAACTATCTTAGTCCCTTACTTTCATTCCAACTGGAATAACAAAATGCCAGACACTGAGAATTGAATAATCAACAGACATTTCCTTCTTATACTTCCGGCGTCTGGAAGAGACAGATCAGAGTGCCAGCATGGCTGGGTGAGGACTGCCTTCTGGGCTGCCACTCCTCCCACCTTCTCCTGTAGCCTCACACCATAGACAGAGTGAAGCTCTCTGGGGTGTTTCTTAGACCCACACTAATCACATTCATGAGGGCTCTACTCTGAAGACATAGCACCTCCCCAAACCCCCACTTCCTCCTACCATCACTCTGGACATTAGAATTTCAGCATAGGAGTTTGGTGAGAGTCCTCAAACTTAACCCCTAATCCACCGGGGAGGCCTCATAGGAATTTGGGATGGGGTCTGGTGATGAACATCCCAACCATTTAGACTGGTAGCAGTACCATTTTTGGAAAAGCAGACTTGAGATTTAAAAAAGGAAATGCCTTATGTCTGCATCAGTTTTACTGACTCGTCCCTTTATTTTGCTTTCTAGTTTTGAGGGGTAGCAGTGTGTAAGATACCAAATAAAAACAGTGACAGACCCAGGAGCAAAATATTCTTCTTAATATTTTAAAGTCATTTTAATTTTACATCTGAAGCTAATTTGTGGAAATCAATGACTGTCCCTTGCTGGCCCCCAGTTCAACCCCAAGTCTCCACTGTGTCCTGGATTTTGGATGTGTCACAAGGTAGTTACTTTTAGCCCTCTGAAGAGCATGATTAAGACCTGAAAGTTGGCTACTTGCACTATGGGCATTAAATAATGTTTTGTTGAATACCCATCTATTCTACAGAACATTTCCAATAGATTTCATCATTTCAAACATACTTTATTAAATAATAGTGCCTTTTTTTGGTTATGAGGTACTTGACTGATGTTAGTTAAGCAAGTATAAATTGTCTGTTATCTTCTGAGAGAGATCATTATTCTCATGTTTTATTTTTTTTTTAAAGATTTATTTATTTATGCATACAAGCACTGGGGTACAGGCCAGAGGTGTGGGGGGTGAGAGGATTCACCACAGACAGAGCGG
>JAGFMF010011435.1:2724011-2750896 GCA_019455555.1 Galemys pyrenaicus
CCTGGCCGGCAGCAGGGATCGAACTCGTGCTGCAGTGGCTGCGGTTTGCTTCGTAGTGCGTTGCTTAACCCACTGCGCCACCAGGGGAGGCCCTATTCTCATGTTTTAAATAACAAAATTGAGGCAGAGAATTTAGGAAATTTGCCAAAAGTAGCATTAAAAATCAGGCAGAAATAGAATTGAAATGTTTTCCATTCCTTGACTTTATATACGTTCTGCTTTAGTCATTTTTATAATTCTATAGATTGCTTCTTCCCTTCCCTTTTCTAAAGGCGGGTAAGACATTATTAAGGAGCACCCTTATATTCTTTAATTTCTCAGACCTTTGAATGCAAGTGTTCTTTATTTCATGAGGGTTGAAGACTTTGAAATTAGCCTACTTACTCTGGATAAAAAACAACCCATAGTTATGACTCAACTCAGATATGGGCAATGGACATTCCACTTTAAGCCCATACTCCTTAGCATCCCCCTCTACATTTCTCCCTTTAGAGTAATTTGTGCAAAAAGGCAGGGAGAGTCATCATCATCATTACATTGTTTATGCCCTAATTCCTTTTGAGAAAACTTCCCTCATCCCCACCTACCTCTCCATGGGTCATTTGAGGCATTTCCAAACTGGAGGAGTTGCAGGCATTTTTCTTTTGTATGTAATTCAGCTACAGGGTGGGCCAAGCCCACCCAAAGTGGTTCACTTTTCTCTTGCTCAGTCAAGTTGGTTGGGGAGGGAGTTCAGACACCTTTTTAAGTAGAAAGTACCTCTTTCATGCAGCGAAGACATGTGGGTCAGGTCTTAAGCTGACCCACTCTGGAAGACAAAGCTCTTGACTATGGATTCAGCTGAGCACACAAAAGAGAGAGAACAAAGACATTGATTTAGGAAAATCCAGGAAAGCAAATACTTTAAAGCAAAACATAAAAATAGAACTTGTCAGTATAGAGGCGATTGTAAGAGCTTACATCCCAGTTTATCATTTTCATGAATATATATTTTCCATTTTTGAAAAGTATACTTAAATAATATGTATTTACTCTATTTTCTAAGTCAGTACACAAACTTGGCTGAAAATGAAAGTCTTTGATGATCAGATACTGACTTTGAGAAAGGATGCAACAAGTGAGCAGAGAAGTAATTGATACACTGAGACGAATTTTTGCCTATTTATACACTGATCGCATTCCTGTGTGTAGCTCTGAGTTAAATGTCATGGGTGATTTGAAGAATTGTAGCAGGCTCTGAGAGAGCTGGATAAACCAGCACACACACACATGCAATACAAGAACCCTACAAAATCTCATAGTCGTTCTTTGAGTCGCTACAGTATTATCTAAAAGCCTTTTGAGATATTTGGTATTTAAAACTTAATTACAGAAATGTTATTAGAAGCAGTGTCCTGACACTGGGTCAATTTATAAATCATCTAATGCCTGATCCACCCTCAAAACTTCCAGTAAGTATATTAGAAACAAGATGCAATGGGATCATTAGTTCTTTAAAGCATCATGATGTTGTAAAAAATACCTTTAAAACAGACATACTATCTCTAGACATCAGACCACAAAGCAAAGCAGTTCCATTGGAGCCTTTTTTGAAGAGGGATAGAAGATTCATTTTGTGTTAACTAACTTTAGTCAAACACGAAAACATTAAAAAGGGCCACTATCACTTAATAAAAATGACTGTTACAGTGCACTTAATGTAGTTTCTCCAGATGTCAGATGTGAATTTATAATAATGTGCCCCTGAAACTGATGTAGTCCTATATAAATCAATATCATTTCAGTAAAAACGATACTTAAAATAAATTTGTTACTGACCTAGGAATTGCATGACTTTAGTGGAAATGTATTGTTAAGCTCTTCAGGCCCTGGATTCAATATTACCTACTGTCTATAGAGTAAGTGCATATGCTCGAAGCATTCCTCCCCTCTAGCAGGGCATAACGTGACCACCCTGTGAGAAAACTCCAGCTATTTCACGCAGCCACGGAGCCCAGATGAGGAGGAGGGAACGGGCTTCCTTGCCACACTTTGACCAGAAATGGAAGAGGAGATGGAGATACGGAGCAAATTCCCATAGGACAGACTGTGAAGGATGGAACCGCCTGGAAGGGAAGTCAAAGGCAGAGAGGCAGAGAGAGGGGTCACTGCCGCGAGGCCCCCACGCTCCTTCACCCTCCGCGGGTGTCCTTTCAACAGGTTGTCCCAAGTCTCCCAGACCCCTGTCCTCTGCTTATTTTTAGCATCTCTACCCCCCACTCCCCAATCAGCTTTCCTTGGCTGCTGCTGAGTAGATGCCAGGATGGGGACTAAGCCCACATATTTTGTTGCAATTGATGAGATACAGGATGTGGAGAGGTGCTGTGGGGGACAGCCAGGCAAGGTTCCAGAGAGAAAAGTGCGCTCCTCAGACACATACCCAGGAAGAAACTTTCTTTGGAGAACTCCAGGGCTGTGATTGTAGCTCTGGCACTTAAGCAGCTTCCCTTAAACAGCAAAGTGGGTTTACCAGTTTGTCCTCAGATCTCTGCTACAGTCCTCACAATCTTAGCACTTCTTTGTTTCATATATTTTTAATATAATTTAAATATTAATTAATAAATTTAAATAATTTTAAAAATTATTTATTTATGCATACAAGAGCTGGGGTACAGGTCAGAATTGTGGGAGGTGAGAGGATCCACCAGAGACAGAGCAGGGAGCAGAACAGGCAGATGGATTGAAACACTGCTGAGGGAAGCAGCAGGTGAGGCAGGAGAGGTCTGCTGTACCATGTGGATCACCTCAGAAGGCCGGCGGCAGGGATTGAACTCGTACTGCAGTGGTTGCGGTTTGCTTCATAGTGCGTTGCTCAACCCATTGGGCCACCAGGGAGGCCCCTAATTGTATTAAATTTCATGAGGTAATGTTGGTTTACCACACTGTATGTGATGTAGAGGTACAGGTTCACACCTCTTCCGATGTGTGTAAACTCAACACACCCACCACCAAGGCACCCATACTGCTCCATGAGTCCTTGTACTGTATCGCTCACTTCTTAACTTCTTCCTTTGACCTTCTTTATCAGTGAGCCATGACATGTGAATCTTAGAGGGGGGTCAAGTCGACACAGAAGCAAAACGATAAGCAAGCTTTGTTTGCAGTTGCTGCTTCTACTCAGGAAATGAAGGCTTTCACCTGCGATGGTCTCCCATGGGCAGACAGAGAAAGATTGGGTGGCTTCTCCCGGTCCTCTCTCAGTCTTCTCCATAGTGCTGGTGGGTTCCATTCTTCTACACCACTATCTAAGGGGGGAGCGCCTCTGCCTTAGTCAGCTCAGGCTGACCCTCATGGGCACGCCCATTGAACAACAGCAATATTTTTCTCACAGCCTGGGACCTGGGATGTGCAAGATCAGGTGCTCACAAGGGAGGGCTCATTCTGATGCCTCTTCTATTGCCTTGCAGGTTACTGGCTGAGTGTTCACAGGCCCTCCCCCTTCCTTTCTATGAGAGTGGGGAGCAAACTCTCTAGTGTCTGATCTCCTATGGATTCTAATCTCATAGGTACAAGGTTCCACCCACATGACCTCATCTAACACTAGTGCCTGCCCTAAGCCCTATCTCCAAGCACTGTCACATTAGGGCTGGGGCTTCAAGATATGAATTGGGGAGAGACATAAATATTTAGTCTTTATAGCTGCCCAATGAAAGAACAAGAAAACAGTTTTCAAGACAATTATTTCCAAGGTCAGTATTATTTAATTCATGACATATAATTGAAACCCCTGTGACTATCTGTTTATTCCTAGTAATCTAAATTAAATGGAGAACATCTAGTATAACCTCTTAATGTTTATGTACCACATGGTCCACCACAAGTAAGGTGGAAACTAACTTGCAGGTAACATAAAGAGAACTAATAGCTTCATGGGGAGGTGGAGAACTAAAAGGGCACGTGTGTTCTAGAATCAGAGAATGAGCAGTGCTGTGTTTATATCCTCTCCTTAGGTAGCTAGTACCAAGTCTTTTTCTGTCTGCCGTCCTGAAGAATATTTCAGAGAATGGTCAGAATTTCACAGTATGCTATCAGCATTCTCAGAGTAGATAATCAAATTTGTCATGTAAGAAACTATCGATTTCATTTATATTTGTACTTTGTTACACAGGTATCCGGGTCTATGGCAGAAATATTTGATGACTACAAACCCACTAGGCAAAAATGTTCTTATTACTATCTTCCTATTTAGGCATCTCTCTTTCTCTCCATATAAAGACACATATGTATATATTATGTATATTTATACACAGTCTGTATTTAAGATATAAATGTATATAACATTGCTCTACATTATATATAAGCACATATGCTATAATATGTATGTTACATACATTAAACTCTTCGTATATTGCTAGAACCTGTTGTTCTCACTTACATAGTCTTCCCAATCATAAAACAATTATTTTAATTTTTTTGTTCTTTAAACATTTATTAGGCCTCCCTGGTGGTGCAGCAGATTGAGTGCCACACTGTGAAGCATCTGTAGCACTGCAGCACAAGTTCGATCCCCAGCCAGGGAGTGACCCACATGGCACAGCAGACCTTTCCTGCCTCGCCCGCTGCTCCCCTCAGCAGTGTACTTCGATCAGTCTGCTTGTTCTGCTCCCCACTCTGTCTCTGGTGAATTCACTCACCTCCTGCGCCTCTGGCCTACATCCCATTCTTGTATGCATAAATAAATAAATCTTTATTTTTTAAAAATCAATTTATTTATTTTGCATACAAGAGCTTGGGTATAGGCCAGAGGCACAGGAGGTGACAGGATCCACCAGAGACAGAGTGGGGAGCAGAACAGGCAGATCTACTGAAATGTGGGTCTGTTCGCTGGCGGGGGATCGAACTCATGCCACAGTAACTGGCAATAGCTTGATAGTGCTGTGTCTTTAACCCTTGTGCCATCTGGGAGGCCCAAAACAAATATTTTAATCAATAATCTAAATGTCTTTAGATTGTCTTATCTCTAATATAAACAAAACTGTGATGAACATACTTCATATCTATTTGAACAGTTAGCCAATTATATCCTTCGAAGAAATATCTTGAAGTTGATATGCTAAGATAAAAGAAATAAACATAAATCTGTTTAATAAATATTGCAAGTTTCCAAAAGACAAATTTTAAGATTTATGTTTCTCTAGTAATGAATGCAAATTTGTATTTTCCCATGTGCAAAATAATGCATATTATGTAAAATTTGCCTTTGTTTGCCAATCAAGGGAAAAATTTGTTAAATTTATATAATTCTCATTATCAGTGAGGCTTAATATTTTCATGCTTATTGACTATTTTTCTTACTTTTTTTAATTATCTTTTCATGCCTCCCATTGCAATTTTCTCATGGAATATTTGGTTTAATCTGTGTGAGTTATTCATATATTACTGACTTTATTCTTTTGTCATTAAAATTACTTTTTACAGCACTTGATTTCAAACAGATACAAAATGAAAGGAACATGCAGTGAGAAATTTTATCATTTCCAATATTTCCCCATTTGAAGTATATTTATGATTTTTTAATTAAATTTTCTGTATGTTATGGAAGTTCTATTTTTTATTTGGTGATTTTCATTTTCCTTATGCTGCTTTTAGAGCCTGTGATGTACCTTCAACTCTTTGAAGAATACTTGAACGTGACATTCAATTTTTAAAAGGAAATCTGTTTATCATTTTATATTAGCACGAAGTAATGGAGAAGATGCTGACTCGCCTCAATTCCTTATTCTCAGTAGGTTATTTGTTAGTGCTGCAAAGGTTGTTTATTTTTCAATACTGAGTTGACCTGCATTCCAAAAATATCAGCATCCAATCACTGTCTTTGATTCTGATACATAAAAAATACTTCAGATTATACACTCCTACTTAGAGCATTCTGAAATATGCTGAGAAAAGAGATCTTTGTTATCTGAAGACAAAAACAGTACCCAAGCAAAGTGAGTCTTGCTCCAGATTGCTCAGCGGGCAATTACAGGAAATGATTGCTGGAAAGAAATGCCTTAAATTGCATGTTTAAAAGACCTGGGAATCCTAGTGCATACTTCCTGCCTCTTCCCATCATATTACTTATAAAGTTCAGCCTTTGATAAGTTGAGAAATACATGAACAGATGTGTTTACTGAAATATCTGAGTGTATGACTCTTACAGCTCTGGCACCAAATTTCTCCTTTCATATTATTTTCTTTTTCTAAGAATCACTTGATTTTTTAAATCATGATTTGTTTTCTTAAAATGATTATTTCTATAACAATGCTAATGGATAATTTATCATGAAACTATATTTTTAAAAAGCTCTGATTGACATAGAGAATTGATTTTGCAATTTGATTCCTGTCCTTTTGTAATCCGTTTGCAAGAGAGTCAGGAACATTATTTTAAAGAATATTTTTTTATGAATGAATATTTTTATGAATGAATACATTACCCCAAACACAGACAAATATTAATTATTTCCAGAATTTTTTTGTTCTATGTATTCTCCCTTAAAATGAAAAGAGGAAGTAAAGTAGCTTTTGTGACTCAAAGTTCATCTTTTCACATAACTAAGTGGTGGGTAGGCAGCCAACAGGAATGGTTCATAGGAATATATAAGAACTCAGAATCACAACCAAAATGCTAACCCAGTGGAAGACCTCAAATGCATCCACTAGGTTAGAAACCAGCTCTTTCTGTTTTCACTTAGCAGCATATTACATGTTCTCAGTCTTTAAACTTTCTTTTTGACAGAAATAAGTGGGTCAGCTTTTTAGAAGCTGCAAGGCAGTCAAATTGATCTGTGGTCGTTGTTGGATTAGGTCAACCTGAAACTCCAAGAAGTGGACTAAATGATTTGGAACCAAGTATCATTTCAGTTCTGGATCATATTGACATCTGTTATAACATATTATGAAACATGACTCTCCACATGGCACTTGAAATATACAAGGAAAGAAAAATGCCTCAAAACGAAAACCGATTTTGTCACCAATGGATAATATTTAAAACAAACTAGCTGATGTCATATTTGTATATAAAGAAAACAAACCTATCAGAATGTAACATAATTGGACAATAGCTTAATTTGGCAGTTTTGTTCCAAGTTATTTTCATTCGTAATTGGCAATTGTGTATTCCTGTTTTCAACCTATACTTGTAGATCACCTCCTGTAGAGAATGGAGTGATGCCAATAGACGCATAAACACAATTCCTTAGAGCAGGAAAACATGGTATGTATGACTGCCCGAGAGTATTTAACCACTGGAGGGTAGATTGTCTTCTCAGATTCTTTGCTTTTATTTCCTTTCCTTTTCTATTGCTTTTTGACAAGTTCACTACTCAGCATAGTCATGGAAATAAGAAACCCAAGCAAGATTTATTGGAATTTGGCAATAAGTTAGTATAGTTCACCTCACCTTTCTGCTTTCTTTAGACTTGATTTACATGTGGTTTGGTTTATAACAATAGAATTAGAGCTGGGGTAAAAGCCAGATGCAAGGAAAAACAATCAGAGTCCCATCTCTCAGGGCTGATGTAACCAGATGTATACAAGATTGGGAAAGATAATGGAAATCCTTCCAGAGAGGAGTAGTTGGAAGGAAGATATTATTATGTCAATGGTGTTTGAGTGTGGCTACCCCATGGTTAGGGTCCACAGCAGTAGCTGATTACTTAACTTTATTTAGAGAAACAAAGAACTGGTTAGATTAAGTCTTTTAAAATACTAAATGCATATTTATGCTGAGTGGGCTATGTAAATCTGAACTCAGATCCAAGAAAACAGAGGTGAGGTAAAGAAGTTTTTTCTTCTTTTGACTTTCTTTGTACAGCTTTCATCTTTTCTTCTAAGTAACTTGAAAATATTGACGAGACAGGATTGAGGTATGAGGTTGCTAGAAGTTCTAGTGTCTGTGATTCTCCTGTAGCTCACTGGCCTGACTAGAGAGATCCATCTATGGCTTATTTCTTTTTGGCGGAGGGCATTGTTATGCAAAGTGCTTTAAAAAAAGATCACTGAAAATATAGGTAGAATGTCAGCTGGTGAAGCACAGAGCATTTTCCCGGATGTGAGTCTTGAATAATATTGTATATGGCAAACAGTGGAACACAGGCAAAAGCAGGAGGGGTTCTCTCTATGAACTCTCTCTGCAAGGCAGCACTTTCACTGTGTAAAGTGGGAGATGGAATTCAGACAAAGATATAAAGTGCTCAGTTTCCTTGTTCCTTCTATCAGCCTAGATAACTGGAACAGCAATCATGATTCATAATGGGGGAAAATAAGCTTATTCATTGTCTTAAAATAAAGAAACTGGGTTTGACCTGGCAAAAAGTCAGAGGGAGAACATTTAGAAAAGTGAGCTTTGTTAACTACACAGTAGGACAAGGGAGATATTGGACTATACTTGAACTGAATACAGATAATCAGTCTTGACCATATTTATTATTGAAATAAAAAGGCTGCTACATAGATGGTATTGGGAAAAAAGCATGTAAATTTGATTTATTGATTTTTATTCTAAATATAGATATATTTATAACATGTACACACATGTAATGTATCTTCATATGTGTTAAATACACATGTAATGTGTGTATGCATATGATGTGTTCATACGCATAAAATATATACATATGCATTTTGAACACCCAATTTCTTTGTCATATCTATTGTTGTTACAACTTTAATTAAATTTACTCTTTTGAATGTACAGTTCAATGACTTTAGTGTATTTTTGGAGTTTTGTACCATCCCCATGATCCAATTTTTTTTTAAAGATTTATTTATTTATGCATACAAGAGCTGGGGTATAGGTTAGACTCACAGGAGGTGAGTGATTCACCAGAGTCAGAATGGGGAGCAGAACAGGCAGATGGACTGAAACATACTGCTGAGGGGAGCAGCAGGGAGGCAGGAGAGGTCTGCTGCGCCCTGTGGGTCCCCTCCCTGGCCGGGGATTGAACTCACATTTCTGCACCTCGGATGCTTCACAGCACTGTGTTCAACCCACTGCATCACTAGGGAAGGCCCCATCACAATCCAATTTTATACATTCTTTACTACACCAACAAGATCCCTCCTGCCCCATTGTAGTTACTCTCCATTCCCTCACCCACCCCTGGGCAACCACCAATCTAATTTCTGTCTCAACGGAGTTGCCTTTTTGCACATTGTGCTGGGGACCATTTCTTCCACCTCTGCTCTCAAATCTGATGATTTAGTCAGAGGCAACACCTTTTGCTACTTTAACCAACATGTTGATTAGGACAAGGTTTCTTTCGAGAGGGATCACTGTGTAAAAAGCTTACAAATCAAAAGGATCTCCTCTTGAGGAAAGCAGAATGGCTAAAGGTTGAGATATGAACTAAAACATACTGGTGTTTCATTCCTGACTCCTGCAGTTTCTAGGGGAGTATTCATAGAGAGATAAGTCAACCTCTCTAAATGGCAATATCGTCATATGTAAATATAGGGCTGTTGGGAAATGACCTTTGGTCATCGGTTATGGCACAGAGATAGGTGGCAGGAGGCAAAGTGCCAGACACCTGGAATGGAAGCATAGAAACTTCCATCCCCGATTCACACCTGAGCTTTCTCACAAGGAACATATACCCCAATTTTTGATCCTGTGTTTAACTTTAGAATTTGTCTGCCAAATCACTATATCATTCTCATGTATTTCCTTTGACTTAACCTAGTCTCTTGGGCTGTTCACTGGAGGATTCCCAGATGCCATCAACTAGATAATGTCATAGTATTTTCCAAAAACATTCTCAGACAAACTGTACCTACTATGTGCCTGTGATTGTTGAACAGGAGGTATAATGAAGGCAATGTCAAGGAGCTAGCAACTGACTTGGAAACAAGTCACTAGAAATAAAGATGGGTTAAATATTTAGAGACACAAACTGTAATGCCTCTATTTGACCAGTCATTTTCCTTCTGAATACCTATTGAAAGAACCTTAAATGAAGAAGAGATTTTTGAACAGTTACATCAATCATAATTGGAAGTAGCTGGAGATGGATAGTGAGCTATTTCTTGGAACATGAATGGAATTCCAATAGACAGAAATTGGCAAGAGAGAGCATTTCAAAAGGGAACTTCAGCTTTATCCATTCATTTGTGTTTTCATTCATCTAATATGTGAATGCCTGCTTTTATCAATCAGCTTTGAGTAGATTATTCTGAGATAACGAACAATCTCAAAACCTTAGAGATTTATACATGTTTTTCTTACTCATAGTATTGGTCTACTTGTCTGTCTCTGTGTCTGTTGTTCTCTCTCTTTGATCCATCCTGTCTCTTTTCTCCAGGACAAAGCTGACTGGACAAACTCTCTCTGGGATTGAACAGAGTCTTAGTAGTGAGGGAAAAAAGAGACATGGACCCAGGCACCATATCATATGTCCCAGAGTTTCTGGCCTACATCCTTTCTCATATTCCACCAGCCCAGGTAAGTATGGGGTTAAATATGATGTCCAGGGACAGATTTGGTTGAGATGGCCAGCTAAAATTATAAGCAAATATTATAATCTATTCAACCCCTATGTCTCAAATTATTTTGAGTTAGAATCACCACCCTCAGAAAACATACACTTGGTTACATGAGAAAGAATGGAATTGTGGAAGGACTGCCTATGGGCAGAAAAAAATGGTGAACAATCTGGGAAGATAAACTGGAAAGAAAGAACATAAGTGGTTAAATCAAGAAAGGCCATGACCCCCATGCTGTGGAGACCGGATTTAGTTTCAGATTTAATGGGGAGTAACTCAGTTACTGAAGTTGAGGTATGGTGGGTAGTTTTATGTGTCAAATTAACTAGGCTTTGGCACCTAGTAATTTTATTAATCATTAGTCTAGGTTTTGCTCTAAAAATGTTTTGTATGGTAGTTAGCATCTACAATCAGCTAACTTAAAGTAAAGGTAATTACCCTTAATGATTAGATGGGCTTCATCCAACCAGTTGAAGGTGTAAAAACACAAGCTGAGGTTTCCTGGAGAAGAGAAAATTCTGTCTCAAGACTGCAGCATAGAACAAATCCTGTCTGAATTTCCAAACTGCTGACTTGTCCTTTAAGTTGTGGGCTTGTTAGTTCCCACATCTGAATATGTATCTATATGGCTATAGGTATAGATGATATGGATCAATATAGAGATGGAAATAGATATGGAGATAGAGATGATATACATATAGATGTGATATGTAAATATAAGTGTGTGTGTGTGTGTGTGTGTGTGTAACTGACTAGTCTATATCTTTGGGGAATCCTTACTCATAATATTTGTTTTTACAGACAGAAAAAATAAAGATGAACCCTTGGCATCTTTTATGTAGGCTAAATAATACTACTTCTTTAGTATTTCTTCAACTTCTTCAATGGCCTATCCTTATTTTTACAATGTGATACTGTGACAGGGTGGTCCCCAGAAAAGGGGAAATTTCAAGTTCCCTGCTCCACCCAAAGGAGGGTGGAGGGGAACAGGGAGGAGAAAAAGCTAGAGAGGAGACTGGAGAAGGAAGGAAGCAGGATGGAGAGCAGCAAGGAGACCTGGAGGAAGTACGTGGAGCAGAGAGACATGTGAAGAAACTGTGCTTGCCTTTTGTTCCTGGTCTGGTTGGAACAGATGTGGGTGAGAGACCTGTGGGGAGGTCAACAATGGCAATTTTTATCTTGACTTTGATAATCTTTTCCTCCCAGACTGTCTGATCCTTTCTGACCCTTTTCTATGGGTCCCCATTGGAAGGTGCCTTAGACTGTGGCAGCTTTCGGGCCTTGCTTTGGGCCAATCCCTTTTGGGTGGACTTTTACCTACAAGAGGATGGGTAACTTTGGATACCTGGTTTAGTAACTATGTTCTTTGTCTTTTGTGTATTGTTCACTAATTGTGTATTGAAGTTCCTTTCCACTAAAGTTCTTACATGTTTCGTCTTGATGTAGCAGACAGGGTGGTTTAGAGTGGACAGGTTTGGGGGTTCTGGGGTGCTCCTCTCCCTGTCCTGTAAGAATACTGCACTGTTGGTGATCTTAGTTCATGATCCATTATAAAGGACATGTGTGAAAATACAAATGTAGATTGTTTCTCTTCATAAATATACTACCCATCGTTTTTTTTTTTTTTCACTTGTAGCTCTAAACTTTATTTTTTTTTTCACCAGGTGGGGAAAAGTGGTCTTATTTAAGACCAAGAACCAAGCATGTGAAATCAAATATCATTCACTGTATTGAACTAATAAACCATTATTTGATTTCTTCAAAATGTATTAGAATCACTCCAAATAAGAAAATATCAGAATTACTTGGAGATCCCCACATTATCTCCTGCGGAATGAGAACCCATCACATGTCTCTGGCATGTGCAATTAAGAGTTTGTGCCTGTAACAATAAAGACACAAAAACCAAAAATGAAAAGACAAGGACAAATTGGGGACACTTGGTGGGGAGGGGGGAGGGGGAGGGTTGAGGGCAGACGGTAGCACGGGGGACTGAGGTGATGGCGCACTGGTGATATGGTGATGGGAAATACATGGGGATTACAACTGATGTCAAATATATATATAAATTAAAGGGGAGAAAATTTCAACTCATTAAAAAAAAAAAGTTTGTGCCTGCACCCTGAGTCTGCCTCAATCAATTCCATTTTCTCCATCCACACCCCGTCCTCTACCGCTGTAATTAATCTCTCTCACAGTGCCGTGTGAACCCACTCTATAACTGGGTCAGGCATGTCGGTGGTATTATTGTCATCCAGCATTTAAGAATGCATTCACAATATTAAGTGAACTTATCAAATTGAGAATTTAATTTCTACCATACCCCTCTGAGATAATTTGTGATGTCCTTTGAGTGAGGAAATGTAAAGCGTTATGGAGTTTGACCAGGTCAGAAAGAATCTCTGTCCATAAATGCATTCTCTCACAGGAACTGTTAAGTGAGAAGAGTGGTAAGGCTCCTTCCTAGGGATTATCAAACAAAATAAAACAACAGTAATGATAAAAATCACATAAGCCATCAAGAAGCTAATGGTCTGGTGTCAGAGAATACTGGTGTCAATTAATTGCCTAAGCACCTTCTTCTGCCTTTATTACACGCTTCCCTTTCCTCTCCGATGCTTAGGTCACGTCCGAGCTCCCGGCACGACTGTGGGCCTGGCAGCTTTGCCTCCTGCTCTCTGCTGCAGCAGGACTTAACCATTTGTAACTTTTTAACCTGAATCGGTGATGGGAATTCACAGGGATGAGAAATATACACTGGATAAAAATGAGAAATACTGTAAAATATATATAAAATTAAAATTAAAAAATAAACTTGAATAGGCTACATCTAAAACTGAAGCTTTGTCTTCCTCCCCAACCTTTCCCACCAAGCTTTATTGACAGAAAATTTATAAATAAAAACATCGGGTTAAGCAATGCACTTTGAAGCATCTGCAGCCACTGTAGCACGAGTTCGATCTCTGGACAGGGAGGAACCACATGGCACAGCAGACCTCTCCTGCCTCCCCACTGCTCCCCTCAGCAGTGTGTTTCAGTGGATCTGCCTGTTCTGTGCCCCACTCTGTCTCTGGTGAATCTTCTCACCCCCCACACCTCTGACCTGTACCCCAGTTCTTGTATGCATAAATAAATAAATCTTTAAAAAATATTTAAAAATCATATATATATCTCATGTCTGACTGATATGATGTATATACCATGTCTGATATATATCAATTCATGATATAAACCTCAAATATATATATTTATTTATATATTATATATTTTATTATATATGATATATATTTACATATATCAAATATACATAATATATTTATTTAGGGAATATAACATGATTTGGTTTGATACACATATATAGCCAAAATGATTCCCACCACCAAGTGTATTGACACACCCATCACCTCATATAGTTACCTGTTTTTTGTCGATTAAAACATTAAAAATCTAGTCTGCTCATGTCAGTTTATGATACTTTCATCCTTTCCAGTGCTCTGAGAAATGTGGTCATCCTCGACCACTTTTGCTTTTTTATCAGTGCGGCCTTGGTCTGTAACTCTATATGGGACTCAGGTGTACAGCCTTACACATCAACAATGGTATATGCTACGTTATCTTCACCACCAGAGGTTTGATTTCCTTCCTTCACCAAACAGATGCTCCATTTACTAATGGATCCCCTCTCCACCCCTTCCCCTTGCTTCCGCCTGCGTCCCTCTCTCCCACCTCCTCTGCCTGCAGAGCTGGCTGGGTTTGCTGTCCAAATAATCCACCAGCCAATCTGTTGTCATCATTTTACCGTGAGATGCGTGTCTGAGAGAAAACTACATTGTCACGTAAAACCAAAATTAGTCTATTTTAGACTAAATAGGTCACAAAAACACACTAAAAGGCAAAACCAAAGAAACACGTGACCAAATATCTGCCTTCCCCCAAGTCCTTAGAACACAAATGTGTTCAGACCTGGGAACGCAAAGGACTGAAGTATCTCAGCTTTTCAAATTTTCCTAAATTGTGTAAGGATTTTGTCATGAGCCTCCAGATCTCGTCTTTTGGGGCTCACCCCCAAATATTCCCAGCAACATTACAGTGTCTTCTGGCCTTCTCTGGTGTAGAGCTGTTCATCCATCACATTCAGCAGCATCGCAATAGCAGACTCCACTTCCTTTGAGTGATCGCTGTTTGCCAGGCTCTGTGTTCGATGTTTATGGGCATTATATCTAATTTTCACGCGATCCTAATGATCCACACATTACTAGTGTCAGTGATCAATGTTACGGTTGCTATTATTCCCTATTGTCGATGAAGGCCCCGCGGCTCGGAGCTGAGGACGCGCCCAGGCCGGCCGGCCAGCGCCTACTGACCCAGCCTGCTTCACGCTTGGTTCTGTCTGGCCCGGACGCCGGTGGTCTTGGCCCAGATCATGCAGCCCCCAGACACCTGGGAGGGGGGAGGTGGCGTCTCGGAAGCCCGCTGATCTGAACGGTACATGGGTTTAGATGGTCTTGGCGCTTCTTGGGGAGATGCTTCACGTGTGTTTGGCGAAGGGGGCTCGGTCACTGCGCCTCAGCTGCTGACCTCCTTTCTGAGGAAAAGCCCCGGACGGTTTTTTGGACGCTCACTGGCCACCCGCGTAGTCCGAAAGTCTGAAACTTGGTGGAAGATCTGCTTGGTGGCCCGAGCGATGGCCGGCGCGTCATCTGTCGAAGCTGCGACGCAGAAGGCCACAGCGGGACCTAACCAACAGAAATGCATTTCTTGGCAGTGTTGGAGACAGAGGCCCCAGATACGGGCTAACTTCGGGGACGCCTCTTTCCGGCTCGCTGGTGGAGGGTCCTGGCTGTCCTCAGGGGGTGTCCCTCTCTGTTCACACACTCTGCGACGTCGCTGGTGTCGCCTCGTTCCTCATAGTCACCAGTTCTGTGGGACGACAGCTTCACTTGAATGCCCCTATTTAGCTTTAATTACTTCTCTAAAGTTCCAGTCTCCAAATACAGTCGCATTGGGGCTTCAGTAAATGAATTTTGGGGGAAGAGAATTCAGGCCACAACACCTGCATATTCTGGTTTTTTTGGTTTTTTTTTAAGGGTTTATGCTTTGTTTTTATTAACTGATGATACCTGTTATACCACTTTTGGGTGACTAAATTGCTGTCATTTAATTTTTTTATTTATATATATTTGCATTAGTTGTGGTCCCCATTTCCCACCACCAATTCATCAGTGACCATCACCTCAGTCCCTTGTGCTCTTTCTCTTTTACTTGACTTTTATGGTTTTATTTAGTTCAGTGTTTGATAGCAGGAACAATAGAAGATATTTATTCAAAATCTTACCCTGGGCCTCCCTGGTGGCGCAGTGGGTTAAGCAACACATTATGAAGCAAATCACAGCCACTGCGGCATGAGTTCGAACCCTGCTGCCGGCCAGGGAGGGGACCCATATGGCGCAGCGGACCTCTCCTGCTGTGCCCGCTGCTCCCCTCAGCAGTGTACTTCAGTTGATCTGCTTATTCTGCTCCCTGCTCTCTGTGGTGAATCCTCGCACCCCCCCCCCACACCTCTGGCCTGTACCCCAGTGCTTGTATGCATAAATAAATAAATCTTTTTAAAATAAAAAAACTTACCCTGAATATTGTTAAACTTGAGAGCTACAAACCTACACAATGTGTAAATGCTTATTCATTACGATGGGTTAGTTACAAGTTCACCACTGGCTGATTTTTCGTATGGCCAGTGTACAACGTCATCATCTTTAAGCCACAGGTGTAAATGTATCATATAACCAATAATCAGGAACTATTTGATTTCAACTAATACATACCTTGTAAATAGAGTAATATTTTACCTTGCTCCTTTGGAGGGGGAGAGAAAGCAAGAGAGAGAAACCAAACTATTTTAAAATGTCAGTTAGGTTTAGTGAAAATCATGTATTAAATGTTGTATACTCAGTTTAAATCTTACTGGGTAACTAAACATTAAAGTAAACGGGAAAAATCTCTATTGGTCTAATTTGAATTATATGTTCTTCTCAACAAGCATAATTGCTATTGACTGCCTAAAGCACCATTGTCTAAGTCATGAATAATCATAAAACATTACAATTGGCATAAGAAGAATGGAAAGAAACCCATCAAAAAAAAAAAGCACAAAATACCAACAATCCCCCCCTTTCCCTCTGCCTAAAAGAATAAAGTCACGCAAAACACAATGACTTTATTACCTGAGAAAATGTGCTACATACTAATCACGAGGAGCCTCATTTATTATAGATAGTATTTCACTCTGGGTTTGACATTTTATTCTGGAATGAAGCTCCCTTGTTACTAAGTGTATATCATACAAAAGAAAAAGACCCTTACTGCCTCATCCTCCCTTCTTATTAAAACTCCTTAATTCAGAGCTAGTAATACAAGTTTTTCTTTAGCAGGGAATTTTTTTTCAGAAGCTCCGGAAATTGGCAAATGTCACAAGTTGAATATTGTAAGAGGAGCTCAGTTTCAAAGTCAATAAACCTCTTGCCTGAGGGCACGTCTAACACTTGGCAAAGGTCTTTGCCAAAAATTGTCCTGACCTTGATCTGTAACAACTGGAGAGTTTAGGCTGCAGCAGCATCTCCCATGCTAGGTGATGTTAGAAAGATGCAATTCACGGAAAACAGTCCAGTACTTCGGTGACTTGTTGAAAAGCCCATAGACGAAGCTGAAAGCCAATTTTCGTTAAGAGACAATGTTAGTTTTATAAGTCGATATTGTTGAATATATATACACATCTTAAAATATGCTGAGACTATTCTGTGGCTATAGTAGTACGTAAACCCAGGAAAGGATTTTTCAACCTCTGCACTCTTGACATTGGTGTTGGGTGGATAATTCCTTTTGCTTGGGGCTGCCCTGTGGTCTGGAGGGTTTGGGCAGTATCTCTGGTGTCTAGCCACTAGATGCCACTAGATGCCAGTAACACTCCCCTAGCTGTGGCAGTTGAAGATGTCTCCAGATGTTGCCAAAAGTGCCCTGGGAGCAAAATCTACACACACACACTACCCAATCTAGGTCCAGTCCCTCTGGTTGAGAACCACGAACCAAGCTCTTTGAACACAAGCTCTTTGCAAGATGGTAAACATGCAGAGCAAAGGTAAATCCCCAGTTGGAAAAAGCTGTAAGACATTTTGTCTTGCTAATGCCCCAGCAACTATTTGAAGGAACTCTCAACACTAAAGAGCTGCATTCCCCTAGCCTCCCTAGCCCCGAACATGGTCCTCTGTGGAGCCCCGGGAAACTACACAGACAGTTTTTCATGATCAGTGATAATTAAAGACCTGATTGGCCAAGTAGACTGCAAGCAAGTAAGTGATTTCAGCCACACAGAATTCCTGGGCTGTCCCGGTGGAGTGGCATTGCAAAGTCAGTTGATTATTCCAGGGTTAGCTCTCATCATAGAGACCTGAATTCCAGTTGAGTATCTACTCCCCATCTCTGTGTTTCTTGAGCATTTTCCAATCAACCTCATCATGTTGCATTTTCATTACTTGGTAAAATGTCTGTGTCCCCATAGACTTTGTGCTCTTGATGACTAGAGGTATTTCTGACCTGTTTGTAAATTCTTTATCCCCAGAATAAGAAGGGGTCACTAAATGCATTGCCCTGGTAAGTAAATTCTGTATTTGATGATTTACTTAAAAACTTTTATCAAGTAATTTGAAATGTCAGACTCTGGGACTAGAACGATAAATGAGTGTAGATATCTCCTTGGAGAATTCATGGCTGAGTGAAGGTTAGAACCCTAAAAACAAGTAGTTAGATGATAACAGGTTAAAAAAAAAGTGGCAAAGGACAGAGTAAGATGGAGTAAAGATTAGTACTAAGCTCTATTTTTCAGCATGAAGAAAGCAATGACTAAGTTAGAGCAATACTTTATTCTGCAAACTACATGTTCAATTTTTTGTGTCAGCAATGGAAAGTCTGTACAAAATTATGCCTTGAAAATCAATTTTAGTTAGAATAATTAAATAAGGAGCAGTAGAAGCTGATTATTCTTTTCTACCAAGTACTAAAATATTAGGAGCAGAATTGCTGTATTCTGGGAGCAGAAGAGGAAAGTATAACTGGGATACAAGAAAGCCTGTGAGATCTGTGGGTAAATCACTTAAGTGCCATGTGCTTTCTTCCCTTTATTTTATATTTGACATCAGTTGTGGTCCCCATTTCCCACCACCATTTCAGTGGTGCACCATCACCTCAGTCCCTTGTGCACTTTCTGCCCTCATCCCATTCCCTCTCCGGCCCCCCCACACGCAGAGTATCTCTGATTTGTCCTTGTCTTTTTGGTTTTGTTGTGTCATGTTTTTGTTTTTTCATTGTTATTATTCTTTTCCTTGGTCCCTTATTTGGTTCCCTTATAGTCTTCCTAGGAGTGAAACCATCCAGTATTTTCCTTTTGCCTTCTGACTTATTTCTCTGAAGCTCCATGTTTTCAATGAATCAGTTCTACTGCTTTTAATGATGGGCTCTACTGATGTTACAACATTTATCAAAAACATGATCGTCTAAGCCAAGGCTAGTTTATTATCCTGCAGTCACATCGGTCAGAAGTCTAATGTGGGTCTCTTGGATCTAAAATCAATATGTCAACAGCACCTTACTGATTCTGGAGCCCTTCCCCATCGCCAGATGCTGCTCACCTTCTCTGGCTTCTTACCCCCCTTCTTCCATCTTCAAAGTCAGCCATGCAGTATTTCTACAGCCTTGTTTCTGTTGTTGTCAGATCTCTATGACCACAGCCAGGGAAAGTCCTCTATTTTTCAGGGTTAGTGTCCTAGGGAAGGTCTATCTGAGTAATATATCAGGATGAGGTCATCATCATAGGCCAGACCTTTAATCACAGTGGCAAAGTCTCTTCTGAATGTTAGGTGACATAGGCACAGGCTCTGGCGATGAGGGCTAGGAGGACACCTTGAGGGTGACAGCATGCTGCCGAGCACATTGCCAAAGCGCCATCAGGGGTTGGGGAAGATAGCTTCAGACCTGGAGAGGGCTTCCTTCTAGCCCAGGACTTCCCTGTGTGCGGCACTCAGCCCAGTGAACTCAGCAAGTCTTCATAGAATTCTGTCCCTAGAGTCATAGAATGCTGCTCATAGATTCTTGGAAACAGAGATTTTAAATAAAAGAATGTACAACAAAACCAGGTTCTTGGGGAAGATTATTGCATTCAATGGTGACCAGGGTTTTTTTATTTTTATCATCAACATTATAAGGAAACAACAGAGGACCTGATGTGTAGGAACACTTGGGAGAGGGCTTCTTATCTGCAGTTCCCCACCTGCTGTGCAATTTAAAAAGTAGAATGTAGATGAAAAGAAAGCATGACTGGTTTGGTGTCCTTCAGTAGAAGAGTTTTCCCAATGTTTGCGTTAGGGGGAGCCTGAGTAAGGTCCGTAAAAGCTGCCTTTCATCAGTCTGAGATGTGTAAGGTTGAAGATAAAGAGCTGTGGATGATTTAGAATCCATATAGAAAACTGACACAATTGTTTCCTCTGTGAAAACAAAACACCAAAAGCAACCAGAGCTTCAGGTACCCAGTCTCAGTGGCGGCACTTACGTTATAGATACACAAAATATTTTCCACATTAAGACTAAGACGCCGTGGAAGAGTGGTTCTGTGTTGGCAGGTCTCAGCTTTTCTGCATTGAAAATGTTGCTAGCAACAGTTCTTTGGTTTGCAGAAATGTTGAAAATACGCATCATCCACAAAATACCCTTTAGATTTGGGGTTAGTTCTTTATTGCTGTGACAGGAAGAAGGGAAAAGAGAAGCTGAATGATAGATGGTGCTTTCTATGTATGAAATAGCTTGAACACATAAAAGCTTCCTTCCTAGAAAACAAACAAACAAATAAATACAGTCCTCCACAGTTAGCAATTTTGTAACCAGGAAATTCTGAAACATTTGTTATGTTTTTCTTATCCAACTCTCCAGTTTGACAACTTAGTGGGAATTACTATACTTTGAGAAATACTGTTTGGACAGTTTCACTGCTATGTTTTCTCTTCAGAAAAACCTACTCGGTAGAAAGCAGAGTGAAGAAAAACTATTGAATCAATAAGTTAATTCTAAAGGCTTCGAATTTTGGAGTTTAAAAGTATTAAACAGGTCGTTGAGCTCAGCTGTCTGTGGTGCATGGGCTAGCTCGTGGCCTCTTCAACACATGGCCGCCAGACATGGCGGCCCTCCGCTGCTGCCTCACCCACCAGCCTCTAGGCTCTTCTTTCCAAGGACCTGACCTGCACACATTCTGGCCCCTTACTCTTCTCAGGAACCCTCAGTGGGGAGCCCACTGCTTCCCTTGAGCCCTGAGTTGTACAGAGTGGTACAAGTCAGTCGTCGTCTTCATCCTACCCACCAGGAAATCCAATTATTCGGCCGGTGTTGCAGTCACATACAGTGTCCACACCTAGTCGCTCTCTCACCACCAGACCACACTGTGCTGTGCAGTTGGGTCCCTCCTGGCCCATACATGTGCAGGGGTCTGGCATCTACCTGGCTGGATTTCACCTGTGAAGATGTGTGGATTCTGACTTTACCATTCAGTCTTTCTTATTCCTCCCTACGGCATGAACTCAATGCATTCAGGAAAGTCTATCACCTGAGCCATCAATCCTGGGCTCTTCCGTTGCTTCTAGTGGCTTCGAACAGGCTGACTTACTTGGGACCGAGGGTCTCAGCATACAGTTATCTAACCATCCCTGGAACAAGATGCAAGGTCCAGCCAAGTGTTTGGTGACATCAAGAAAAACACATAAGGGGCTTCCATGGTGGCCCAGGAGTTAAATTTCAGTGCTACCACCACTGCGACCTGAGTTCAATCCCTGGCCACGGAGCTAATCCATATATGGCGCAGCAGACCTCTCCTGTCTCACCCACTGCTCCCCTCAGCAGTGTATTTCAGTAAATCAGCCTGTTCTGCTTCCTCCTCTGTCTGTAGTGAATCCTCTCAGCCCCTGCATCTCTGACCTAGAGCCCAGTTCTTCTATGAATAAATAAATCTTTAAAAAAAATAAGCAACATTTAACTTTTGCTAGTATGGTTTATAGATTTGTTTTATATTTATTTGTTTATCTGTGATCAGAATTAAAAAAAAAGCATTTTAAATGCACACATGTGGATAAAAAGGTTGTGCCAATTAAAATGTCAGGTTCATTACAGGAAAGCAGGGCTGTCCAGTCCAGACTCTGGTTAAATTCCCACAGGGCCTCCAGTTCAGAAGACAATCCTGTCTGTGCACTGATGCTTGGAATTCCTTTAATTTGAAGTCGTTGCTTAATTAGAAGTAAGCTTTAGATTAATATATGGTGAAATTTAACATATTGATGTGATTTCATACTAAAGGAGAAACAACTAATATCAGATTTGTCCCTGAGCAGATTTGATTCAGATTAGGAAAGTGAGGATAAGGGAGGTTTGTTCTCAATTTGGTTTTGTAAATGATTTGTGACAATTCATTTATCTGCACAACTGAATTGAGTGATTCGGGACTAAAATTGGAACCAACGTGGCATGTGGCTCACAGTTCCCGAGGCAGCTTCTTCTCACTTCTTCCAAAATACTCTTGAAGAATTGGTAAGGAGGAAAACTCTCAGAGAAAGTAGAACACTAAGACCTATATTTCACTAACTCCCAGAACTCTGGAGAAAAGTCCACCAGCCACAAACCGAAGGCGAGGAATAGAAAGCCAGATCAGGAGAACTTCTGGATCTTGCTGCTTCCTGTCCTAGGAAAACACAGCTGGGGCTCTGCTCTCTCCTCCTCCCTGCTGACTTCTTGGAGCAGCATTTGCAAACTGAAGTGTCCATCTGAAAATTAGCTCACATCTGAGCTGCTCCGGGATCTGAATACTCTCTGCACCCACCTTCCATTAGAAGTTTGCTTAGGGACCTCCCCGGTGGCCAGCGGGTTGAGCACTTCACTGTAAAGCATCTGCTGCATAGTGAGGTGTGTTCGACCCCCGCCAGGGAGGGGACCCACATGGCGCAGCAGAACCTCTCCTGATTCGCCCACTGCTCCCCTCAGCAGTGTGTCTCAGTCTATCTGCCTGTTCTGCTCCCCACTCTGCCTCTAGTGAATCCTCTCACCTGCCACGATGCTGGCCTGTATCCCAGCTCTTGTATGCACAAATAAAGAAATCTTTTTTTAAAAAAAAAGAAGTTTGCTTAGAAGCCATTTATGTTTTAGACTTTAGGAAAGAAAACAGGAGAGGAGGAAGATGGGCAGTGCTGTTTAAAGCAGGGAAGTTCAGGTGCAATTAGTCAAGCAGAGCAGGTGGAAAAAAGCTGGAAGATTCTTTTCTTTCTGTCTGATCTTACCACACACCGACCTTCTCAGTGATAATACCACCTGAAACAGATTCTGACTCCCTTTCTTTGTATCCCCACTTACTCTGATTTTGCTCAGCTTTGCAGAATTTAGTTTGGAGTGTAAAAACAAACATCATATGAATTTGAAAAAGCATTTGACCCTCATACTTTACTGTGTGAATGTAAGACACATCCACACACAGATACAAAGTGGGCAGAGCATCGGCCTTCTCAATCTGTCCTGTAGGATTACCTCCGAGACAGGAGACTCTTATTAATCTCCTTGGACTCTGGCTATTAGTGTCCTATGAAGTGATGCTGAACAGTAAGTGCAATAGCAGGATAAGCTAGATGTTCTGTCCACTCACAAATGCAAGAACTGCAAATGCGTCCCCTCATTTTAAAAAAGATATGCAAAAATACAATGTGGGGTGATTGGTGCATCTTCCTGAAAAACAGCACTGCAAATAACTTCACAAGAATTTTTAAATGCAGTAAATTGCATTGTATCTTCACTATGATAGAAAAATTTATAAGCTCCATGAATCAGGAACTGGATAATCAGAAAAGGAGAAGAAGAGACTTGTGCTGAGAACAGAAGAAACTGCATGAGTTAGGAGGAGTAGCACTCATAAAACTGGAGTCAGCGCTGGCAGCAGTAAAGAACATGCTGTGGAAATGGAAACACTAACATGGACCATAAATTTGAGCAGCTTTCCCAGAATGCAGTAGAAAAAAGATAAATAGAAACAAAATGGTAAGAGAAGACGGTAGGTATGGAATATAGAGGGAAAACCGTAGCCTGGTATAGCAAAATAAAAAAAAAATGTGTTTGAAAAAAGACAAAACTCATCCAAAGCAATTATAAGCTTTCAGCAGTGAGAACTTTCTTGGATTGGAGAGACTACTCAGAGACATGAGCTCAGGTAGCAGTGAATAAAAACAGATTTGTATCTAACCCTATGCAGATAATACTTAAATATGAAAACATAACACCCTAAAATAGCCTATCTTGTGGGGGCAAATAATAGTCCCCTCTCAATGGACTATTTCAAGCATGCCTCAGACTTCTCTTCTGCAAGTTCAAATGCCAGAGAATACGAAAGAATTACTATAGAGACTTGGGAGAGGAGAAAGAATACCTAAGTGTTTGATACGCGAGCAAATCGCCCTTCACATGTGCCCACAACCGAAGCGGTTTATAAGAAATGCAATTATAGAATAGGGCTAATATATTTTGTAATATATAATTGTAAGAATTATATCGAGTCGGGAGTGCTAGAATCTTTGGCTGCTACCAAGAATGGAGTAAAAAGAGCTTGAATGGAAGCAGGCATCGGGAGATCCTTAGATGCTCCCCAATCCTTGTTGACCGAGAGAGGGTTGCTCAGCTCCAAGCAGGCTCTCATGCTCTGTCTCTGCAGATCCAGCCTCCTGAGACTCCATTCTCTCTTCTGTAACATAAGTTATTGGCTCTAAAATTTTCCTCAACTAATCCAAGTCATTCTGGAATTCAAATGACAGAAGCATGGCATTATGTTAGTAGGGACCATACGTCTAGATTCTTTTGTTTTCTTGGTTCACTTTATTTTAGACACACAAAACTTGCTTCAAGCAGACATGCTGGTACATGAGCACTGGTTTCGTGTAAATGGCATGTTGGTTTTTTATGGTCAGTCAAAAGGACCAGTCGTGGTCTTACAAATGCAACTAAAGATGCAGGTTCTGGATGTACAGGGTTTTAAAAATTATATATAAGGTTGGGAAAAGGTTTGAGAAACCCCAACCCACAGCACCAGACTGTTTCGGGTGGATGGAAGAAATATGATGATAATGGGGTTAAAGAGAAACACAGTGAGGTCTGTTAATGGAATCACTACGTGGACTGTGTAGAAACTTAAAACACATTAATAATAAAAGCCCTGCTTTAGAAACTGACCTTGTAGTTGAAAGATATGCACTTGTATCATTACCAATTAATGTGTTAGGTAACATAGCTGGTTCTTGGAAAGCAACAAGGAAGAGTATCTAAATGATATTCACACATCTTAATTAGCATCATTAATAGTGCCTTTGCCATCTTTCATGAGAGCGATGGCATTCCTTTGCAAGCATCCTGTTAGAAGCCAAACCAGGCAGTCAGATTTGAAGCCAAGTCCTTACAAGTGGTTTCAAGTTATGGCGCCAACAGGACAAGACTGTTTCTCCAGGGTCTCTTCTTAGCTGCTGGACTTTGAAAACAATCAGCAGTAGAGCCAGACCTGAAGGTAAAGGTGACTCTCAGCGGCTTTGCGGGAGTGCAGGGAGGTCAGAATAAGGAGAACTAGAGAAACAACACTTCTTACAGTGCCTTCCACATGACCGAACAGGAATTTTAATATTATCCGTGGAAAATATGTGAAGGTCTCGCTTTGAATTCAGCATCTGCTACTGAGCTGCTGAAGGAATTTCAACAACTAGTTTCTTAAAATTATTGAAAGAGAAGGCTCACTAAAAAGCCTTTTATTATTGAAAAATGGTGGTGCAGCAGCTTATCTTGGAACCCCGCCAAACAGGTAGAATTTAGGACCCATCTTCTAATGGGGGCATCATAATTCTTTTGCCTTCTCTGGAAACTATCATGACACTTAAATTTTGCTCTGGGTTTTCTTCTTGCGCTAAAAGTACTTCATCCTTTAGTTTTGTTGGAAGGAGAACTAGCAAATTACAAAATTGAATCAAGAAGAAAAAAACTGAGGAGCTTCCATTTAGACTTTTTTCTAAGTATTGTAGAAAGCCTTCTTGTCTGCATAAGTATCATTAATTCATACGCATATATTCATGACTGATTTTTCTTAAGAGTACAACTTTCTTTTGTTACCATCTTATGCCATTAAAATTTTTCAAAGCATAATTAATGTAACATCATCACTTTTGTGGCTATCCCTTAAATTATTTAGCTTGTAACTGATCGTGCATGTTTGAGCTATTTCCAATAGTGCACAACTGAAAATAATCCCATGTTCAGTGCCTGTTCATAATTTTTATTTACACAGCTAATTATATCATGAGCATCACTATTTAGCCAAAGGGCACATCCATTCTTAAGACTCTTTTGCCAAACGGATTTACAAAAGTTAAACCACCCCACCCTCTACCAATTATAGAGATTCATTTTACAAACCGCTTCACTTGTTTTTCATATTACTTTTCTTCTTGTTTTTAGATTATTTTATTTATTTATGCATAAAAGAACTAGGGTGTGGGACAGAGGCTGGGGATTCACCAGAGACAGAGTGGGGAGCAGAAAAGACAGATCTACTGAAATGCACTGCTGAGGGGAGCAGTGAGCGAGGCAGGAGAGGTCTGGGGCACCATGTGGGTCCCCTCCCTGGCCAGGGATCGAACTCACTCTGCTGTGCCGTGGATGCTTCATCATGTGGCACTCAACCCACTGCGCCATCAGGAAGGCCCGGCCCAGTGCTTTTTATATTACTTTTCATTGATTGTTTTCATATGTATTAGTTCTTTGTGTACTTTTTCTAATACTGATCTGTTTCTATGCTTTTGGACAATGGCCTATTATTAGTAATTATCTCTTGGGGATGCATTAATAAAGTCCATGTGCATTAGTAAGCAGTTGAATTTAGGATTTCAAAATGACAATAGAAAGATCAATATCTCATCCCACAGTATAGCATGAAAGCTATATACTCACAGACGATTCTATAAACAACTTGCTACAAATAATATAATCAAGTGTCCATTTAAAATCTGAACACACAGCCTAGTATTTTGTCTTTAACCATTTTAAGCTCATACGTTTGTGGCTACTTCAAGTTATTTAGATCAAGTAATTACATCTGTAGTACTAGCAAATTTTCGAAGTCATATTAAAACAGAAATGAAGCAATTATAACTAAGGATGTCTGTAATACCACTTGTGATAGCCAACTTTTTTTTTATTATTATATTTAATTGCATTTGACATCGTTTGTTTTCCCCAGTGGGTTCCCACCACCATTTCACCCGTGCGCCGTCACCTCAGTCCCT